>CM070497.1:29946656-30033863 GCA_036324585.1 Champsocephalus esox | reverse complement strand
GAAATCATTTAAATGTGCCTTTATGAATTGAGTAAATGTAAGTAAAAAAATCAAGTAGGTCTAAATAACTACATTTAGTACCATAACATATACAAGTGAGTACATATAATTAAAATCCTAAGTCAATGTAATAGTAACCCTAAGTCAAAACCACTATTTTTTTTTAGTAGATATCATTTAAATGCTAGGTACATGTAACTCAAAAGGAGACTATTATTTAACAAAACAAATGTGTGAAATGTACTCAATGTTTTTAACTACATATAATTAAAACTGGTCTGTTAATTATATAAATATATGCGTTACATTTACTTATTTTTTTAACTGTATTACCCTTTACTCCAGGAGTTCTTTACGGAGGTCAATATATCTAATAAAACAAATTATGAACATAACACAATAAGCAATTTTACACATTGACATTTAAATTACACATTTATTGTTCAAATTTGACATGACATTAAGTCTCAACCTGGTTTATTTAAACGGTCCTTTAAAAAACACGGGTAAAATACAAGACCAAATGCAGCAGAGAAATCCTAGCATTGGAAATCTCAACTTGGATTATTTAAAAAATAAAACTGTTTCTCTAGCTTAACTTCCAGTGAACATTTCCATTGAGCTATGGGAGCAATGGGCTGAACTTAACTCTGCATATGACTTAAATGCATCAAGAACAGTGACACTTCACAACAATAACAGTCCAAAATGCAAATCAATCAATAGAACTCAACTTGTACCATCTTGCTGAACAGTAGTCGGCAACTACATGTGCAGGCAATTTTTCAGTCTCTGCACTTTCGTTGAAAGGTTGCCAGGATCCAGCTCCAGCAGCAGTTTCTGGAATACCTCGAAACTATATTTTAGATTCTTCGGGTATCTCAGATCCAAGGCATAAGTTAGTCCCAACAGATAGCAGCAGGCTCTGCTTAGATCCCCAAGACTTCTGAGGACAGGGATGCCCTCAATCACGATCCCTACATCAGTAGGTTGATCGACTGACCCATCTAGGTTCTGCAGCAGGTATATTTTCATCACCTTCTTGGCCAACTCCTCGTGTACACGGACAGGTACATCAGCAACATCCTGCAGACATTGAAGAAATAACTGGTTAGTGCTTACTTTCTGCCTGCATGTTACAAGATACACACAGAGCAATTCCTCACTGCTCACTCACCATGTATGTTATTGATCATCTCACAGTCATCCATGATTACATTATTTAAAACTTCAAAACTAACACTGTTAAAAATCCTGAAAACAATTGTACTAACTAGGGCTGCAGCTATAGAGTACTCTAACGATTCATTAATTAAATTGGATAATACATTATTTTGCTTTATTAAAAGAGCAATAGTAAATATAGAAAAAAGAAACTAAGACCGGCCTCTTAAAATGAACAAGAAAAATCCACATTGTTATTGTTTAAATTGTAGACAATAATATTATCTTTCAAAACTAGACCCATTTAGTGCATTACGTTTTAAAGAACCCATTTTCTGAAATTCAAAAACTTATAATTATTGTTTTTTTATTTCAAATAACTTGTTAATTAACTATGTCTTCTGGGCTACCCATATAAGGGTACTATAATTGTAACTGATCACTGCACATCTGTATCGGCCTCGGTCTCACCTCTGTGTCACGCTGTCTGTCTATTCGCCTGCTTGACTGAGTGCGTGTATGTCTGTCCCACTGCTCGATCATTTTTAGTAATCGAGTTACCTGAGGAATCATTTCAGCCCTAGTACTAACCTCAAAGTCCTTGATCAAGGCACTCGCATCTTCTCCCAGATGGTCGATGAGACATCGGATGACAACCTCTCGTTTTCGCTGAATGGGGATTCCACTCTGCAGAACAGAGCAGTCTTTCAACAACTAATACAATGTATTACTCTGCACATTACTCGAGCAGAATTTTGCTTTACTTTAACAACTTGAATGTCAAACTGTTTCAATTGAATTAACATTAAAGAAAATGAAACAGTGTCAGTATAGTATGTTGCGGAGGGATGTAAAGTAGATGACTGTAATTAACTTACAAAGCAAAGAAATGCGATTAAGACAGGTGGAATTATTAAGGCAATTAAAGGTAGGGTATGTAAGCTTGAGAAACCGGCTCAAGTGCGCTAGGATTTGAAAATACACAGCCCCTCCTCCAACACACACGAACATGACCAATGAGGGCACGAGATAAGTTTGTGCAAAGATGGAAGGCTGACAGGCAGGTAGGCCATCCAGTTACTTTAGCCGGGCCGGCTAAACGGATTGGTTGTGCTTTTTACAGTTTTTTTGTCAAAGCACTTCAGATATTCATTATATATTCATCTCGAGCCGGTTTCTCAAACTTACATACCCTACCTTTTAGGAAGTAACTGTATAAGTGGGGGGTAACATGTTAATACCTGAAGTAGAATACTCATTTTTGCCCGATGTCGCTCTCCGACAGCACCCTTTTTCCCTTGGAACATGGACAACAGTTTTGGGGAATAGAAGTCCAACATTGACATGAACTTTGGCTCAAGATTCAGTGTGGTGATCCTCTGAAACTCTGCGCTGACCTGGAAGAGAGAGAGATGAGAAAAGAGAAAAAATTACTTACGATTCAATTTATTATAATTTCAATCCATCAAATACTAAAGTCCATATAGCTTTCAATAGGATGTAAAACTGTGACACATGCAGGTTATCCGTCCGTAATGTCTGTGTTGACCACTGCTTAAAGAAAATTCCATTTACTCACTTGCGAGACATCAAACAAGACGGGCCACCTGTCCTTGATGTCTTCTATGCTCATCTGTAGACTGATGACATCTTGTCTTCTATGTGCAAAAGTTCTGCACATCAAGTCCTTGATGGCTGTGCTGTCTTTCTTCTTTGATTCGGCGATGAGTTGGTGTCGATCCAGCTCGTGTTGTTCCTTCGTGTCTCCTGCGGGATAATGTGGGAGGAACACCACTTCTCCTTTCCGTGCTTTCTTTATATTCTTTGCAGGTGCCCCGTCATCAGGGTACTTATTCTGAAGTGAATTGCAGGTAACGTCAGGAAATCCAAGACTTCGGAGCTTCGACCTGTAATTTCCCATCTTGTATTTCAGACTATACATCCATCCAATCCAGCCATTACGACTGCCTGGTTCAGTCAGACATGGGTGCTTTTTGACTAAAGCCTCTGCCACCTCACCAATCTGAAGGCCTGAGGGGTATGCCGTGTAACTGTACATGTAGTCTGCCAATTTTTCCATGATTTCAGACTTCACCTGAGTTTTGTTAAGCACATTACAATCTTTGACAAATTCTTCATTGGCATTTTTCAGTACTGTCTCTGTTGCCACAGAGAAAAGTGGAATGACAATTGTCTCTGGCCATAATGTCCTATGAGGGCCTTCACAGGGAGATAGTACAACAGTGTCTTGTGATGACACTGACATGCCACCTGTCTGGTCCATTGAATCAGTAGCAGAGCTTGAACTGTCATTCAAATGGGTTATATTTGTCTGGTTTTCAGTCAATGTCAACACAATTGACGGAATGATCACAACTTTGATTGTCCCTTTGTGTTTAATCTGGTTGGTAGAATGGAGTGTGAAGTAATCGCCAAAGTCCTCATCCAAGTAATGCAGGGTAAAATCATCAATGAGTCCAAATGTCTTCTTGAGAGTCTCATGCAACTGCTCCACTGTGCTGGGTATTCCTGAGGACAGTAGAAGCTTCTCACTCCGGTGTTCTATAATAACTTTCAATGCAACCAAATCCATCTGGACAGAAAGAAAAAAACCCTGAATGAAGGACATTTAAAACCTCTGAGTCTAACACTGGCAAACAATGTGACGTTTCAATGTCACCATGCGTTTGCCTTCCACAAAATATGCTGCCAAGGGATATGTGTCACCAAGTTCACTATGCTGTAGCAGGGTCATTTTCCCAGAGTGGTCCAACATAAATGCTCTAAAATGTTCATCATACCAGCTGTTAAAGAATTTCACAATGAAACTGAGATTGTTGTCTACAATAACAATCTGTGAAATCTCCACAAAATCAGGTAGACCACCAGTGGACCCATACGGCAAAACCATCCCAGCAGCATATTTAGTTCCATGGTGTATCACTACATTGGCCAAGTTCACAGAGGTTTCTGTTGGATAAACTTCCTTGAAAGACTTCTGTATTTCCATATCAAGGAGTTCTATTGGAAGAGATGATACTTTAGTAACACATATTGAAGGTTTTGAAGCATTTGCTTGTGAATTGTATGCCATCATCATTTGGTGCTTTGAGGCAAGTGACATCAATATGTTTCTGAAGCAGTTTGTGTATCTAGCAACTTGCTTAAAGAAGCTATGTTTTGCCTCAAAGCGCATAGTCCAGAGGCTAACCAAAGGACCAAACCCTCTTATCATATCAGGATAATGCTCCAAAAAATGGTGCTTTGGGGTTAGTTTTTGCTCTGGGAAAACTTCCAACAGCCTGTGGCGATGTTCTGATATCAGTGTATCTAAGTAGCAAATACTTTCCTCAGTATGAATAGGGGATACTACAAGCTCAGTAATATCTTTTAAATTCATGAGAACTTGCCATGCTGGATCATTCAGTGGTATCTTCGCACCAATAATGAATGATAATAATCTTAATAATGTCCAGTTCTCAGTAGCATTCCCACCAATAGTTTTGCGAGACACCAAATTTGTTGGGATAGGTTGGGGATGATCAGTTTTATCAGTCCATCTGTATGGAAATTGATTTATGGAATTGTTCAGTTCTATCAAGGTGAAATACCGCTTGTGGATGAACAGTTTAAAACATAGTGCCAATGGAATTATGCCTTCAAAAAGATCGTGTAAAACATCTGGTGGGTACCCTGTTACAAAATGGAAATAACTTAATTTCCCAGTTATAGGACAACCTTTCTTCACACCACAACAGTGTACCTGAGCAGGATTTTCTTTTACAGATTGAACATGTAAATCATAGTTATCTTTTGTTCTTGGTGGAAAAGCTCCTGAACGCACTTCCTTTTGCTGATAATCAGAATGGTCCCCAATGCAAAACCTACAGATATAATGTCCAGAAAAGTTTTCTACAAGTCCACCCAAAGAATGAGCACCAAGATTGTCTGCTGAAACACAAAAAACCGTACCTCTGATATTTGTACCAACCTGAGGCAAATAAATTCCCTCCTTCTCTAATGTTGCGAGATCTTTCAAAAGAGGCTCCAGAACAGTTTCATAGCCAAATGTTTTTACATCATTCGCTTTACAAAGGAGAGCCAAATAAATTGATGTTAGCTGTGATCTCAGTTCAGATGGTACATCAGCAAGTACCCAGTAAACTGCTGTAACTTTGTGTTTTTTTCGCGAAGTTCCAAGAGGATTGCAGATTTCGAAATCGTCTACGTAAAGTATAAGTGAAATTCTGAACTCTTCATTAGCATGAAATGCATTTAGCTTGAAATGTTGACCATCATGGAAGGATGCCAACTGTGAAATGTTTGAATGTTTAGTCAATACATTGTTCACAATGTCTTTATTTTTCAACAATTGCTGTAAGGTTTGAAGAATAGGGACATACTGAAAGCTGCAATTCCCCTCTGGATCCAAAATATACTCAACTGGCTCAATTACACTGAAGTTTTCCTTAAAATATTTTCTCCTCCTAAATTTGGAAGAAAATGGTCCCTCAGGACCAAAGGCTGCACTAAGAGGATTAGAGTGACACAGTTTGTCTACCAATTCACTGACAATTGCTTCATCAACAGCACAGTTATTATTTGTAAAAATATCATTAACTAACTTTGGAATATAGTGAGTTGAGGATGTGCAGATAAACTGAAGCTGTTCCACCAAGTCATCAACACATTTGCCAGAGACATTATAGATGCTTTCCAATTTTAACAAGAGAGAAGCAATATTTTTCACTATTTCAATTGAATTATCCCTTTCACAACCCAACTCTAAGGTGGTATCTATGTCCACATCCAACACTGGAAAGTGGATTTCATTCTCAGTAAAAATTGGATGTTTTGCAATCACCTCAGTCTTAAAATCTTTCCATGAATAGGATCTGTGTTTCCTACTTCTGTGTGTCGCATAAGTCCCATATATGTTTGTCTTGAAATCACATCCATGAAAAGCACATTCTATCGTTTCATGTCTTTTCAAGTGGGAATTGATATGTTGAAAATAGTCTTTTGTATTAGGATAAAATGAGTCACAAATTGTACATGTTAAAGACTGCAGAACTTCACACTCGTCAGTTTCCTGCGAATTGTGGGATCTATACAAGTGTGTTCGCAGGCCACCCCATGTCTTAAAGGAGCAAGGGCAGTTTAAATGAAGACAGGGTACTGAATTTCCACGACCAAACGTACCGTGCTTCAACCGATAGTGCTTGAGAAGTGACCCTTTCGCTGAAGCCACAAATGTGCACAGCTTACATTGCCATCCCATAAGCTGCAACCTAAAAAAGTGAGGATAAATAGTGTTATCACATGGAGTAAACAGACTGGTTTAATGCTACTTCCATTTACCTATATACTTTTTGGACTAATATGTTTGATCATACAGAGCTTTAAAAGTGACACCCAAATGTATTTACTCATTGAAGCCAATAATTACATATACTCCAAACTATAGTTAATGGAACACCTACTGTTTATGTTTCTAACAAATGTTTCCTGGCCTTTGCAATCAAACATGGTCAAAATCAAGGTGCAACAAATGTTGCTTATTCCCGATTTCTTAAACTTGTATAAAGCAAACTAATATGTTGGCACCGTTGTTTCAGTGTTTAATAAAATAATGACATTTACCTCTTCGTTCAACTTCTCTCAGCGCAGTCGGTGCTGTGAAACAGATATTGAAAATATTTAACATGCTTCACAAAATTCAACTGTAGGCTACTTGCTCTAGCCATCATCAATTGTTCCCTCATAAATATAACAAAATATAAGTTGGGGAAGTAGGCCGCTCCTCTTAAGAAAACACAATCCTTATTATAATAAAGATGAAACATTTTCATAAGCATATAGTCAAATGAAGCCGCTGACGTCACTTCTTCTGCTTTGAGTTTACTGGCAGGCTGAAAACAACTGGGACTCCCAGCAGCTTCTACTGAAGCCTTCTGAGTAAATCGCAAAAAGCTTTTGTGAAGCTGCCATTTTATTATCCTCGCATTAGCATCATTAGCATTAGCCCAGCGCAGAAACGCAGAGAGACTAACTTATGGCAACACAAAATAAAGCATGGGAGCGGTGGAGATGAGGAGGTGTCGGCGTTCTGGCGATTTACTCGGAAGGCTTCAGTAGCAGCTGCTGGGACTCCCAGCAGCTGCTACTGAAGCCTTCCCCAACTCCGGGGACTTCCGGCCGGGGACTTTGGGCGGCAGTATACGCCGTGAAGTGGTTTGCGGCCTGCCAGTAAACCCAAAGCAGAAGAAGAAGAAGTGACGTCAGCGGCTTCATTTGCCTAATCCACCCCCAGGGACTTTTTCTGGTGCGAACTAAAGAGTTCGCATGAACTAAGTTCGCATGAACCTTTGTGGGAAAAGTACCGCAGTGTGAATGCGCCTAAAGTGACGGAAAAGGGGCGAACGCAACATTTAGGAACCAAAGTGGGAAAAGTACTGCCTCCTTATCAGGGATACCTAGACAATAAGCGTTACTAGTAACCGGGTGGCAAAGCCCCCTTCACAGCCTGTTCAAGGCGAGACTGTTGCGCCGTTATTCCGGCATGGCGGGACATGCAGACACACATATTCTCCGGCGCTGTAGTGTTACACGTCAGGACGCCATGTCATATAATATCACACACTGGGGCAGCATTATGCACACAATAACTGCAGACAAAGCAGGTGCTAATGTTTTCTACTTTTTACTCGAGTAAAACCTTAGCTTCACTTCACCTGGTTGACTGTGTCCACCATGCGTGTGTAGAAGCGGACAGAGAACTAGCTAGACAGCATGGCTGCAAGTGTGACAGTATTTAGATAATTACACACTATAAAGTTGTATATGCACAAAGACAGGGTCAATATTTCATAAACTTTTGCTTGCTTGTTACTTACCAGGATTTGCAGGGAGTGTTCCTGGTGGTTCTCTTCTTGGTGTTTGCTTGATTGTTGGTTGCCAGCTCTGTGCCAGACTTGCCACATGTGGCGCAGATAGAAAAGTAGATTTCCCATGAGCACATGGGGTATATTTTGCGCGCGGTTGTTAATGGTGTCCACGTCATGACGTTTAGTGTAATTTACTCAATGTTTTAAATTGTTGTTAAAGATTAAGAATATCGATTTGGAATGAGTAATAATTGCTGTTCCTGAAACTGATCAGTATAATTAGCCAATTCTCAAATATTTTGACTGAAATTTACGAAAGATATTAAGGATATCTTAAAAATATAATTTGTTTGTAAAATACTCATTTATTTTCGTGTAATCAACTTAAATAATAGTAGTAATTTAAGACAAAATTAACTGTTGGATTTGTAAGCATTTATTTTGGTATGTCCAACTCAAACAATTACTTTGGTTATATTTAGAGATTTTATTAAGGTAATATAGCTTATTATTATTGTGATATCTACAAAGCTACTGATTTAGTTTTTTGAGTGTGGGAACCTTAAAGGGGGGTGTATTTTGCGGTGCTCTATCGTCCGCCCATAGGCATCCATATTCGGCCTTCTTCACAGCACCACCTGCCTTGCTGGAGGTTCACACTTTAACTTTTTTTACCCTCTTCTACCTTACAAATCATCCCACACTTGAGCACTCCTCACTCGGACTAAACACCTCCATGCTACCACCAGAACCAGAATATTGTGCCCCTGGGGATCTTAAAGGAAAACAACCCATATTGGGCTTTAAACACAGAAGACCATGTAAGTACTTTTAACAAACTTTATTTACAGTAATATTGACAGTAATAAATACATTCACATAGGATATAAAGTATTTACAAGGGGACTGAGTAGAGCAAAACATTGCATATTTACAAGTTGATCACTGGCAACAGTGGGTGAAGTTGGTGCAGAGTATGGCACCCTCTCGTCAACCCATGTCTGAGGGGCTGTGTTCGGCCAGTGACTGGTCCCTCTTCGCTCTCCAAGCGTTGACATTTTTGGAGAATTCTTCATCTGACGTCTCGGCATCGCTGAGTCTTGGTAGGGAGTCTGGGTAGCGAGCGGGGCTGTGCTCCTCTCCAGAGCTGTCACTGTCAATGTCAGTACCCGACAAAGTGTCTTCATTTCCCGCTGCTGTCGATGCCGCCGCTGCTGCTTGCAGTGACTCTGTGAAGAGCAGCCGAATGTCCGCAGCCTCCTTCAAAGAAGGATTATTTGCGTAAAATTTGTCTGCAGTTGCAGTGTTGTGACAGGACATGAAATCACTCACTCTTTGGCGGTTGCCTTTGTCTTGAAACCTCTTCGCATTATCGGCGTGGACTGTGCGGAGGTCGGTGAAGTTAATGGGACCGTGTAGCCCGACATCAGCCCATGCCAACCTCAGGGAGTAGGCAAGGTTCCTGGACGGGTTCTTCCCCTGCTGTGTATAGGAAGGAGCGGCTCTGGGTGGAGGTCAGCGCACCCTTGATTTCCAGCCACCTCTTCATCCATCCAAATTCTTCTACGGTGAGGTACAGCTGCGCTTCCCCGAACGCATTGGCCGTCTTGTGGTTGCTTACCTGTTATGACAGAGGTAGATAGTGTCAATACAATATCAATCATGCATATAACTGCCAGAATAAATACATTGCTTAATAGCACTCACATGGATGAGGTAGCCGAAGGCAGTGCCAGTTGTATCCGCCTTTCGGACCTCGGCGTTGGTCATGTTGGAGTAGACCCCCGGACGGTGGCCGTAAATACAGCTCCAATGGAGAGTCATGTACTCATAGAGGAGCATCCGGGTTGCGGTAGTCGGATTGCTGGCCATCACATCCAGGAGCTGAGGGATGCGAGTGTTGGTCGAAGTCAAGCATGCCATGATGTCGTTATGGCTCGGCAGACCTTCCATCTTGTCACGCTTCACTTTCATCTGGTGAATAAGTACTTTTCTCTTCAGGGACTTCAGGATGGCAAACACTTCCCGTTTGATTAAAATCATGTCGTTGTGGCTGAGCCTGCTCCCCTTGCACGGTGTGTCGGCCATGTACTTGAGAAAGTGTGATATATTTTTGATATAGAAGTCGGAGGTCGTGACCTGAAGGCTTGACTTTGCCAGGCTCCGGGACCACCCGCGTATCCTCTTGAGATCCCTCAAAAAGAGCCAGTCAGACAGGCGATTGAAACCGTGAGCCATGAAACTGAGGAACGACTTCACTCTGCTTAGTTTGGAGACTGTGTTTTCTCGGAGCCTCACTGTTGGGTCGATACCTACATAATGCTCCCGGTATCTTTGCAGATACTCCTCTGTGAAAGATAAAACAATGCTTTAATGACAACACATGGTGTGTTACAGAAACTGCATTTGTGACATATTCAACACACTTACCCATGATCCGTGGGAATGTGATGTCCCGCATTATATTTCCCCGGCCCCTGCCGCGGAACCAGGGGGAATGTATGGGAGGGGAGGTTGACGAGGCCTCGGTATGCATGGATGCAGGTTCTGAGGAGCTGGATGAATGTGTGTGAGAGCCAGTGGGGGACTTGTTGCAGGCGGGAATGGGAGACTTGCTGCAGGCGGGAATGGGAGACTTGCTGCAGGAGGGACCTTTCGACTTGGACAGCCTCGTTGGTGTCGACTCTGTTCGGGGTCGTTTCTTTAGAATGACCCGCTCTCGTTCCTCCCCATCGAACACGGGCATGTCCCCGGCCCGCTGATCCATCCTCTGTCGCTTGTGTTTTATCCTCTGCTGCAACTTGCAGCGCAGGGATTTCACCTCAGCAGCATATCTGTCCCGCTGAGCCCTCACTGTGTTTGCCTCCATCCTCCAGTCCTTACAGTCCGGGTTGTCACATTCATTCACCAGGGACAAGGGTGGAGGTTGTGACAGTACATCGTCGTCTTCCACCATATCAACAGCCCAAGCGGTAATCATTGCTACCGTGGGGTTTGTCATTCGGAGTTCATAAAGCTCCTTCTTTGCCACTGTCATTTTCAGTTTATTTTGAACCACATGTATTTCCTCCCGGGGCAGCTCAACATGGTCTCTGTCCAAGTGGCGATCCAGCCTTGTGCCGCGGTACTCGCATCCGACAATGGTACAGGGATGGAGCCTAATGTTGGTCCGTCCGTTGGCCAACAACAGCAGAATTTTTCTTTCCACCAAGTTACGCACACCATGGTGCCTCTGCAGGTGCTTGCTCAGGGCGTGGTAGGAACTATTACAGATCGGACAACGGACCGCCATCCGACCTGTATTCTTGAGCATTTCGGTACCGGGAAATGTCACCAGTATAAGGTATAGAATCGTGGGTGAAAAAGAAGGAAGCGTGAAAAGACTCAAGAAAGATGCACTCAGCTTATTTTCAAACCAGTGTTTGTTTTCATTTGCATCATCGTGCGGTGTCCCATTTAGGCACTCGTTAGGCGGGCAGAGATCCCTGTCATCTCTTGGTCTTATCATCCAGGCAAGGCGGGGGCCAAAACTGACTAACTGACTGCTCGGGTTAACTTTGATTTAAACATTTGTAGAATACTAAGAGCTTTATTGAGTAGGTGTAACTGTATTAAGGGTTAAACTCATAACTTTATAATTTAGGGTTTAATGTAATTGTAAAACCATTGGGCCACTGAAAAGACACAATAACAACTCAAGAGGGAGCCAGTCTAGATTTCCTTTTGAGGGCCACCAGCTGCAGAGAGTTGACTAATTAAAGGGATGTGGCCCCACAGCTGTGAGAACTCAGCAATCAGGTGTCCATTTTAGGTAGCACTTTCCTGGAGCGTCAGTCAGCTTCAGTGTCAGACTGACAAAGACAATAGAGTCCTGCTGGAGTCAAAAACTGACAAAGACAATAGAGTCCTGCTGGAGTCACGAGGGTGGCAAACAGGAGGCAAATCCTACTTTGATTGAGCTAAGTATCGCTGGTGTTTTATTTTTATTTGGTTGTTTAGCTCCTCATGCTATAATTATGTGTATTTTCTCCATTCCTGTTTATGTGTCTTCTCACAATTATCACTGGCCCCGTGTATCTCGTAATCGATATAAGCGGCCTGCTCTCGTCTATCCCACATGCTCCACTGACATCCAACATCTAGTTTCAGGCGGCCTGTGGAACTGCCAGTCAGCTGTTCCTAAGGCTGACTTCATCTCTGGCTACGCTTCCCTGCAGTCCCTGGATTTCCTTGCTCTCACTGAGACCTGGATTACTCCATCCAACACATCCACCCCAGCAGCTCTCTCCACAGCATATTCCTTCTCCCATACACCCAGACCACTGGCAAGAGGAAGTGGCACTGGTCTCCTGCTCTCTCCCAAATTGAGCTTTTCCCTCTTCAAGCTACCTAACTTCACTCCTTCCACCTTTGAATTCCATGCTCTCACAGTAACCCATCCTATACAATTAACCATTGTTGTTCTCTACCGTCCACCAGGCGCCTTGGGGGACTTCTTGGAGGAATTAGATAATCTCCTCTCACACATCCCTGAAACTGGCCCTCCCGCTGTACTTCTCGGAGACTTCAACCTCCAGACAGGGAAGATAGACTAACTAACTATCTCTGTTAACCGCCTTTGCTTTCTCACTGTCTCCATCCCCACCAACTCATAAAGCTGGCAATGTCCTTGATCTCATATTCTCAAGGAACTGCACTACTTCTAACCTCTCTGTAAACCTGCTCCACACATCCGATCACTTCTTCATTTCATTCTTTCTACCCCTTTCCAAACATAACACACTAATCTCTTCTCACCCTGCACCTGTCCGCCGTAACCTTCATTCCCTCTCCCCCTCTACCTTTTCCTCATCGGTGCTCTCAGCCCTCCCTTCCTCTGACTCGTTCCAACTCCTACATCCAAACTCTGCTGCAGAAACTCTCCTCTATACTCTCTCATCCTCTCTGGACTCTCTCTGTCCTCTCACATCTCAGCAGGCTCGTCAGTCCCCTCCTGCTCCCTGGCTAAATGACGCACTGCATGCTGATATAACCGTCCTTCGGGCAGCTGAGCGGAAACGGTGGAAATCCAAACACCATGACGACCTCCTAACCTATCAGGCTCTCCTCTCCTCTTTCTCTGCTTCGATCTCTCAGGAAAAAAGCACTTTCTTTCAAGATAAGATCCAATCTTCATATTCCAATCCCAAAAAACAATTTTCCATCTTCTCCACTCTCTTGGACCCTCCCAAAGCCTCTTCCCCCTCCTCCCTTCTGTCAAGCGACTTTGTTAACCACAAAAAAGGTTGATGATATTCGCTCTTCTTTTTCTGACTCACCTTTACTCACCACTGGGTCACCAGACCCTCCTTTCACCCACACACTGACCTCCTTTTCCCCTCTCTCTCCAAGTGAGGTTGTCCTCTGGACCCTATCCCTTCAAACCTCCTTCAGACTATCGCTCCTGATATTATACCGTTTCTCACCCATTTCATCAACACTTCTCTAACTTCTGGTCACTTTCCAAACAGTCTCAAGGAGGCAAGAGTAAACCCTCTCCTAAAGAAACCCACTCTCAACCTGTCTGATGTTATAAACTACAGGCCTGTCTCTCTCCTCCTGTTCCTGTCTAAAACACTTGAACGCGCTGTATTTAAACAACTCTCCTGTTATCTCCATCAGAACAACCTTCTGGATCCGCACCAGTCTGGTTTCAAGGCAGGTCACTCCACAGAAACTGCCCTCCTTGCTGTCCCTGAGGAACTGCACACTGCTAAAGCAGCCTCCCTCTCCTCTGTCATCATCCTTTTGGACCTGTCTGCTGCATTCGACACGGTGAATCATCAGATCCTCCTTCGCACTCTCCAAACTTGGAGTTTCAGGCTCTGCACTTACCCTCATCACCTCATACCTCAAAGACCACACCTACTTGGAGAGGGTCGGAGTCCGACCCTTGTCAATTAACTACAGGGGTCCCTCAGGGCTCTGTTCTTGGTCCCCTCCTCTTCTCCTTGTACACAAACTCGCTCGGATCTGGCATTAGCCCGCATAGATATTCATACCACTGCTACGCTGATGACACCCAATTAATTCTGTCCTTTCCCCGCTCAGAGACCCAGGTTGTCGCACGCATCTCTGCTTGTCTAGCTGACATCTCTCAGTGGATGTCTGCTCATCACCTCAAGCTCAACCTTGACAAGAGTGAACTGCTTTTCCTTCCGGGAAAAGATTGTCCCACTCTTGACCTAACACTCAACATCGGTTTCCCCGACTCAGACTGCAAAGAATCTGGGTGTGATCCTAGATAACAAACTGTCCTTCACTGCAAACATCGCTGCTACAACCCGCTGCTGCAGATACACGCTTTACAACATCAGGAGGTTACGTCCCCAGCTGACCCAGAAAGCGACGCAGGTTCTAGTCCAGGCTCTCGTCATCTCACGCCTAGACTACTGCAACTCCCTCCTGGCTGGTCTACCTGCATGTGCCATCCGACCTCTGCAGCTCATCCAGAATGCAGCGGCTAGTCTGGTCTTCAACCTTCCTAAATTCTCCCACACCATGCCGCTCCTCCGCTCCCTCCACTGGCTTCCGGTAACTGCTACAATCCACTTCAAGACAATGGTACTTGCGTACCATGCTGCGAATGGATCTGGCCCTTCCTACATCCAGGACATGGTTAAACCGTACAACCCAGCATGTGCACTCCGCTCTGCATCAACCACACAGCTCGCTGCACCCTCGCTGCGAAGAGGACCCAAGTTCCCATCAGCAAAAACACGTGGGTTTGCTATCCTGGCTCCAAAATGGTGGAATGAGCTCCCCATTGACATCAGGACAGCAGATAGCTGACACACCTTCCGGCGCAGACTGAAAACTTGTCTCTTTCGACTACACTTCGAGCAATATAACTATTAACAAAGCACTTATATACTAATAAAGGACTGGCTTACCTAAAGCCAGTTGAGTAGCACTTGAAATGTTTTTGCTCTATGAAACCTGATGTACTAATATGATTCTCTTTTCTTCAAGTTTGTATTTTGTTGGTCGAACGCACTTATTTTAAGTCGCTTTGGATAAAAGCTTCAGCTAAATGCAATGTAATGTAATGTTCACACACCCACACCCACACACACTCACATACACACTCACATACACACTCACATACACACTCAGGATCGCCACAATGTAGTGCTTTTGTAAAATGAATATAAACTCGTACATGAATCTGATGAATATATAATTAGTACACTTTGTAATACTGCCGGTGTTGGTTTCAAATAAACTGGACACTGTGTTACAGTGATGAATATGCAGCAATTAACTGTGAGAGGGCTCCTTCTGTAATAAAAAGATATGTTGGCAGCGTACAGTGTGCTTCAACCCAATGAGTCACCTTCACATTTTAGCTGGCAAATATCTCCTCTTTACAACTTGCTGTTTTTGTGACTGATGTTACTGCAGTGTGAAAACCAACAATTTGCCTTTTGTGGAAGGCAAGAACAATAGTGATAGTATATGTTTCAGCACATTTCATATTACTGGATTATGTATTGCTGCAAGGGTACTGATTATATAATTAATTTAACGTATCCTTATGCCGGATTTGCATGTGTGTAAAACAAATGACTTGTCTATGAATGTTTTTGGTACAGTAGTTTTCTCTTAATATTTTTTCTTAATAGATTAGCTGTATTTTTTCATGTGTTACTTCAGGTTTATTTTTCAACAATGTCTCACAACATTTAAACCCTCCACAAAGATATATTGGTTTGGATAACATATAAACCAGACAAGATCGTTCAGGACTCCTGTGGGGTTCTTCTGAACCTATTTGAGGATCGCACATCCTTGATTGTGTGCTTGTGAATCAATGCATTTGTTCAGATGTCTTACAGTACATACCTGCAGGATTCTTGCCTTTTTAAGTTTGTGTATTCATGGTTTGCATGCACTTATTGTAAGTCCCTTTGGATAAAAGTGTCAACTAAATGAAATGTACTAAATAAAGTAACACAAGCATAAATGTATACTGCTCTCATGAGGTGTGCATAAAGATTATTCTGGCCTTGTGTTTATGTGTTTAAGACTACTTATTGTGTGTGTGTGTGTGTGTGTGTGTGTGTGTGTGTGTGTGTGTGTGTGTGTGTGTGTGTGTGTGTGTGTGTGTGTGTGTGTGTGTGTGTGTGTGTGTGTGTTTTCGTGGATCCATAGAACACTAGAAAAAGAGTGTGTATGTTTGATTGAGTGTTCACATCAGTGACATTTAGAGAAAAGAGGGAGAGGTGAAAACACAGAAAGATAAAGAGACGTTGTTACAATGTGATCCTGCCTACTCAACACCATGGTAACAGTTACCGTGACAGCCGGAGGGGTGGGAACGATAGGATGGAAGCTTGTAGATTCCTGGAAGAATTGGAGAAACCCTCCTCTAGTTATCTGTCTCTTTCCTCCTCCATGTTTCTCTCTCTAGGGGAGTAAACCTCAGCTTGCTGAAAGCCCCCCGTCCCTTGAGTGTTACTGATAATGGGTAGTTGCCAAGGTCACCAATACTCCCATCCAATCATGATACTTCTTTGTGTCCTCTTCTTCCTGGTTCTTAGTCATTTGACCTCCGTGTTGCTCGGGGCAGTGAACTTACAGTGGCTGTCATGATCTTTCCAGTGACAAAAAAGGCAGGTCACAAATTGAAATTGGCCGTTAGTGGTAGTTGAAGTCATGTATTTCATCCCTGGGTGCTGCTGGCACCTAATTACACACCACAAACACAGACAAACACACACAAACACACACACGCGTACACATCACATCTTGCTTGTAGAGTTCCTTTCAGCACAAAGATGAGTTGTGATGATCTGTAATTATTACTCTCTCTTTACTACAGGGCCGACCCTGAACAATTTGCTGCCCTAGGGAAGATTTTAGCTGGTGCCCCCCCTCCCCAAATGCAGACACTTACACTTACTATGACTCGCGCGTGCATGCACGGTTGTGGCATGACCACCAAAATAGAAAGATCTGGACACAAGATGTGTGCAACTGTATTTAGTTTCCTTTCCATTTGAACATGATTTAAGTCGGGGGGACCTCACCTCCTCTAAAGGGGTCCGGCAGCATGCACCCCCGGGAAGACCTTTTTTTTAATATTGAAGTTAAAAGCATCAATCTGGTGCACTTTGAGAGCAACATTAGGAAATATATACATCTCTCAACACCCATATGAAACAGAACTGTAAGCAGATTTTCTTTTTCTTTATGGATATTGAACAAATCACTCCCCTTTCAAACTGTATTCTTGTTTATTAATAACAACTTTTTTGTACTGTCATATCGTTTTTTATACTGAGAGAGCTCTCTCATGCCCCTTTCACACCAGCGCCTTTTCAGCTCCGGCTCGGAGCTAGAGCCTGAAAAGCGCCGGGTTTTCCAGTTCACACCGGAGCTGCGCCGGCTCTTAGCTCCGGAATCCGCTTCATTTCCAGCTCCAAAAAATTGTCGGTCCAGAGGCAAGGGCTTTGGAGCTAAGAGGTGACGTCGCTTACGTCTCTCTTACGTCGAGGCGTGCAGGAAACTAAACCCACCTCCCATGGGTCGACTGTTATGCCTGCCTACAAGCAGTGTGCCTATAAACACACTTTATAAAGTCAGGCAACACTAACCAGGCTTCGTGTGATTCTGTTTATTTGTACCTTACTTTGACCATCCGTTCACTGTTATCGATCATTGTGAGAGGCAGACGTGTTGTTTTGTATTATTGCAGCGATCGGATGCAAGTAGTCAGTTTAGCTTCGGTTGCTATGCTAACATCACCCGTTTTATACCAGAGAAACTTTCATAACAGCATTGTGATACCAAACAGTGTCAATTCAGACTGACACACATTCACTTAGGCTAAGGGGAACTGGGGATATGCATCAGCTGCTTGTGTGAGTCGGACAGTGAATACTTTAGAGCGGCCGCTGCAGTGTGAGCTAACGGGAGAATAAACTCCCGTTCAAACTTCGGCTGCAGTCGGATAGTTTAAAAATCAGCTCCTAAGTTCTAACCCTATCGTCTATTCCTTGACCTCTGAGTGAAACGTCACAGGGTTAAGGGATAGTGGATAGGAGAATTCAAAAGGACTTAGGAGAAGAGACTGCGGTACTTTAGAGAATCCGACTGCACTTTCACTATCCGACGTGTTTATGATGCGCCAGCGGACGTCATTGTGTGCGTCTGCTGCTGTGGGGAAACCACGGAAACCACAGTTTTCTATACAGCGGACTACAACATGGATGTTTAATAAGAACGAGGGACTAATGTAAACTCAACTCTGCACCGTGCTCTGATGCTGCTGCTTTGCTTTATGAACGTGGACAACAGAGAAACATATTCTTCATGACCAAAGTTGGAATTGAAATAAAAAAGGAAAGTGAAACTTATGCTCGTCACCCTCTCCCTCCGGTCCAGATTAATACAAATGATCCCAATACGTATGATTGTATGAACTAAAGATCTTAAAATCAATACAGATGTATTTATTATAAACGTTAGTCCTTAACATCTATCACTGTGTATATCACCATTCAAACATCTTTTAAAAGTTGAACACAGCTCAGTAAAGACTGAAATGTTGACTTTATTTGATCATTTCAGTAAAAACTAACGTTCATATTTCTCTTTTTGATTATAATACTGATGAACGTTCAAAACAAAGCACTTTGGCAACTTACCACCTATGTTTTAAAATGCTTAATAAGCACCGTAACTTTCATGATATCATTTCTCGGTCATAATCGGTTGTTTCCGTGAACGGCCGACTGTTGAGTGACGGCACATGCTGCGGCTGCAAGGCATTGTGGGGCAGCATTTTCACTTCTCCTGCCGGTTAGGGAGGTCCAGTGGTTCCTAAGCTAAAGGAGGTTATAAAGGACCTCCTTTCCTATCATTCTCATCATTCTAGAGAATTCGAACGGCACTTATCATGGCTGCCACTGAGGGACTTCCGGGTCATTTCACTCCTTTAGGAAGGTTCCTAAGCTAAATGGACTATTCGACTTCAGCCTTCCTTTATAACCTCCTTTAGCTTAGGAACCACTGGACCTCGCTTGACGAAAGGAGAGGAGAAAATGCTGCCCCACAATGCATTGCAGCCGCGGCATTTGCCGTCACTCAACAGTCGTCCGTTCACGGAAACAACCGATTATGACAATTATTATGTCAATATATTGGTAAAATGTCACATTTGAAATAAATAAATTTAAGTTTTCCGCACTCTCTCGGGAATATCTCCGCAATGGAGCGAGCTTAAGTTTCACTTTCGATTGCATGATATAGCCCAGCGCAACACCTTCATCACACATGTTGCCACTTGTTTGTACATTTTCAGGCGATATGTAATCTGTTCTAGAAAAACGATGTGTTTTTGTATATTTGTGGAGTCCGAGTGTTTTTTTATTGGTTAATTGGTCCTTCGTATGAAAAAGTTTGAGAAACACTGCAGTAGACATACAGGTGAATGGGTTTAGTTTTCATAAAGATAAAGCAACACTTTCTCAGAATCAAGCAAAACTAAGAGTTTAAGAGAGAAAATAGTCAAGCAAAATACATTTAATTAAAAAAATAAAACTATAAGTTGCAAACAAATCATTTGTGTAATCATTTGTGTAATCATGTAAAAGTATTTTTCTTTGTTTTAACATATATTTGTGTTTGCAGTTCTCTTTGCTTCTTTCTCAATGTTCAGACTTTTGCTCTCGCTGCAGCTCTTCTCATTTGTGCTCCTTCATTTTTTGTTTTAGATTCTGACACAAACGTCCCATGTAGGCGGGACTTTCAGGGGTGCGTCCCCATTGGCTACTCAGTTTTTGAGTGACTGGTGCTGGTGCTAGCTGCTCTAACGGTTAGAGCAGAGCTATTTAATAGAAGAGTTACGACATCTCCGTTCACTCCAATGGACCACTTTTTTACAGCAATGGCGGATCGTGGAGCCTCTCAATCGTTCCCCGGAAGTTAGCACCAAGGCTGGCAGAGCTGTGGAGTTGCAGCATAATACACAGTTCGTGACGGACTTTTAAAGGTAAGAAGAAGTTTAAAGATGTATATTGCGGATATTATCAGTACATCTGATTCAAATGAACATGTGTAGGATGTCAGTGGATTATCCCTAAATTAGTAGATTTAGGGAACGTTTACAGATAACAGATTAAGCTAGCATACCGAAGCAAATTAGCAACACACGTTGAACAGCCTTTTAATTGTACATTCCGTTCTCTCTGTCATTTCGTCCAACATGTTGAATTAGAGAAGAGAGGCTTCTAAACGGGATTGTATGCGGGGGTGGAGGGAGTTAAATATTAGATAAATATAACTTTGGTGCGTGTAAGAGTGAGTGTTTTTAGCAGAGCCATATTGTGTCCTTGTGATTATGTTGATTATTACCCGTCTGTATAATGTTGCAGCTCAGCTGATTTTGGATTTATGGCAAAGGGAGAGGGACTTAAGTGAGAGTGAAAACACAAGGTACGTTTAATACTACTGTTTTATATAAGTAAACACCTTATCTCCCCAACGCAATATGTGTGCTATATAGGTGTGTATAACCCTTTCTCCTGTCTGTTACTCCCTCTTTCAGCACAAGAACCAGAGGGGGATTCCATGGAGCCTGAATACCTGCACTGAGACCCTCACCCTGCACCCTGAGTCTCAACTCTGTATTTTTCAAGCCTTTCCCTGTTTTTTTGTATTAAACAAAACATTAAGCTCTCCCAATGGTGTGGTTTTTCGTTTTGTGAAAAACTGCAAATGCAGTGTTTGTATATAATTACATCACATATTTTGTTGCTGTTGGTCGTGAAATTGCTCCTGCTGACTTGAGCCAGCCATTTTTTCCTCCGCTCTCTGTCAGTGGGGAAGCCGTACATTCGTACTCCTTTCTCTGAGCGATTTGAGCATCCCCAGGCAGCACAGCAAACCATGATGGCGACTTGGAGGCAGCACAGCAAACCAGGACAACACGGAGGAAAAGGCACCGACAAACTGCATGATATGCTATTCAATGTTTATTGAATTCCATGTATTTGCAATGGATGTTCCTAAAACAACACATTTAACATCATCATCATCATCATCATGCTGCTGCTGCTGCTGCTGCTGCTGCTCCGAGTCCTTTGATAGTCACCTGTCGGTCTCCTGTCCTTTCTGAAAGCCATACAGATGACATTAGTCATTTAGATAACTTGTGTCCTCATTTACCAGGGGATTACTGAAACTACCATGAATTTAAGAAAATGGTAGAAATTAATCCAATCTGAATTTTAAAGCATTACTTTAGATCCCCTCCCTCTAAATGTATCAATAAACATTAGAAAGTGATCCTCCTGACTACCATACAAGTTTAAGAAGATACTATTGGTTTGAAAGAATTCAAAGCTATAAATAAACAGCAACAGGCTCTTTAACCAAGGCACTGTTAGCCTAATATGTAAACTAGGTGTTCACAATAATCCTAATATTATCACTTAATATTAGCTAATTCGATTTTATTTTTAAAAACATATTGATGTAAATACATACACATATCGATTTGTTGTATAAATATTTAAAATCAAAACCTTTATTCACTAATAATTACCAAAAATCGTAGTTATATCTCCTGTTATCAATGCATTCACATTGCCCGCCATGAACTTCCGGGGAACGATCCCTCGTCTACATGAACCACGTGACGATAATCGTTTTTGGACTTCCGGTGTCGTAACTCTTCTATTAAATGGCCCTGGGTTAGAGCAGCTAGCACCAGATTCTAATAACAACAGTGCTGGTACCGGTGCGCCCTCCCCTCTCCCTCGCCCCTAATGATACTTTATTTGTTTTGTTGCAGGTCATCATGTATTGTCCTTTTTGTGGACAGCAGCAGGCTTCTAAATCAGCCTTTTGCTGTTCATGTGGCAAGGACATCAAATTCCTGTGTGATGTTGATAAAACAGGCACAAGTGGAGGTAATTTTTTTTTGAATTAGGCTTAGACAATGTACACTATATTATGAGTATGAGTGAGAACACTGTATGTCTCTCTGTTCTTTGTCATTGACGATTGATTGGACTCTTATTTCAAGCAGAGGCTACAGGAAAAAACACACTGGAGTTATTTCGGACTTTCCGGAGTGTAAAAGAGAAGGAGAGACGAGCAGGTTTTAATAAAAAAAAACACCATCAAAACACAACCTGAAGGTTGTGAAGGTACATTTTTTTTGCTGAGATATAATAATAATTTGCCGACAGTCCATTCTGTCATGTATTTATAGTGTCACTGAACTAGTTGAACATTCGCCTATTTCATTGTTTCTCTGTAGATTTCAGTAGGCCTTATGAGGCCTAAACGATGGTGTACTTCACTGTAAGAGGAACAGTACTTCCCCTTTTGATACGACCAGAGTCGGATGCGGACGAATTGCAGAGAGCTGCTGAGCAAAAAATGAAGACCTTCGACAGAAATGTACATGACGGTCCCTAATTCAATGCAGCTGATACATTAGTGAGTACTACATTTGTTGTATCTTAGATCGCTTATATTGTAAATTCTATCTGGAAGTGAAAATGTTTCTAGATTTCACATAGACGGCATATTTTTACGATGAAACATGTCCCAAAATAGCATTTTTAAATTGCGGTAATTGTTGCAGCGTCCTAGCCTACACATATTTTACAAACTTAAGAAAACAACTTTATTTAGTGCAGGTCGCTGCAAAATCACACTATAATAATTTGTATGTTTTTCACTGAAAGTGATAATGTAAGAAGGATCATTGCCCCTCTCGCAAATCACATACAGTATCAGTCAGAATAATATAATTCAATATTTATGTTCAAATGTGTTAAGCTCTAGTTCTGTCAAATTTGAAGTGTCACACTGAAATATTGTTTTTTACTTCCAGATATGGGAACCTGCAGATGGAGAGTCAGACACTGATTCAGCAGCTCCGGTAATTGTGGCTCTTAAACATTGTCTATTGTTCACATTTAGCCTTGTATGAAAATATTGTCACTCAGTTAATGTCTTAAACTACATGAAATGATGTGTCACACTGACGCAGAGATCCAGGTTTGTGTATATTAGAATAGTCTTTTCTTTCTAAATCAGCCCTCTGACAGCCATGATTTAAAATACTTCAACTTACCGGTCCTATCCCTGTTATGGTTTGTGATTCAGGTCTTATTTTCTGACTCACAAGAGGGCCCAGGAACATCAGGAGGTGTGCTGGAAACTGCGTGCTATAGGTATTATACTTTCCTTTCTACAATTCAAGTATGTTTTATATGAAAACATCAACAATGTAAACTTGTGTATGTCAATTTCTCAGCAAATATACTCAGCTGTATACGCCCATTGTGATAGAGGATAAGGATGACTCAGACAGTGTTGAGTCCAGTCATGACATTCTAGAGGATACAAAGTAAGAGAGAAGTTACCCTTACTTCAACTGTGGTTGTTATTTTTCCTGATCAAAAATGTGTGCTATGGTGTACCATTTCACATGGTCATAATGTATCTGATGACAGGGTGGACCAGCAATCGCTTTCTGAGATAACTGCAAACCTGGCCCTAGAGATTGACCATCGAGCTGTCTGCAGATTTAACATCTGTCGCTCGAACATCTGGGATGGAGTAGTCAGAGGATTCAAAAGGGCAAGATTCTCAGAAAAGAAAGACATCCTGGTGAAATTCTCTGACGATGAAGGGAGGTTTGAGTAAGGTCTCGATACAGGTGGCCCCAAGAGAGAATTCCTCTCCCTTCTCATGAAAGAGCTGAACAAACGGCCCATATTTGATGGACCTGTGGAGAGCCGCTACCTGGTCTACAATTCAACAGGTTCTGTTTTGTGTATAATGTTTCAAAAGTACCCATATTTCAACCTTGCAGTGTTTTCAAATGTGGAAACTGATTTAATATTTCTTTATTCTGCATTATCTTGGACAGCTATCAGAGAAGATGAGTATTATTTAGCAGGGAAGATGATTGCGGTGTCCATTGTGCATGGTGGACCTGGTCCTAATTTTCTGTCAGAGGATCTGGTCAGCTACATCTCAGGGCAGAGCAGTGTCAAGGCATCTGTCGGAGACATTACAGATGAGGAGATAGGGAAAGTCCTACAAGAGTTATGAGAAGGGTGTGACATTCTTGAATCGGTAAAGAGAGAGTTTTGTCCACTTAAACTATTCTTTCAAGATATACTTCTGGCATTACCATTTTTTATAATTACGTGTCATATTTGAAATGTATGGGACTCTGTTATCTCTCCTTTTAGATTCAGAATTCACCCTCAGTGGAGATCCTTCAGGACTTGATGATACGGAACAGTGCCATGTTGCAGACTGCTGGGTGCTTCAGACATGTCAGGTCATGTGAAGAAAAAAAACGATTGTAGAGGATTACCTGAAGTGGTACATAATCCACAGGAACAACACTGCAATCGAAAGGTAGGTTTTTGTATTTCATTGTTATTGTGTTGCTGTTGTCCCAGTGTCTTGCTTACTTACTTCTACATGATGCACATGTATCTTTGCATGCATCTTTTAATTGTATTTTAGATTCAAGGCTGGACTTGAAAGTTTGCAGTTTCTGACAGCTCTGCAGCAGCATCCGACGGTCCTGACCCCTGCTCTCTGTCATGCTGATGTGAAGCTGTCTGCTGCAGAGATGGAAAATCTGTTCCAGCCTGAATTTAGTCAACAGGGAAGCAACAGAAGGGAACGCTATGAGTTACTGGGCAGACTATCTTCTCGATTGTGAAGGTTAGTCAATTTTCTCTTGTCTGATTTGTATACACACAGATTATAAAAAGTTCCGGTGTTGATGTAGATAGTATTTACTGTCAATTGATTCCAATGTTCTCTACTTTTTAGAAAATGACAGCTCAGTGACCTTGGAGGAGGTGTTAATGTTCGCTACAGGTGTGCCATGTGTGCCTCCTGCTGGTATGAGTCCTCTGCCACGCCTTCAGTTCCTATGTTCTACAACGTCAACATTCCCAATGGCAAATACCTGTGCCAACATTTTAAAGCTTCCTCTTTTGGACACTTATGGTGCCTTCAAAGCCAACATGAACTTTGGCATTAATAATTCCCCCGGCTTTGGGTGCCTTTAAACAATTAAATAACTTGTGGTAAAAGTTAATGTTGCCACACACAGTACACAGTCCATTGTTTTAATGTTGCGGTCTGTCAGACTAAAATGTTGTGACGTAAGAGAGATGTGAGTATTTTTCATGGCAGATTTGTCCTATTTCACATTTGTATTGTATTATTGTATTCTCGTTAGGTAGATAAGGTAGGACCGTAAAGAGGTTAAATCAAGAGTTCAGAACATGTGTTAAGATGTTTTACAAATATTTACATAAACAGTAAATAAAGACTGCAAAAGGCACCTTGTCGTGCAAATGTGCCAATTTTGTTTTGGCCATGTTATCATGTTTTTACATGGACTTTGTGAAAGAGTAAAGCTGAATGACTCTTCATTAAATGGTTTAAAAGTGTTTCATTTTAACGCAAGGACTTGTTTTTCTACGTATAGCATATATATGTTACACACTCGCTACAAAGATGACACGGCTGTAGCTGGTTCACAAGATTTTATTCTCAAACCCACTGTGAAAACAGAAATAACAGTAGCATATGTGACTGATGCAATGAATGTTATTGTTGATTCATCAACTTGTACACACAAAAAGTTCTGGGGGTCTGGTGGGGCAATGTATTCTACACTCCAGACATGTTTTTCATGGAAATGTAATTCTGAACAGCAGCTGTCCAGTTCCCTGGTGGAGCCAACCCACTCCTTCTTTGCAAGTCAACAAAATGCATCTCCAGATTCTCATCACCACACAAATTGTACTGAGATGATGTTTGCATGATGCCATCAAAGGGGTGTAGGGCTTCCCAGGACACTGGAAATCCACACTCCCTTCCGCCAAACCTAAGACCAGTCATACATTGAAACATAATGAGTCAAGTGATACAAATGGATCATTTAACCCCCCAAACATGCTAGATAAGCATTATAACTAAGACTCCATTGAGTCAGTCCTTCGTTAATTAATTCCTAAACAAAGAGCTTTGACTTGAGAAGTTAATGTCAGGTTGACAGCAGCTCTTTCAGTCAAATATGGTCATTCTACTCACTAACACAAGGTACTTTTTGGAATTGAGTAAGATAAATCGACAGAATAGCTTTGGACATTTTGTGATTTAGGTTTTGTGTTGGAATCCATTTTAGTCATTTAAGACTTGAAATCATTTTTAAATAATGAGTTTTCAGACTAAATGAATCACGTTATTTATCAAGTGACAAATTTGTCATATTGGGCTGATACACCAAATGATATGAAGTCAGATATATTTTAAAGTAATATTACCAAACAATTTCAATACAAACCTGTGAGGCAGGTGGTACATGGCATCAGGTTTGCCTGATGGACACTGAGACAGGCGAACAGGCCGGATGGTGTGGTGGTTCCACAGCTGTCTGTACTCATCGAGGTCTTTTTGTACGATGCCCAAAAACACATATCGCAGCAGACACTTGTGCTCATGGCTCCCATTGAAGAGGTGCCTCTCTCTAAGGTCACTGAAGAGCTCGATCCAGAACTGAGTCCTAATGGTGGAATTCAAAACTTTTGTATTTCATGAAAAAAAAGACAACGTCAAGTAAAAAGTTACAATATTTCTAGAAATGTTGTAACTTTCTTGGTGCGCTCCTAAATTATTTCATTTGGGAGCACATAAACTCCCTTGGGAAAATGTTAGTGTATAGCTCTAATGTAATTTCACAATTTTTTTCATCCAGATAGATTTAAAGTATTTGGGCACCTCTGTACTATATACACACACACACACATTCTTGGACCTGACCTTAAAAGGCTATACCTTTGCTTTCTGAAGAAAGACCACCAACTCTCGATGCGCTGGTTTGCAGTTGAGGTACCATACATGTGACTGAGGGCTCCTGCAAAACCATCTGTGTGTTGAGATCGTAATGTGCAGTTAATGGCTGCCATAGTGCCATTTTCAGTTCCACAGTCAGTGCGAAGGCGGGCTGGAAGTAGTCCAAACTCCGATACACACTGCAGGTAATACTGCGCAATGATGCCGTTGTTAGTGCTGCCACTCCTGAGCCGCATAACTTTCCTTGAAAAGCCGTCGATGCAGCCACTGATGGCAATACCAAAGGGTTTAAGTTTATCATATCCATCAGCGTGCCACACTTGGTTTGGTCCTGCTGTGACGTATCCTCTTCGGACAAACCTTCGCCTGGTACGAAGTTGAACACCAGATGGATCCAGTCTGGAAATCATCTGTCTAACATCCTCCCTTTTTACTGTCAGGTGATACTTTTGTTGCAATGTCTGCCACATAGCTCTGTAACCCAACAGCCGACCCGAGCCTCTCAGTTCATGTGCAACAGTTTGGTGTACAGTGCCAATGGGAGTGTAGTCTGTCCTTCTTGTTAAGCCAACGTTCTGTAGCCTCCTCTTTAAGGTCCTCAGACTAAGAAAAATGTTGTGTTTTTTTTCTAGAAAATCAAGTATCACTTCATAAGCGTGTGTACTTGTGGATGAGGCCTGCCTCGATTCCTTCATTAAATTCTGTGACTGAAGGGAAAAGACAACAGTGTCATTAGGAATGAAACTTAATAACAAAAAACCTATTAAGAAAAAAATGAAAATGTATCAGTAATGAGGAAAATACATGAACTGTTTGATGCATAAGTGTATGTTTTCAGTATGTTCAATGCGTGAACAATTCCAGACATAAGGAGCAACAAATAAGAGAAATAAACAGGCAAAGGACAAAATATTGGGATACTTACATAATTGCTAAGGATAAAAATACATATCAATCTAGAGGTAGCGACCAAAAAGGTACCCATTTAATGCCTGTATTTGTGCATAAACGCATCAGAAGGCTCAACCCTCAGCACATGAAGGAGCACATAATTGGTCAACTTTGGTATTTCACCTGATTTTTTTTACTTGTTGGCATTTTTTTTTATCAGTAGTTCTAAATCATGTTGAAATTGCCATGACTGACAATAATATGTGTATAGCATGTTTTAAAATGGCAACAAATCATATACAAATAAGACATTATCACTGTACTGGTGAAATGCTTGACTTTTAAGGAGGAGCTTACCATCTTCGAGAAAGGGAGCCAAACATTCAATGTTGCTGCCACAGGAACCGCATAACCTCCCAAAACACCCACCAGTCCCACAATATGGACAATACATTGCCTGTGGAAAAGGAGCAATGTGAATGTTATTCATTTGCAATGAAGGAACAGCTACTTGGTAAGCTATTGCAGCAGGTAATGTTACCTGCAAACAGCTGACACTAATTTAACAGCAGATGTCAGCTACAATCACTTAATATCTGAACCATGCATCCATCTACAATGTCAAAATACATTAAAAAAGAAAGATTTAAAGCCAGCCAAAGGAAGCACGTCTTGGATAGGATAGAGACCCTTCTCTATCTCTAAGCAGGATAAGAGACCCTCATTTATCTCTAGACAGGCACATTTAGATGACTACAGGATGTTAGTGAAGATCTATACTTGTAAGTATTCAATATAGGGCTGGGCAACGATTAAAAGTTGTAAACGTGTATCCTGCGATTAACGCGCTAATAACGCGTTAACTTGCCAAGCTCTAATTCAGTAAAAGTTGTTCATTCAGAGCATGTTGAGGAGAGGACCTGAGCTCGTCTGTTGAATAAAGGCATATTCAACTTACTTTGTGTGTCTTAGTCCCGTTCGGCTCAGATCCGTTTGGTTAGAAAACAGCTAACGTTAGCAGATACAAGTAGCTATGTTCTACTAACATTATACACTACACACATATTCTGCTCCCACACACAAAATAACGTCATTTAAAGTCATAAATACGGCAGCGACAGATATTATCTATACATCCTGTGTAACTTTAACATCTAAACATTATAAACATTATAAACTTACCCATGAGATGTTTCCTGGAGATCCCCCAGCCTTCTTCTTCTCTCGCATAAAAAACCGCATGTGCATCAGCAATAATAGTCCCCGGTAATTCACTTCCGTTGTGGCTTTTTTATTTGCATCGCAGCGTTTTTATTTGCGCGGCGTTTCTGTTTCTTTTTATTTGCAGCGTTTTTTTTATTTGCAGCGTTCTTTTATTTGCAGCACCCTGGCCTCTCAGGGCCACCGTACGACATCCCCCATGTTCATCACTTACAGCGCCCATCGTACAAGGCAACTTAAAAGTGTAGCCGGGGTGAAAAGGGTGTTACATTTATTTAATTATGAATATTGTTACATCCTCCAACAGTGCTACGCAATAAAACAGATAGGCCTACACAGAAAAAATAGTGAAATAGTGCAATAAGAGTCTTCAAGTGATTGGAATATGATATATTAGATAAATAATTTCTAAGTAGCAGCCAGATGAATGTTATGGATGTTGTTTCTAAGTTCAGGTGTTTAATAATCGTATAGCCTGTGGGATGAAGCTGTCTCTGTGTCTGGTGGTTTTTAGTCCGAATGCTGTGGTACCGCCTGCCAGACGGCAGCAGACAGAACAGTTTGTGGCTGGGGTGATGGGGGTCTTTTATAATCCTGAGGGCTTTCTTTAAGGTTAACCTGGTATTTTTACTCCACTACATTTATTTGAGTTACTTTACAGATTTGGATTAATAATGTGAAATATAAACAACCCTTAAATCAGACTTTAGTTACACCTGAGTGAAATTCAGTGAAGGTGACTGCCAACAATCAGGCGAGATATTTGATAGTTGGTGCTTGAGAAGACTAAATATGTATCTGCAGATCCGTTTAAAGCATATTCATTACTCGTTATTCTCTCATAGTGAATTAAAGACTGTATATAATTGCTATTTTTCACATCCCTTTCAAGATTTCAAGATTTTCTAAGGTTTATTGACATATCATATACACAATAGTGTAGTTATGCAATGAATGAAAAACTTGGGTCACGGTTCCTCAACAGTGCATTACAAGACATCTATCAATATTTGTGTATACTTCCACCATTACACTGTCATATTCTGCACATTTCTGATACTATCTACATCAGTGTTTCTCAAACTTGTTCAAACCAAGGACCACTTGATGAAATTGTACCAATATACTCACGGACCACTAGGGGGCGCTCACGGAACACCAGTGGTCCACACTTTGAGAAGCACTGATCTACACACATAAGATTATAATTAATGTGTATAATATCAGTTAAAATAAGTGCTTCAACATAGTTAACATTGCAAGAAAGTTAATTGTCAAGTTCCAAAACAAACCATGCAATTTAGACTTTGTCAGGCTTAATATTTATCTGTAGATAGATACCCCCAAAGCTTTTTTCCTATTTAAAAGAAGACCTTAACCTAAAGTATTCTTTAATGTTTAAATAAAGCCTTATTAGTTAGCACATCTTCCTATCAGGCACTAAACTGTTTTATTCTAGATATCATTTGAGTATCTTCTTGATATTTTCTATTCTATATTTATATCATTGACCTTCTACTTTCCCACTATGTTGTATGTACTCTTAATATTTAAATGTTTTCATAAAATATAGCACATTCAAAAGTGCTTTACAAAAATGAAAGACATTAAGGAAAAGGCATTTTAAACAGTTGTTAAAAGCAACACAATCTTCCTGCATTGCAATTACTCTAAACGTGCAATAACGTGCTTTAACCAGTAGGTGGTTTGGATTAAAAAGCTGTAAAGTTTACAGTGTTAACAAAATAAAATATACTGCTGTTTCCGGTTTAGTTTACGACGAATATTATTTTGTTATTGTTTTGATATTTCTAACACAAAAGCGATAGAAAAATCCCACAGCAACACAGAAAAGATGGTCTTAACATGACCCAGCGGTCTAGTAGTTAATACAAAACAATAATATCAAAACAAAATATGACTAACTTTATTGTGAAATTAAAACAGAACGGTAAAAGAATAGTTTCCGGTCTATTCTGAGCCCGATCTCTGTAGATAAATAAAGAACTACGACAGATGTGTAATATTTAATGCAGCCAAACCATTTATTACAATGCATTCATTTGATGACTTTCAAAGAGTAAAGCAAGCACTGCTGAATAAAGTATGATTTTCTCTTTTACGAAACCTTTTTTTTCATATGGAATGCAGTTGGAGGTCAACCAATCAAAGAGCTTGAGGACTGATCACGGGGTTTGTCAAGCTAAGCACATGGTGTAATCCAAAACGATAGCTGAGGATTCTGGGTAGTGTGGTGTCTTCTGCCATCCAAAAACTCCGGAAAAATCTTTGTTTCTCCGAATTGAAGGGGTAAAATACAAAAGCATTGTACACAATTCAAACCAATCAATGTTGTGTAATCTGGTGTTTTTTAGTCGACGAGTAGTGCAGATATCACTGTAAAATCAATCGACAGTAAGGAGAATTCTTACTTCCGGGTGTTAAATTCTCCGTTATCCAATGGGAATGGATGCTCGTAATACAATACAGGGGACATGATCATTATCTTTTAAATAACGTTAACTAAAGGGAACCATCTATTTGACACAGCTGAAGCTCTGGCCTTCCTTAAAAGAGAACTAATTTAATAAAAATCACAGTTGTATTACACACAATGCATTGTTTTTTGAGAACACAAATTCGTAACTGATGTAATTTTTACATTCTGACGAAAAATACAAATAATTATGAATACAAATAAAATAAAAGAAGCCTCCGTGAGTTACTACAAGCTATAAAGTAGATTTTAAAAACGTTTTATAGAATAAAAGCTCACTGCAGGACGTTGTAGAAATGCGTGTGTGCACCACGACAAAGGAGCCTCATTCACTTTACATTGGGGTTGTTTGCGTGGTGCCGACACGTAAATGTAACAAAGTTTGTGACTCCACCACGCATTGTGGTATTAAGAAGTCGTGGTGGAGTCACGCATTCTGGTGAGATCAGGTTGTCTTAACCTCAACAAAAAAAAATATGATCAAAACAAATTCTTTATCAATCCCTGGAGAAAATAAGGTGTATAACTACCTTATATCTTAAACCTAGATTCACACAGGGTAATCCTGTAGTGCAGGGGTGCCCAACCTATTTTGAACCAAGAGCTACTTTTAAAGTTGCCAGTCTGCCGAGATCTACCAGTCCACATAGAGAGGCGTAGCCATTACTGACAGCCTACTGCCAGGTAAATACACACTACTTGTATAAAACTGACCTTTAATACTCCATAAAATACTGCAGATCCTTTATTTTACCATTTGATGTCTATGTCTGGACCGCTGTGTAAAAAGGAGAGTTTCTGCCCCATTACTTCTCTTCTTACTTCTATAAGAATAAAACACGGATGACGGAGATCTCTTTTTCTCCCCCTCTTCTGACAGCCCAGCAGCTGATCTCAGAGCATGCACCCCTCTCCTGCAGGGGGGCGTGGTCAGCTGCAGCTCACAGAATCTGCCCCCTGCAAAAACAGCGCTGGAAAGAGCAAATAGAGCGAAAATGCTAAAATGCAGGATATTTTTGGTATTTTGAAAAAAAAACTATATTTATATACTTTATATAGGTCGATACAGTAGCCACTTTTTTAAATAGTTTTTATAGGTGTTGCTATCTGTTTTGTGTAGCGTGGTTCTACAAGCAAGTCAATGCATTCATTGGGTGGTATCAGAGAGTTACACGGGTCTGTAAATGCAATGAAAGCAAATCATTTACATTAAACATGTAATTTTTACTTTTGAATACCTCAGTACAAAGGATGTATTGCATAATTTAAGTGATATATGTGTACACATATAAATCATTAGTCAAAACAGGGCTACATTTGATTTAATTAAAAGGTATAATATGTGGTAAACTGAAGAGCCGTTTGGGAGCCGAAAGAGCCGGCTCTTCTTGGTGAGCCGAGCCAAATGATCCGGCTCACCAAGAAGAGCCGGAATTCCCATCACTAGTGCCCACTAGCCACGCCCCCACACATGGGGTCATGCCGGCCAATCACAAAGCTTTGGTGCGTACAAGTGCATTATTCTGGCACGGGAAGATTATGTTTTAGGACATTAATGATAAAACTGAATATTGTTGTTCTATTTTTAGACACATCTCGCGATCGACTGGGAATCTCGCTGCGATCGACCGGTCGATCGCGATCGACTGGTTGGGCACCCCTGCTGTAGTGTGTTATATAGGTTGTTGTACATTTTTTTAAATGTTGAAGTTAAATGCATCAATCTGGTCCACACCGTCTTACCTGTGTGGACCCTCCCTCAGGCTTACGAGCCCAAATACAAAAGAAGTTGGTGGATTTCGTTTGGGAGGGTCTACACTGGGTGCCACAGGGGGTGCTGTTTTCATCTAGAGAGGAGGGGGGAACAGGGCCTTATCCACCTGGGCTGCAGTCGGATAGTTTAAAAATCAGCTCCTAAGTTCTAACCCAATCGTCTATTCCTTGACCTCTGAGTGAAACGTCACGGGGTTAAGGGATAGTGGATAGGAGAATTCAAAAGGACTTAGGAGAAGAGACTGCGGTACTTTAGAGAATCCGAATGCACTTTCACTATCCGACGTGTTTATGATGCGCCAGCGGACGTCATTGTGTGCGTCTGCTGCTGTGGGGAAACTATGGAAACCACAGTTTTCTATACAGCGGACAACAACATGGATGTTCAATAAGAACGAGGGACTACTGTAAACTCATCTAGAGACTCTGCACCGTGCTCTGATGCTGCTGCTGCTTTGCTTTATGAACGTGGACAAAAGAGCAACATATTCTTCATGACCAAAGTTGGAATTGAAATAAAAAAGGAAAGTGAAACTTATGCTCGTCACCCTCTCCCTCCGGTCCACATTAATACAAATGATCCCAATACGTATGATTGTATGAACCAAAGATCTTAACATCAATACAGATGTATTTATTATAAACGTTGGTCCTTAACATCTATCACTGTGTATATCACCATTCAAACATCTTTTAAAAGTTGAACAAACCCCACACAGCTCAGTAAAGACTGAAATGTTGACTATTTGATAATTTCAGTGAGAACTAACGTTCATATTTCTCTTTTTGATTATAATACTGATGAACGTTCAAAACAAAGCACTTTGGCAACTTACCACCTATGTTTTAAAATGCTTAATAAGCACCGTAACTTTCATGATATCATTTCTCGGTCATAATCGGTTGTTTCCGTGAACGGCCGACTGTTGAGTGACGGCAAATGCTGCGGCTGCAATGCATTGTGGGGCAGCATTTTTGCTTCTCCTGTCGTTTAGGGAGGTCCAGTGGTTCCTAAGCTAAAGGAGGTTATAAAGGAAGTTTGAAACCTCCTTTCCTATCATTCTAGAGAATTCGAATGGCACTTATCATGGCTGCCACTGAGGGACTTCCGGGTCAATTCACTCCTTTAGGAAGGTTCCTAAGCTAAATGGACTATTCGACTTCAGCCCTGGCCAGCCGAACAGCCACTTTTAGGATACAGTTTTTACACAGGTATGTGACTGGCCCGGCTGATTTGGTGTGGAGAGATGTGAGCAGCTGCATTCTGCGTGAGTAACCTGGGGCTGGATGCTGCTCTGTTTTTAACTGATTTAAACATTTTAAAATTAAGTGGGCTACCTCCTTTTTATCAGGGTGTTTTTAAATCTTGGGCCCTTTTCAACCATAAAAGGTGTCCAAAGACTGACTCTCTGTACTGGTTGTTGAGGGAGCCTCTCATTCACAGAGCCAGGTTGGACGTCAGCAGCAGCGAAACACCCGGCCTGACGGTGGCGCTGTGCCGATCCAAGACCCTGTGCCTTCAGCAGCTGGTGGATGCAGTGGGGCCGGAGCTGAGCGATGCCCAGGCCTTGGGCTCTCTGCTGGGTCTGCACTCTGTCCGGATGGCCGAGAGGATCCTGCAACTATGGAGCCAGATCCTCTCCCCTGATGACAAAAGACTTTTAAGGAGCTATGGACAGGGAAGAGCCAAGCCGGACCCAGCAGACCCTTTCCCGGAGATCTACCTGAGCCCAGGGCTCGGAGAACTGACCGGCCCCCTGCTCAAGGTCGCAAACCAAGGACAAATGACCATCCACAAAGCTGATAAAAAAACAATATACATGAACATTGTAAAGACGACCAACAAAAATGCACTGAAGGACAGGGCCTCCACTGTGTGGAGCACCAGACTGGGTGCAGGAGGCGGACCAGGCCCACAGTGGAGGATTTTATACAAACCTCCCATAAAAAAACGTACTGCCGACCTCCAGTGGAGAATTTTACACGGTGCCATCGCCTGTAATTCTTTTATCTCCATTATTAATCCTGCTGTTTTTAGATACATTTACGTGTCCATTTTGTGGTTTTAGAGAGACTGTTTTCCATGTTTTTACAGAGTGCAAGAGACTCACGGGTTTCTTCTCTCTTTTAACATTGGATTTTAGTCTTTTTAGTATAGCTTTTACCGAGAGTGTTTTTATCATGGGGGCTCCATATAAAAAGACAAACAAGGAAAAGTGGCAGCTCCTGAATTACCTCTCTGGCGAAGCAAAAATGGCCATTTATTTAAGTAGAAAAAACAGGGTTGAAAACAAGAAAGGGGAAGAGGCAAAAGCGATCTGGCTGTGCAACATCAGAGCCAGACTCTGGCTGGAGCATCGTTTTTATAAACATATTGGAGACTTGGATGCTTTTAAACAACGTTGGTGTCATAATGATATTGTGTGTTCTGTGGTGAATGAGGATTTGCACTTTGCACAAGTTTTTAAGACATAGGTTTTAATGTACTATTTTAAGTGATTCGTTCATATTTTTGCTCATTTAAGCACTTTATTGATCGAATGTATAACTGATCATATGTAAATAAAGTGTTTTTGCAAAAGTCAAAAAGTCTTCTTCTTCTTCTTCTTCTGGTGCATGCTGGGAGTTGTTGGAGTGTGACAGAAAGAGAAGAGCGAGATTTTTTTCGTTATATTTTCTGTCTATTTTTGTGTAATGGGTGTTTATTTAATATAGTTTATCGGTGGTGGTTTTGATTTTCTGTACTTTTCGTGCTTTGTGGTGGTGTTTTTGGGGTGTTTTGTGGGCTTCTCCTGCCGGTGTCTCGCCGGCCGGCGTCTGACGCCATGGTAAATGGGGAGTTTGCCAAACTCACGAGGAAGCACGGCATTAAAATCGCAGCCGGCTTCCCATGCACTGTGGAGGAGATCGGGCTGGCTGTGGGAGAGAAGGTCGGGCACAGCAGCATTAAGTCCCTGGCGCGGATGAACAGCGCGGTGGTGATCTTTCTGGATCAGGTGGAGAAGGCGAACCGCGTCATCGAGACGGGCATCGTGGTGAGAGAAATGTTTGTACAAGTACAGCCGCTGATGCTTCCCGCAACCAAAGTTGTACTGTCTAATGTCCCTCCCTTCATAACTGATGAGTTCCTCAGTAGAGAACTGTCCAGACACACCGTAAAAAAAATCTGTAATCTAGGCAGTAAATTACTGTATTACCCACAGTAATTTACTTTGAATTTGTAATACAGTGTAATACTGTACATTATGCTGCATTGTGGGAATATTATCCTTAGGCGGGAAATGTATACAGCACTTTAAAACCATACTGTAATATTACTGCAATACTGTAACATTACTGTACAATGTACAGTAACATTACAGTATTGCAGCACTATGTACATAGTGCTGCTGCATTGTGGGAATATGATCCTTAGGCGGGAAATGTAGCAAAACCATACTATAATATTACAGCAATACTGTAATGTTACTGTAAAATGTACAACAACATTACAACAATACTGTAAATAGTGCTGTAATGTTACAGTAACTTTTCTTATTACTGTACAATACTTTGGGGTGTCATATCAGGAGCAAGAGGAGAGAACCGCTGTGTCCTTTAACGGATTATTTAGTTATATTCACGTTATTATTGCCGTTTTTTTTCCTCAAAAGTCCGTATTTTATTTCGAGATAGAGTTGTATTATTATTTGGCCAAACAGCTGTTGAGGTAGGTCCCATTCATGAGTTAATTGTTTAGAGAGCAAGCCAACTGACTCTACAAAATGCACTGACTGTTTAGATTAGTAATGTAACGTTGGTTTCCGGTAGCCTATATTGTTAATTATTTTGAAAACTGTGTCTGTTCAGCGGGGGATAATGTTACTGCACGCAGAGTGAATGATCGTTTAGCTGCAGATGAAGGCTCAGACCTCGGAATTGTTGTGATATTAGGGTAATGCAGAATCAGATCGCTATCCCTTTGAGAGAGAGAGAGTGCGCCGCGTGCATGTAGAGCGAGCGAGCGAGAGCGAGCGAGAGTGAGCGAGCGGTTGTGTTGTTTTGAAGTGAAACGAAGCAGCTGCAAAATAAGTCTGTGAAGTGTTTTCTGATTCGTTATTGCGTTATTTTACAAAAGCGGGTTAATGCAGCACTATGTACATAGTGCTGCTGCATTGTGTACTTACAATTCGTACTTTTCGATTGCCACTTTACTTTTGAGGTGTACATGTAAAAGTAAAAACATGTATTTTAATTCCACATTTTAAATTGTTCAGTTTTGAAGTAGCAAGCAGTTTTGCCTTTTCGATTTTGTCCACTTCTCTTGACCCCAGCTCAGCCTCTTTAATGTTCAGAAAATGTGACAACATATTCAATATATTTCAGGAAATTCCATTTTGGGAGCTTCGAAATGGATGGTGTCGCTTGAAGGTAGAGTCATCTGCACTCTGCCGAACGAGGCCAACTTTGTGGATGCATTCACGGTCTTCTTTGGGTTCTTCTTTGTACTCAATATCCAGGACCAAGAGGAGGCCTCAAAAATCCTGGAGTTCATTCAGAGGCAAGTTCTAAACTCACGATAACATGGAGCTTAGGAACTGTCTTTCTCCAGTAATACTGGTAGTTGAAAGAATGAACTTGTTTAGGCTGATTCTGTGAGCTGTCAGTTTTCTAATTTTGTCCGGAAGATTTAAACTTTAACGGACAGAAATCGAACTGAAACTCTGCCGCACGGTCAGAGTTGGGTGTAATAATATTACTTTATCGGTAACGGAGTAGTGTAACGCGCTACTTTTATAATTCAGTAATCACACTACAGTTACTAACATTGCCCCGACACGCGTTACTTCGTTACTTTCTAAAATCAGTCATAATCAAACAAATCTCAACAAACACCTGCAAAGAACACATGCTAAGGTGAAGCTAACGCACATAGCTGTTGTTTATTTATATCACACACGTAGTCTGTTCTTCTTCTCTGTTTTCCGGTTGTTGCCTGTTTTGAATGACGAATACACACTACTGCCGCCTGCTGGTAAGGAGAGTTATTGCCACTTACGCATGCGCAGTTCGTACGTGCTCGGCTGAAGTCTTTGCGGTGTGCTCCAGTCTACATATGCATACTTCTTTTCGAAAGCACCTCGTTTAATGTTACATGTTCGAACTAAAATATCGCCTCCAGGATCCGTTTTGTTTATTTTACTTTCATATAATTACAGAAGATGTACTGTTGTGATTTTGTATTTGAATTGGTCTGTATTGGAATCTGTTAGGAACTGTTGTATATCTTTTATGAACTGTTGTATTGTAATCTGTTTTTTTTATATTGAATTTAACATTGAAATCAAATCAATAAACATATTTTATTTAAATTGTATCCCGGTTTTTGTTTATCGTTTCAGGTACAGTAGCATGAGACAAGGATCTAAAAGTTTTCAAGTTTGTATCTTCTTGGTCGAATGCACTTATTGTAAGTCGCTTTGGATAAAAACGTCAGCTAAATTACATGTAATGTAAAAGTGGGTAAAGATAAAACTGCAGTAAGATACTGTTTTAATGCATACAGTACTGTAAAGTTATACTGTATAAACTACAGTAATGTATTTTTTTCACAATACAAGTATTGTATAATCACAGTAAAATATTGTTTTTGAGATTACAGCAACCTACACAATTACAGTAATATACAGTAAAATAAAAATACAGCACTGATTTTATTACTGTAAACTAAATACAGGATCGCTACTGTAAAGTAAAAATACAGTACTGGTTTTATTACTGTAAACTAAAAATACAGAACTGATTTTATTACTGTAAAATAAATACAGGATCGCTACTGTAAAGTAAAAATACAGTAACTTGTTGGCAACTTTGCTGCCAGTAATTTACTGTAAAATCCCCTGTATTTTTTTTAACAGTGCACGCGAAACTTGTTTCTCCCGTAAAAAAGATGCTGTCTGGATGTAAGTCTCAGTTACTGAAACACGTAGTGTCTCACCGCAGACAAGTGTATATGATACTGAACAATCGGAATGCGGAGCTTAACCTCCGTTTTTACGTTAAAGTAGATGATTATGACTATGTGATTGTTGCAACATCATCTGTTATGAAGTGTTTTGGTTGCGGGGAGGAGGGGCACACCATGAATGCCTGTCCGAGGCGCGGGGATCCGGCTCCGCCTGGTCCGGATGACCCGCAGGCTGGCCCGTCCAACGTGCCAGCGGCGGGGTCGTCCACCGCTGCGCCGGGGCCGCCCGCGGCCGCGCCGAGACCCCCGGCTATGCCGGGGCTGTCCGTTGCGTCGCCCGTGGCTGCGCCGAGGCGGACTGCCGCGCCGGCGGCCGGTGCGCCGGTTGTAATGGAGCAGCAGGTGGCTGCTGCTGAGGGAGGGGTGTCACCCACGGTGGCGACCGCGTTAGCGGCCGCTACGGTGGTAGAGGGCTCCCCTCCGGAGGCGGCCGCTGCTGCTGACAGCAACGCTGCTCCTGAGCAGTCGGCGTTGGCGTGCGATGTGCCGTCTCGGACGCGGGGCGGGCGGGGGCGCGCTGTACAGCGCGGTTCTGCTGCTGTGCCCGGCTTGCGGTGCGGTTGCACAGAGTGTGGGTGTGGGTGATTATGTCCAGGAAAATGAGGTGGTGGTTTTGTGTGATGCAGAAGAAAAGGGCGATGTGAGAAAAAAAGATAAAAAAACAAATACAACTGGTGAAAACCCTGGAATAATCAATGAACCACAAGGTGATTTGGCAAAAGAAAATGTAGGCACAGGTGAAGTCAGTAAAACACAGGAGGAAGATATAGATAGGGAAACACATTTGGACAAAACAAGAGAGGAGAAGAAAACATGGGGTGAGCAGGTGGAGGTTACTGAAATGGAGGAAGAGGAGGTTGCAACAGAAATGATAAATAAGAAAAAGACTGCTACTAAACGCAGGAGAAGTAAAAAGGATGTACCAACCGTTGCAAAAAGCAGTAAAGTAGTGAGTGAGGGAAAGGAAGAAAGAGAGAAAGAACAGGCGGATGAGAGTTGGGATGATTGTGTGTCTGACAGCAGTGATGTGCCAGGTTTTATGAGCAGTAGCCAACAAAAAAAAATGTACTCGGCCGAAATGATAAAAAATTACCTGGTGCAGACAAAAGAGGGCTTTAATATTTCAGACTGCAAAAATAAAACATATCGATGTCCTCTTTTACAAGAGACTCACAGCGACGTTTTTAATGAGACGGACTGGAGAAAGGAGTGGGAGGGGGAAATCATTTTAAGCCACAACACCTCTCTTAGTGCGGGGGTGGGCTTCCTCCTCTCCAAGTCTTTTAGTCCTGTCTCTCTGGAGGTCGAGCATCTTATCAATGGGAGGTTGCTTTTAATAAAAGCATGCTTTGACCTTTTTACAGCTGTTTTTGTAAACGTGTATGCTCCAACAAACGGTACAGAGAGGAAGCTGTTTTTACTCAAAGTTAACGATGTTTTAAACGGTTATGCCACGGAGGATTTTTTATTCTTGGGTCGGGATTTTAATTGTACAGAAAATGCATCTTTGGATCGCAACCATGCAGAGCCGCATCCAGCTTCCCAGCATGCTCTGAGGCAGCTGGTCCACTCCCACGGCCTGGTGGATGTATGGAGAAGGATGCACGCAGACACCAGGCAGTACACCTGGTCCCACATCAGAGAGAATAGAATCTCATCAGCTAGACTAGATCGTTTTTATTGTTTTAAGCATCATTTTAATATTTTTAAAATGTGCAGCATATCACCTGCTGGTTTTACGGATCACTCTTTGCTTTTATGTAATGTTTTTATTAGAAATGTTTTACCCAGAAGTGCATATTGGCATTTTAACTCGGTTTTAACATTTGATAAACATTTTAAAGAGGCCCTTATTTATTTCTGGAGTGTTTTTAGGCAGAGAAAGGGAGATTTTAGCAGTCTTAGGCAGTGGTGGGACCATGGTAAGACTGAGATAAGATTGCTCTGCCAACAGCACACCCTCAATGTCACACAAGACATCATTAGATCTATGAAAGACCTGGAGAGTGATATCGTGGAACTAGAAACAATAAGTGAAACCACAGGAGATCGAGGATATATTGAAATCCTCAAAGAGAAAAAAATGGCTTTAGCCAACCTGCTGGACGTTAAAGTTCAGGGTGCACTAGTCAGGTACCGGTTCCTCAACACCAACGAGATGGATGCTCCCACTAGCTTCTTCTTCGGCCTGGAGAAAAAGAATGGGCAGAGGCGAGTGATCCACTCACTGCTGTCAGACACAGGGCAGGAAATAACAGAGCCAAGCCAGATCAGGAGGCGAGCTGTGAGCTTTTATTCCACCCTATACACAAGCGAGTATGAGGAGGCGGAAACTCTGTCCGAGGGGTTCTGCAAAGAACTACCTCAGGTCTCCGAGGAGACCAACTCACAGCTCGAAGGGCCGTTAACGATCCAGGAGCTGCAGACCGCCCTGCAAGGCATGCAGGGATGGCGGGCTCCTGGTATCGATGGCCTCTCCGTAGAGTTTTATAAAGCCTACTGGGACGTCTTGTCACATGACATTTTAGACGTTTTTAATGAAAGTCTGGCCTCTGGCTCGATGCCGATGTCCTGCAGGAGAGCGGTGATCACGCTGCTACCAAAAAAAGGAAACCTGCAGGACATCAAAAACTGGCGCCCTGTGTCTCTGCTGTGTGTGGATTACAAACTTCTGTCCAAGGCTTTGGCCACCAGGCTGGGGAGGGCTGTGGAGCAGGTCATCCACCGGGACCAGACCTACTGTGTGCCCGGCAGGTCCATGGTGGACAATGTCCACCTAATTCGAGATGTTTTGGAAGTCTCCAGCTCATTGGGCATTGATACTGGTCTGATTTCTCTAGATCAGGAAAAGGCTTTCGACCGCGTTGAGCACAGCTTCCTCTGGAAATTAATGGAGAAGTTTGGGTTCAGCACTGGTTTCATAGTCAAGATCAAGGTGTTGTACAATAAGATTGAGAGTGTGCTGAAGTTCAACGGTGGGCTGTGTGCTCCGTTTAGAGTGTGTAGAGGGGTCAGACAGGGCTGTGCTCTGTCTGGCATGCTCTATGCACTCTCCCTAGAACCCCTTCTCAACAAAATACGCTCCAAACTGCAAGGGCTGTTTTTACCTGGTTTTAGTGGAGGCATGGTTTTATCAGCATATGCGGATGACATCATTGTTTTTATTAGAGACCAAAAAGAGACAGACATTTTAGTTAACATCGTGAGGGATTTTAGTTCAGCATCGGCAGCAAGGGTGAATTGGAAGAAAAGTGAGGCCCTCGCTGTCGGTGAGTGGAGTGGCGGTCTCCCAGTTCTTCCCCAGAACATGCTATGGAAGAAAGATGGGCTAAAGTACCTGGGTGTGTTCCTGGGTAATAAAAGCATAGTCCTGAAGAACTGGGAGGACGTCATAGGAAAGATAGAGGGAAAGCTGTCCAAGTGGAGGTGGCTGCTCCCTCAGATGTCTTTTAAAGGTAGAGTGTTGGTTTTAAACAACCTTGTGGCATCCCGACTGTGGCACCGTCTTACCTGTGTGGACCCTCCCTCGGGCTTACTAGCCCAAATACAAAATAAGTTGGTGGATTTCTTTTGGGAGGGTCTACACTGGGTGCCACAGGGGGTGCTGTTGTTATCTCATTAACATATCTAATGTTAGTAACTATTAAAGACAAAATAGGGACAATTCTGTTTTAATGTAGTTTGACCATTGTAGTCCAGACATACTATTATGGGACAGGTGGCGCAGTGGTCTGTGCATCCGATCATCAGATCAAGGGGGAGTGCTGAGGAACTCCAATTCGAAACCCGCTCCCGCCGCTGCTGCGTCTGTAAAGCCGGTGTGTCCTTGGGCAAGACACTTCACCTGAACTTGCTCCTGTGGGTAATGTCCACAGTATCTGACCATGTATATGTGTAATGTGGGTATTGTCCACAGTATCTGACCAGTATGTGTGTATATATAAAAGCACTTTGAGTCATTGAAAAAGCGCTATAATAAATGTAAGTAATTATTATTATTATACTGATAAAATAGGGCCTCTAACTAATTACCTTAAATAAACTCACTAATTCATGAAACCCGTTCAATACACATTATTCTTATCATTCTTTATGAGCACAGTAACAGTAAGGTATCTAATTACTTATTTATTTAGTATTCCATAACTTAAAAACAGAGATGGTCAAAACTAAAGTGGTAGCGACATAGCAGAAATCCTACAATGAAGCAGGACATTGAACTGTTCACCCGTGAGAGGGCGATCAAGAGAAGAGAGCGAGCGGCCCCGTTTAGCGAGTTTACAGATGAGAAGACACAGAAAGACAGAAGCACAATAACAAGTATATTTAGGTGTTTTTTTTGTAAATAACCGACGGTATCAAGAGGAAGTAAAGTCCCCTTGTTTGTCCCTTATACCCTAACTGCCATGAGACAACCCAAAATCAAGTTTCCAAAATCCGACACTAGAGGTGGTCTTAAGGCAGCGCAGATGACAGCGCAGATAACAGCGCTGACAAAGTGTTTCCCGCAGCAAGACGCTATACCAGCGCCATATACAATACTAATTGTGGGCTTATCATGTTTATTCGGCCACAACAGAAAAAAGAAAAGGGGCAGGTCAGCCAAAAAAGCCAAACGGGCCGTTGCCCGGGCAACATTAGCCCTTACCTGTGCACGTCCCTGTTCCCAATGGCCAGTCCGCCCCTGGTGATAGGCTAACGGGTGGGACATCACTAAGCGGTTTACTAATCACAACAGAGCCCGCCAGCTAACCAATCAGAGCAGACTGGGCTCTGGTTTCAGACAGAGGGTGAAAAGAGGAGTTGCAGCACAGACAGTATGTGAAAAATAAAGACATTTTTTAACATTAAAGCATAGAAACATGTCACATTAGAGACACACAATACAAGACAATGTGCATACAAGGGACCTTTTAACCATACATTAATCATTACTTATTCCCTTGTGGGGTATCTCCTCTAATCTTCATTTTAAAGTGTGAAAGCTAAAACAATGAATGTTTTGTACCTTCAATTGTAAGATAGTGCGAGGCAGAGGTGGGGACTCGAGTCAGACTGGAGTAGCATATTTTTGGAATTGAGACTTACTTGACTTGACTTTGACTTGGTATTTATGAGTTGAGACTTGACTTAAGCTTGAGACAGGTGACTTGAAAGGACTTGACTTTTTCAAATGAAATATTTGCGTTTGTTTTTGTATTAAGATATTACGTTTAGTTTTTTCGAAATGTGATTGGGTGATTATAGCGCCATGCGCGCAAACCTGGCAAACCATTAGGAGGCAGGAGTGTCAGTTAACAGTGTAATAGATTGTTTTCATAACATTGACAGTATTTTAACTGTTACCTTTGACCTTTGTTAATGTAGTTTAATTGATGTTTGGAAAGGATGAGAAGGTATTCTGTCTGCGCGTGTTTGTGTTCGTTTTGGAGACGTGTGATCTGTTAAACTGTGATCGACTAGATGGCCTTGATCTGGGAGACGGAGATCGATTGCTCTTGACTCTGCCCACATATCTGGGTGGTTTCGCGGCACTTTCCTCACTCGAGTAAAGTACCGGAGAATGAAACCTAGCTTTGACTCTTGTCAACAATGCTCCCCTTTTATCAGGTATGTAGATAGTACAAAAACATAGCAAATTGGGCCAAACTATAACATAACATGTGTAAGGAGTGTTTTAAAGTGGTTGTGTGAAATATTGAGTGTGTTATTATTACGTTTTATCAGCTTGGGCTGATGTGTGTGATAGCCGAGAATGTGTGTCGTAACGTCTATGTTAAACAAACACTGCGTAGCGCGCTCGCCGCCATCTTGTGTATTGTGTACACAGTTATATGTAATATGTTGTCTTTATATTTTAGTTAAATAATTCTCTGAGGGTTCTGCTATGTTGTCAATTATATTATCGTATCAATGATATTGTGGTAATTAAGGAGTCTCATGATTGAAATATAGTGTAAATAGCCAAGTTGTATGTGCTATTGAAAGATGTTGCATTTGTTGACTGACTCGAGTAAAGTACCGGAGAATTAAACCTAACTTTGACTCTTGTCAAAATTCTCCCCTTTTATCAGCGGCATAACAGCAGCGGCTAGCGTTACTCCAAAAATAGTCAAGTTTGGATTCAAGGATTATTTTGTCGATGATGCTAATAAGAAGAGAAAAGTGGTATGCAGCATAAAGATCAGTGACGGGACCACCACCACATCCAACTTCATTCGTCACTACAAAAAACCCCACAGAGAAAGGTACGTGTACGTGCATGTGTTGTGTTAGCTAGAAAGCTAACGCTACGTTAGACTTGGTTTCAAATCGATTAAGCATGGCAAAGAGTAGACAAAACGGAGAGAGAGAGAGAGAGAGAGAGAGAGAGGCAGAGAGAGGCAGAGAGAGGCAGAGAGAGAGAGGCAGAGAGAGAGAGGCAGAGAGAGAGAGAGGCAGAGAGAGAGAGAGGCAGAGAGAGAGAGAGGCAGAGAGAGGCAGAGAGAGGCAGAGAGGCAGAGAGAGAGGCAGAGAGAGAGGCAGAGAGGCAGAGAGAGAGGCAGAGAGAGAGAGGCAGAGAGAGAGAGAGGCAGAGAGAGAGAGAGAGGCAGAGAGAGGCAGAGAGGCAGAGAGAGAGGCAGAGAGAGAGGCAGAGAGGCAGAGAGAGAGGCAGAGAGGCAGAGAGAGAGGCAGAGAGGCAGAGAGGCAGAGAGGCAGAGAGGCAGAGAGGCAGAGAGGCAGAGAGGCAGAGAGAGAGAGGCAGAGAGAGAGGCAGAGAGAGAGGCAGAGAGAGGCAGAGAGAGGCAGAGAGAGAGGCAGAGAGAGGCAGAGAGAGAGAGAGAGAGAGAGAGAGAGAGAGAGAGAGAGAGAGAGAGAGAGAGAGAGAGAGAGAGAGAGAGAGAGAGAGAGAGAGAGAGAGAGAGAGAGAGAGAGAGAGAGAGAGAGAGAGAGAGAGAGAGAGAGAGAGAGAGAGAGAGAGAGAGAGAGAGAGAGAGAGAGAGAGAGAGAGAGAGAGAGAGAGAGAGAGAGATGTTGTTTTTGTTTGTAGAAGTGCATTATGCTTTGACTTATTGTAAAATGAATCTGAACTTTTTGATCTGTTATGATGAGAAACTGAAGCAATTTAAAAATGAACCCAATTAAGTGATTTTTAAATCGTCCTTACACTGAACAAAAATATAAACGCAACACTTTTGTTTTTGCTCCCATTTTTCATGAGATGAACTCAAAGATCTAAAATATTTTCTATATACACAAAATAACCATTTCTCTCAAATATTGTTCACAAATCTGAAAAAATCTGTGATCGTGAGCACTTCTCCTTTGCCAAGATAATCCATCCCACCTCACAGGTGTGGCATATCAAGATGCTTATAATAAATGATGCTTTATTATAATGCTCAAGATTAGCTAGAACTAGCTGGATCTGATCGATATGGACATAAACGCGAGTGAAGTCTAATCTGACGGGAGAGAGAGATCAGCTGCTGCTGACGAGTCGACACACACCTCTGCATGATCACATGCAGCGGTGAGCAGACAAAGCACACTTCCGGTTAGTATATCACACGTAGCTATTTTAATTGCCTCTCAAACTACCTAAACTAGTTATAGATATGTTTAGTTTTACTGTCGGGTCACTCATTACTGGATGCGCGAGCTGCATGATATTGGCATAATAGATTGCCCGATCGGGCAACCAGCAGGTGAGGCTTCATTGCCCGATCGGGCAACCAGCAGGTGAGGCTTCATTGCCCGATCGGGCAACCAGCAGGTGAGGCTTCATTGCCCGATCGGGCAACCAGCAGGTGAGGCTTCATTGCCCGATCGGGCAACCAGCAGGTGAGGCTTCATTGCCCGATCGGGCAACCAGCAGGTGAGGCTTCATTGCCCGATCGGGCAACCAGCAGGTGAGGCTTCATTGCCCGAGCTAAATACTAGATGGCCCCGGGCAGTCCTTAATGTCGAGCCCTGGTTTCAAGTCAATTTATTTATATAGCCCAAAAACAAGAAATTGGCTCAAAGTCATAGTATATCCTATAATGCTGGTGGGTTTGTCTCTTCACTGTATATGTTAGAAAGGCTCACTGAACTTAAACAAAATGACTCAGCAGTGCATGACATTAAGGATTTTGGCCCTGTGGGCCATCTAAGCTAATTTACAGATGGTCCTGAGCCCAATAGAGATTGCCCTGAAAAATGTGCGTGGACGAAATGACGCACAAAGGGTTTGGGGGCCCTCCCCCAGCTCAGTCTTTCTCTTCTTCTTTCCAGGTTGTTCACCTTACTTTGGTGGACTAAGAAACATTGTAATACACTGACTTTAAATGATGTGATCGTTAGGTATTCAGCATCAGAATCCGTACCAAATTGAAATTCCCGCGATGTGGTTGCATTCGATTCGATTCATTGTCCGGGTAGTATTCATTGTATAGAAATCATATTGACCGGGCCAGCCCGAACATCGCGAAGTTGGTCGAACGAATGCCTCCTCATCCGGAAGCTGACCGAGCAGCAGTCGAGAGGAGCCGAGTGCATCCGCGAAGCACACAAAATGGCGACGTCCATGAAGAAAGACGGGTTGACCAACTTTTGGCAACTTTTTCATCGGTTTCCAACCGATTTGACAGCTGTCAGGCACTGACACGTCTCCACAATTGCCATAACCAGTGATGCAAATTAGTCGCTTTTCGGCACCTCCCGGTTTTTTAACGCTGATTTGGGTGACTTGTGTAATTTGTGGAGAACCGAAGAGTTTTCGTTTGGGGGGGGGGTTTGGAGTCGGACAACTTCTCACTTCAAAAAAGAAGCTGGAAATCTAGACCGCCAAATAATTAAACAAGCGAGTGCCTGTTTTTCCTGGCCAAGGACAGGTTCCTTGAACACAACACGAGTGTAACCTGTCTTCACGTGGTTATGTCTCGTCTGTAAGGAGTGTAGACTAGAGTGTAGACTAGAGTGCTGACGGAGAGCACCGGAACGCTGCTCCAGCTCTTCAAATATTGCAGTACCCATAAGGAGCCGTACACATGCCGCAGTGTTTGCGTGACTGTGTCTTTAGTTGTAAGCACAGTGGCGATCTGTTGTTATTAACATTTGGTTAACTAGCTATGCTAACAAATTTAAAGAGCTTTTCTACAATCAGGTGGAAGAGAGCTCTCTCCTGAGAGGCTCAAATAACCTCAGCTCAGTGAAGTTAACGCACACCTTGATATGATCATTATAGTTATTAATGAGACATTAGAGACTAAATGAAAAACAGGTATAAAATACTATATGACAGTAACAAAAAAGTTGTTAAAAATAACAAGAATAGAGTTTAAGATGGCGCCTGTGTCGGCATGCCGCTCCCTCAGCTATCTACCATTAGCTATCCTGTTTTTGTTTTATGTTTGTCAGAATGTCTCTGCTCTGCTCGTCTATGATCGCCAAGCACTCCTCCACCTAAGACCCTCACTGGAGTTTATACTGCTGCCCAAACCTACATCTGGCAACCGTAAATCCCCCCCCCCTCTACTGTCAGATATTCCCACCTACCTGCGCGGGTTGCCCTGCATCCTGCCTCACCAAAAGCGCTGATCTGATCTGATTGTCTCCCTGAGGTTTCTCCCATTTGTTCCCTTTAAACTGTGGGTTTTTCTCCGGAAGTTTTTCCTTGTACGATGTGAGGGTCTAAGGACAGAGGGTGTCGGTTTTTTCTCATACTGATATTCTGAACAATCTGTGCTATTGTATTAGCTGTAAAGTGTCTCTACTGTAGGCTATTTTTATTATATGTAGAGCACTTTGGCTTGACCAAAAATCGTTTAGAAATGTGCTATATAAATAAAACTTGATTTGATTAAAAGGGGAGTGATTTGTAAAATATCCAAAAAGAAAAATCTGCTTACAGTTCTGTTTCATATGGGTGTTGAGAGATGTATCCATAGATCTCTTCATTTTGCTCTCAAAGTGCACCAGATTGATGCTTTTAACTTCAATATTTAAAAAAAAATCTTCCCGGGAGAGCATGCCCCCTAGAAGAGGTTAGGTCCACTTAAATCATGTTCACATGGATAGGATCAGGGTCCGTACGGGTGCTTGAAATCCTTGAAAATGCTTGAAATTTGACGTGGTGTTTTCAAGGTTGGGAAAGTGCTTCAATTTTGGGAATGGTGCTTGAAATTGAGATAAAGTGCTTGAAAATGTAAATGCTTTACTTTTACACTAAATTGCTGTCTGACTGAATAGTTCGCTTTTTAGATTAAAAGAAAATAATTGCTTTGCTTCTACATAAAACAGCTCCACTGCGGCCTTCCCGCGCTATGCGCGCAAGTGCAAGTGTTTGTGTTACGTGTGATAGATGACTGTGTGATAGATGACTGTGTGCCAGGAGGTTGCAGTTTCATCGAGCGTTGGCTAGCAGAAGACAAATACAAGCCATGGCTAAGACGAGGGTCAAGCCCACGAGTAGCCTCCTGCAAAGTTAGCAACAATACCGATGCGAGAGTCTGCACTGACGAGCCACATGAAAGGTACGCCGTTTTACGCACGCATTTTAGTTTAGGCTAACGCTGCATGTTACGTTTGTTTAAGCTAACGTTAGCTAGCTGAATAGCGAACTCGATTGAGGGCTAACAATAATTGCAGGGGACAATCATTTCAGAGGAGCGTACCTATGTTATGTGCGTTACAGGCACCATCGTGTGGTGTTCAGAGGATGAAGCACTCACGGCATTTCGTGTTATAGTCATGAAAAATATAATCTATTGATTCGACACAGAGCGATTTTGACAGCAATGTATTTCTACTGGTAGTATGTTTCGTGCCTAAACCAAATGTGACTTGATCTATCGAAATCAGTCACATTGACCCGAAGACACATTTTCGTTTGTATTACTGGTCTGGGTGAAGCTCGCGAGTGTGTTTGTGTATTTTTGTGTTTGTGTACCGGGGAAACACTCACAAGAAACACCGGCTGTTGTTATGCTTGCTGTGATGTTGTATTAGTCCGTTCTCTGCTTGTAATTATGCCGTTACGAGCTTCAAAGTTGTATTTATCATCTGAATTTGCTGAAACAAGTTTGATATTCTGAAAACCAAGACTTTGTTTATTTGAAAACGGATGAAAACAAACTGTGTTTTATATAAAGTTGAAGTATTATACAAGTAAAACTACATTTAGCTTTAATCCCATGTAATTGTAGAATGAACAGTCTTCCTTTCAAGATGTATAAGTCAGGTGTCTTGAGTCGTCAACATTACCTAAAATCATTGTACACATTTGTAAATATTATTTTCCACTTGTTACCATTGTGAGTCTATTTTTATGCAGCTCTGCGTGATTTTGTGGCTACAATTCAGACTAATACACTACCAGAGGTGGAATAAGTACTCAGATATTGTACTTGAGTAAAAGTAGAGGTACTCAGATCTTGTACTTTGTAAAAGTAGAAGTACCAGAGTGTAGGAATACTCTGTCACAGTAAACGTCCTGCATTCAAAATGTTCCTCAAGTAAAAGTAGAAAAGTATTCTCATCAAAATAGTGAAAGTAACGACAGTCATTGTGCAGATTGGTCCATTTCAGAATAATATATATGATATGTTTTATAATTGATCATTAAAGTGTTCTCAAAGCTGGTAAAGGTGCAGCTAGTTTTAATGACTTTGTATACTGCAGGGTAGCTTGTGGATTTACTCCAGGTGGAACTAAAGTCTGATTCAACACTTGATTAGATTTCACATCATTCATCCAGATCTGTGAAGTAACTAAAGGTATTAAATACATATAGTGGAGGAAAAGTACACCATGTACCTCTGACTTATGTTTACTGCCAACCTAAAATTACCTCAACAATAGTAATCAATAATGTATTGAAAAGTTATTTGGCTGATTGTTGTATATCGGCTCAGACAGGTTATATGGGATGCCCAGTCTACGTACAGATCACTCATTTTGAAATATTAAACTTAGTTTTCTTTTCTTTAATTTTTCATCCTCGTGTAGAAGGCTATCATGAAACACACATTTGGTTGTTTATAGCAAAGAACATCTGATTTAATGTGAGGTAGAAATAATCATTTGAGTATGTGTATATAAATATGTAATTTACAACAGCTGTAAGATGCTTGAAAAGCTGGAAAATGCACATTGAAAATGCTTGCAAAGTGCTTGAATTTGACTTTGGAAAAGGTGTAAGAACCCTGAAGGATACTAAATACATTTGCACACATCTTGTGTCCATATCTTTCTGTTTTGGTGGTCATGCCACACTGTACACATGCATGCATGCACGAGTCATGTTAAGATTTCTGGATTAAGAGGTTGCTTTTTCTTTGCACAGCATGAAAGAAAGGTGAAATGAATGGGCTGTGATTTTAGTTTTTTTAAGCAATAATTTGTACGGCCTTCAGAGGATGTTGTAAAAATTGAAAGGAAAAAGGTTCCCCACCCCTGCTGTAAATAATAATAAAACCCCTTGATTTATAACATAACATCTCTGTCTCCTATTGATCTGAGTATATTATAAAGAATAGCCAGTTAATTGAAGCATTATAGCACAGGCCTTCGTCAGATGGTATATTACGCTGTATTTTTCTGCTTCGAATAGTTCTCTCTTTTTTCATCATACCTGTGTTTGCATCACTGATAACAGGGTTCCTGCAGGTTTTGCCAACTCAAATTTAAGACCTTTTTAAGACCACTTTGAATAGAATTTAAGACCTATTTCACGGCAAGAAAGTATGAAGGAAAATTGCTATGAAAGAAGAAATACGTCCCATAATTAAGTAAATGTATTCATGTTCAACATAAGAACAATGAGTGAACATAACAGCATAACAGTATAGAACTGTGTTAGCGTGTTAGACAAAAAGTGTGTGTGTGTGTGTTAGGGCTAATCACAATTACGATTATGGCCTGCCACAATTACGAAAACAACATTATTTTGCTTTGCTAGGTTGTGACAGTGCACTAGAACATACAGTGGGGCAAAACAGTATTTAGTCAGCCACCAATTGTGTAAGTTCTCCCACTTAAAAAGATGAGAGGCCTGTAATTTACATCCTAGGTACACTTCAACTTTGAGAGACAGAATGATCCAGGAAATCACATTGTAGGATTTTTAATGAATGAATTGGTAAATTCCTCGGTAAAATAAGTATTTGGTCACCTGCAAACTCCACTATTGCCAATACCAAAGAGTTGTCAAAGGACACCAGAAACAAAATTGTAGACCTGCACCAGGCTGGGAAGACTGCATTTGCAATAGGTAAGCAGTTTGGTGTGAAGAAATCAACTGTGGGAGCAATTAATAGAAAATGGAAGACATACAAGACCACTGATAATCTCCCTCGATCTGGGGCTCCACGCAAGATCTCACCCCGTGGGGTCAAAATTATCACAAGAACAGTGAGCAAAAATCCCAGAATCACACGGGGGGACCTAGTCAATGACCTGCAGACTGCTGGGACCATTGGGGAGAATGTCATATGGTCAGTTGAAACCAAAATAGAACTTTTTGGTAAAAACTCAACTAGACGTGTTTGGAGGAGAGAGAATGCTGAGAAACATGGGGGTGAAAACATCATGCTTTGGGGCTGTTTTTCTGCAAAGGGACCAGGACGACTGATCCGTGTAAAGGAAAGAATGAATGGGGCCATGTATCGTGAGAGTTTGAGTGACAACCTCCTTCCATCAGCAAGGGCATTGAAGATGAAACGTGGCTGGGTCTTTCAGCATGACAATGATCCCAAACACACCGCCCGGGCAACAAAGGAGTGGCTTCGTAAGAAGCATTTAAAGGTCCTGGAGTGGCCTAGCCAGTCTCCAGATCTCAACCCCATAGAAAATCTTTGGAGGGAGTTGAAAGTCTGTGTTGCCCAGCGACAGCCCCAAAACACCACTGCTCTAGAGGAGATCTGCATGGAGGAATGGGCCAAAATACCAGCAACATTGTGTGAAAACCTTGTGAAGACTTACATAAAGCGTTTGACCTCTGTCATTGCCAACAAAGGGTATATACCAGGCATCCTCAAAGTCCGGACTCCAGTCCGGATCCGGACCGAACCACAACTGTCTCTGGACTCTGAGCAAATTATACTTTTCATTTATATTATCTGTATTATCTTTGAGACATCTTCACAACGCAACGAGTCAAAAGTATCCACTTCAAACAGCGCTCTGCATGTACGACTGTTCCACTGTCTGTGTGTGTCTGTCAACGCATTGGTCCAATCACATTCAGCATCCCGTCAGCAGTTACCCCCCCCACCAACAGTCTGCGAATCAGAGGCACAGTAGGGCGGGCCTTCGCAGAATGCGGGTGGGAAAAATGCGAGTGTGTTTTTAAAAAAACAGCTCATCTAGTTGCATCTGTACTGTAGCTAGTAGCCTAGTTTCATCTACCGGGGTGGCATGGGGTGGCAACTAGTGTTAATTTCGCCAGCTATTTTTTTATTTAGTTTTAGTCTTAGTCCTGTGTTAAATTTCCTTTTTTAGTTTTAGTCATATTTAGTCACCTTCATCCTGTTTTTATTTAGTTAAGTTTTAGTCGACAAAGAGTCTGAGCATTTTAGTCTTATTTTAGTCGACTAAAACAGTAAACATTTTAGTCAAGATTTAGTCGACTAAAAGTCTGAGCATTTTAGTCTTATTTTAGTCAAAGAAAACTAATTATTTTAGTCTACTTTTTATCAATGAAAACGGTTGAGTCTTTTTTAGTCATCAGATTATATAAAACATGTCAGTCAAACTAGTCTAGCCAAAACCAATCATTTGTCATTTTAGTATATATAAATAAATAGGATTATATATTGTCCTTATTTGATGAAGAACACAGGTTGAATGATTAAGAATGCAGCTTTGCAGAGAGTATCTGGTTTGTGGTGTTTTTACCTGGGTTATGGCCACATTGCTTCCCTTCTGATAAAATAATGCATTCACTTTTTTTCTCCGCCTCATTGTAGCGAAAATGGGCCCAAATATCACATAGTTTCTTTCTCCCAAGTCGTGGTAGCTTTAGACTTTTTCGTTGTCAGTCATTTTGACGGACAGGAACGTAACATTTCCGTCATAATCCATTATTACCCGTCGAGTGCACAATTTATCAATCACTCGCGCTGACGGGGGGGGTAGTCGGTTAACGCGAGTGCGACCACTGCTCCCAAGCCCTGTTGTTGCCATTTTATTTTCTGTTAAATAAGGTTAGTTAGACCATGAGTTAGACCCGAGTCTTCCTGACAGTTCATATTTTGCCGCTGCCCGGTGTAATTCAAATCTACCGCCGCGCGCCCCACAGACACACACAGCTGCTGTCCTGCCGCAGCACCGGACGCGGAACTGCTGGGAGAAAAACTGACTATCAGAGATGTAACGTTATCTTTGATAATATTTTGTCTCCTCATTTTTCGTCAACGAAAGTAAAGAGAGATTTTGGCATAGTTTTTATTTAGTAAACTACATTTTCGTCTCGTCACTGTTCGTCAACGATATTGCATGATGCTTTCGTTACATTTATTGTTTACTGCCGTCGGTGCCGTCTCGTTTTCGTCATGGGAAAAAAGGTCGTTGACGAACATATTTGGTCATAGTTTTAGTCAACGAAATTAACACTAGTGGCAACTGCCACCCTAAAAATACGCCTTGCCACCCCCCAACTGCCACCCCATTTGGCAGCTTTGTTTTGAAAGAAAAGTTGTGGCTCATCGGACATTTATGAGAAAAAGTCTCTAAGTCCGAGTGCAAGTGAATGCAGCACAAGAGGCATGTCCTGTAACCAGCTTGTAACCCCTCCCCCGGCCCTGTCGCGAGCGTTGAAATATTATTGGCGCATATTTTTGTAGCTGACATCCTCGTGGATTCATCTTCTTATTACAGACACATGCATTTCCTAACATTCGGTCTATATGCTGTAAAATATATTATCTCTTCGATTTACACACGGCATCTATTGCACGTCTGTCCGTCCTGGGAGAGGGATCCCTCCTCTGTTGCTCTCCCTGAGGTTTCTCCCATTTTTTCCCCTTAAACTGTGTTTTCTCTGGAAGTCTTTCCTTGTACGATGTGAGGGTCTAAGGATAGAGGGTGTCATTTTCCTCATACTGATATTCTGAACAATCTGTGCTGTTGTATTTGCTGTAACGCTCTACTGTAGGCTATTTTTATTATATGTACAGCACTTTGGCTCGACCAAAAATCGTTTATATATATTTATATATATAATCTGCTATATAAATAAAACTTGATTTGAACGGTATGGCGCAAAACGAGAACCATTCGGACCCAAGTCCTGAAGGAATGAGGTATTTGCGGTCTACAATGACAGAGAAGAGACTGTCAAGTTTGGCTGTACTCAGCATTGAATCAAAACGCACTAAAGCTTTTGATCTTAATACGTTTGTGAGGCGTTTAGCTGAACAAAATGGTAATCGCCGCATTCAGCTGTAATAGACATGTCAACTTGATGCTCTGCTCACGGATGAGCATACACAACTGTTAAGATGATGACCTTACGTGTGTAAATATATTTTTTTCTTTGAGGGGGTCTGCCCCCAAAAAACAGTTTTAAGTCCAGAGAAAGTAAAATAAGACAAAAGTAACCACTTTGCTCAGTTGCTGGTGTTTGTGAGTTTTTATGATGAGGCAAAGGGGGAGTTTGTTGAAGATGTGTTGGGCCAGACGAACCTCAGTGGACACACAAGGGGGCAAGACATTTATAAAGAAATAATGGGAATGCTGAATGAAAGAGGGTGCAGCTGCCTTTATTCATAACTGTGCAGCTCTTACACTGCGACTCTGAGGGATCAAGCACAGACATAATAACAATGAAAACTGCTGCATACAGATTATTTTTGTTTTTGCAACCTCGTGTTAAGAATCTTGTTGCAATTGTTTAAAAGTTTGAATGAACGTAATAAACGGACCTTTGTCTTATTGAAAAAAATAGTTTGGACCTTTACGATTTCTATTTCAGTACCCCTGGTATATACCAAAGTATTGAGATAAACTTTTGGTATTGACCAAATACTTATTTTCCACCAGAATTTGCAAATAAATTCTTTCAAAATCAGACAATGTGATTTTCTGGATTTTTTTTCTCTCTCATTTTGTCTCTCATAGTTGAGGTATACCTAGTAGGGGTTTCACAACTACCAATATTTACTAGTCGACACGTTTTTCAAAATAGCAGTCGACTAGTCGTTACGTCATAATAAAGACACACAAAGAGAGGTGTACAACTGTATTTTATATTGGAACTCATACAGTTATATTAAACACTGCATTTTAATTTGTTGGCTGAGTAAATAACAAACAGTAACTGGACTCACCAAAATCGACAGCAAAAAACTCTGTTTACTGAAATACCACGTAAACCTAGTGCGCAACACTTTACTCGCTGTCCTTCACGATAACGTCCACCTTTCCAGATTTTTGGTTTGCGTTGAGGAACACCAAAGCATCGACATGTGAGGGAAGGAGGCTTGACCGCTTTCGGGTGACAGTGTTGCCTGCCAGGGAAAAAAACCCTCTCACCCGGGGTGCCTGTGGCTGGAATAGCCAGGTAGCTCCTTGAAAGCTTGGCTAAACGGGGGACGCGGTGCGCGTTTTCTGCCCACCACTCCAGTGGGTTATTCACTGTGGGGATATGCAGTGTCCGCTGGCAGTACGTAGCTCATCATCCGCGGCACTGTAGACCCGTTTTATTTTGCTGCTCGTCTGCCTCTGTCCTGTGCTGACGCCAGTCCGTTGCTCACTGATGCTAGTGCTAGCTGTCGGCAGTGGGTGTCTCATCTTCAGATGGTTGCGCATAGCAGATGTATTTGTGTTGTACTTCAGTACAGCTGTACACAACTGACACTTCACTGTGGAGTTGGTTACATCTTTGTTGAAGTACTGCCATACATAAGAATGTTGGACAAGTTTTGGAGCATTTTGCAGCACCTCGTTTACCTCCATTTTTTTCACGACTAGTTGACTAGGGCCTACAGCGCCGACTAGTGGTAAAGGTAGTCGACTAGTCAATTAGTTGGTGAAACCCCTAATACCTAGGATGAAAATTACAGGCCTCTCATCTTTTTAAGTGGGAGAACTTGCACAAATGCTGGCTGACTAAATACTTTTTTGCCCCACTGTATTTGATCTAATTAATTTGAGTCTAATTTATTTTTATTTATTATATTAGCTTGTGGAAGTGCACTCCAAAATATTTGTTGATCTTGTTTATTGGTTTTTATTATTTTGATATTATTTATTTAAAATGTATCATTTATTTTTGTATTGGTTTTTCAGTTGAATTACACGTTCAGGGTAATCAACAGTTAAAAAGATACTGTTTTCAAAGTCAATGAATAATCGTGTCTAATAATCGTGATATCAATTATTGACAAAAATAAGTGTGTGTGTGTGTGTGTGTGTGTGTGTGTGTGTGTGTGTGTGTGTGTGTGTGTGTGTGTGTGTGTGTGTGTGTGTGTGTGTGTGTGTGTGTGTGTGTGTGTGTGTGTGTGTGTGGTGTGTGTGTGTGTGTGTGTGTGTGTGTGTGTGTGTGTGTGTGTGTGTGTGTGTGTGTGTGTGTGTGTGTGTGTGTGTGTGTGTGTGTGTGTGTGTGTGTGTGTGTGTGTGTGTGTGTGTGTGTGTGTGTGTGTGTGTGTGGTGTGTGTGTGTGTGTGTGTGTGTGTGTGTGTGTGTGTGTGTGTGTGTGTGTGTGTGTGTGTGTGTGTGTGTGTGTGTGTGTGTGTGTGTGTGTGTGTGTGTGTTGGAGCTATGTGCAACTCAAGGCATATGCTCGAACCGGAGCTGCCTGGACGCTGCAATCATGTTGCTGAGTGTGCTGACTTCTCCTCCAATGTCCCGCTGTCTGCTTCCTGCATCAAGTCAAGTGCTCGGCGCAGTTGTGTGGATAGAGCGCTCCTCTGTTTTCATTTAAACAGCTCCTTATATCCGTTAGCGCAGCTAGCTAGCACCAGATGCTAACAACAACAATGCACGTAACGTCTCTCTCTTGCTCGCTCGGACCACACGTACACACACCCTCCCGGTCCTCCAGATGGCCAGTCGGTGCCTGCCGGTGAGCATGGAAGTGTGGTCTGCCACAAGCCGGCGGCAGGAGCGGGGCTGTCAGCATCAGCTTGTAGATGGTATTTTAAACTCGATGCGCTCTGAAGCTACGGGGCGGCCGAAAAAAAAATACACATGCGTTGATCGCGTTAAAATAATTAGTGGCGTAATTTTAATTTTTATTATCGGTTATCGGTATCGGTATCGGTCTTGAGAAGCAGGAAGTTATCGGTATCGGTATCGGTTTCAAAAAACCAATATCGTGCATCCCTAGAGGTAACAGAGTTATTTGCGGACTTTTGGTGACAGAGCCTTCAGTGTGGCATCCCCCACCCTCTGGAACTCTCTCCCCCCCCGAAATTCGCAGCGCCCCAACCCTGGACATTTTCAAAAAAGCCCTCAAAACGCACCTTTTTACCAAGGCTTTCCCCACTGTATAGTTAGTTTAATAGGTTTATTTGTCCGCTACTTCCCCCCCCCCACCCCCTTAACCTGTCTGCATTTTTTCCCCTACTCCTACCCGACTTGTAAAGCGACCTTGGGTTTCCTGAAAGGCGCTATAAAAATATTATATATTATTATTATTATTTAGTTTGTTCAAGTTTCAGCTATTCTGTTTACAGTTCTGTCATCAGATTATTTAATACGATTTGTTAAAACAATGTTGTTTCTTTTGATGTGAAATATTATTTATTTAATTTGAATAAAAACGCTGCACTAGCAAACGCTACATTAGCAAAACAAACGCACATTTATTTTGCAAAAGATGCAGTGGGCTTCAAACACGTTCCCTCCACTGGTTTCAACCAAGCACTAAATTTGATGTTTTCCAACCAAATTGAACTTACACTTCCCCATATCTGTTTGTAAGTAAATTTGAAGATACATGAGTTTCCGACTGCCGCTAGCTAAAGTTTGGTTGCTAGGTTACTAGCTGGGTGTTCTCCAGTCACCCGAACTCTAAACAGATTTTCTATTTCTTTGGATATTTTACAAATCAATCCCCTTTTATTCTTGTTTTACTGTCATATAGTATTTCATTTTTAGTGAGTTACTCAGATGAGTAGCTACCAGGAGACAGCGTTTGGTACTCTGGTACAATAGTGGTGAAGGCATCTCAGTTAGATGTATTTGAACCGAAATGTCTACAGGCATAGCAGAAGATGGCATCTTTTTTACAGGAAATTCCAGCAAATCTCTGTTTTTAAACCATGAGCTGCTAAATGTGCACCTTACCCCACTGTACAGGCAAGTTGGGAACTTGTTTAAATATACCTGGGCAGGCTCTGTTATTGCCGAGGTCCTCTGGCACTTGTGGGCCGCCGAGGGGTGGCGGTGTTTGGGGCAACGAAGACGGCTGCTTCGGGGGCGAGGCGGGCAAAACGGCGGCGGCGGCAGCTCATGACTCATCTACTGAGGACTGAGTACCACCGTACCAGCAACGTGCCGGTACTTAGTAAGAAGTAACGGTACCAGATAGGGGTGCAACAACTAATCGACTTAATCGATTAAAATCGATTACCAAATTAGTTGCCAACTAATTCAGTCGTCGATTCGTTGGTGACGTCATCACGTGTGTTTCACGCCCCGTTAAGCTCTAACTTTATTGGTCTTTGTATCGGTACTGGAGACATTTAAAAAAATATATATGTCATATATTATTGCTACAAAGACATTATATCGCAGTCTTAGTGTCGCCAACTCGTTTCTAATATGCAAAAAGTCAAACAAATGCGTCTATGATGTATTTTCGATCTTTCTCTCCCCCGCCTGCTTGCGAGGGGGCGGGGCAGTTTACACACGGGCAGCTGCAACATGCAGCAACACACACACGTGGGAGATGGCGGAGAGAACGCGCTCCAAGGTGGTTAAACTTTACCCGTCTCGATGTGGAGAATGCTCGTTGCCAAAAGTGGAATAAGAGTTTAGCATGTAAGGGCGGTAACACGAGCTATTTGTCTAAACATTTAGCAAAAGTGCTCCACATCCAGACGGAGGAATGCACCGGGTTCGACTGTCTTTCTAGTAGCTCTGTAGCCCCGTCCACGAGGAACGTTTCCACGTCAGGTGTTATGTATGCTAGCAGCAACACACGGAGCTAACTACATTATACAAACATAATGATTAGAGGTAACTAGGGATGCACGATAATTATCGGCGCGATAATTATCGGTCCGATATTAGGAATTATGACGTCATCCCGATAAACCGATAACAGTATTAATAGCCCCGATAATATACAATATATTTTTTGGGTAAAAAAAGAAAAAAATACTGCGGTGTGGGTGGGTTGGGATAAGGGGCGCTTGTTTTTCACTCGGCTCCTCCCGTGTTGCCAGTACTGTGGTGTTAGTGGTTTAGGAAGAGGAGAGTTCTTCACAAATCCAGCGCTCCCTAATACTTCGAACCTGATCAGTCACCTGAAATATCGCCATCGCTACGATGGTGTGTTAAAAGCCTACGAAGACAATAATACAATACTGTGTGTGTGTGTGTGTGTGTGTGTGTGTGTGTGTGTGTGTGTGTGTGTGTGTGTGTGTGTGTGTGTGTGTGTGTGTGTGTGTGTGTGTGTGTGTGTGTGTGTGTGTGTGTGTGTGTGTGTGTGGTGTGTGTGTGTGTGTGTGTGTGTGTGTGTGTGTGTGTGTGTGTGTGTGTGTGTGTGTGTGTGTGTGTGTGTGTGTGTGTGTGTGTGTGTGTGTGTGTGTGTGTGTGTGTGTTGGAGCTATGTGCAACTCAAGGCATATGCTCGAACCGGAGCTGCCTGGACGCTGCAATCATGTTGCTGAGTGTGCTGACTTCTCCTCCAATGTCCCGCTGTCTGCTTCCTGCATCAAGTCAAGTGCTCGGCGCAGTTGTGTGGATAGAGCGCTCCTCTGTTTTCATTTAAACAGCTCCTTATATCCGTTAGCGCAGCTAGCTAGCACCAGATGCTAACAACAACAATGCACGTAACGTCTCTCTCTTGCTCGCTCGGACCACACGTACACACACCCTCCCGGTCCTCCAGATGGCCAGTCGGTGCCTGCCGGTGAGCATGGAAGTGTGGTCTGCCACAAGCCGGCGGCAGGAGCGGGGCTGTCAGCATCAGCTTGTAGATGGTATTTTAAACTCGATGCGCTCTGAAGCTACGGGGCGGCCGAAAAAAAAATACACATGCGTTGATCGCGTTAAAATAATTAGTGGCGTAATTTTAATTTTTATTATCGGTTATCGGTATCGGTATCGGTCTTGAGAAGCAGGAAGTTATCGGTATCGGTATCGGTTTCAAAAAACCAATATCGTGCATCCCTAGAGGTAACAGAGTTATTTGCGGACTTTTGGTGACAGAGCCTTCAGTGTGGCATCCCCCACCCTCTGGAACTCTCTCCCCCCCCGAAATTCGCAGCGCCCCAACCCTGGACATTTTCAAAAAAGCCCTCAAAACGCACCTTTTTACCAAGGCTTTCCCCACTGTATAGTTAGTTTAATAGGTTTATTTGTCCGCTACTTCCCCCCCCCCACCCCCTTAACCTGTCTGCATTTTTCCCCTACTCTACCCGACTTGTAAAGCGACCTTGGGTTTCCTGAAAGGCGCTATAAAAATATTATATATTATTATTATTATTTAGTTTGTTCAAGTTTCAGCTATTCTGTTTACAGTTCTGTCATCAGATTATTTAATACGATTTGTTAAAACAATGTTGTTTCTTTTGATGTGAAATATTATTTATTTAATTTGAATAAAAAGCAATGTTAGTTTTGTTCACAATTAACAATAACAATTAAGTTATTTCAATAATATATGTATTTTGGAATCAAGTATTCATCTTTATTGTCGTCTTTGTTAGTTTCCACATGCCTAAAACAACCTCAAGCTAAATCTAAAAGTTGATGGCTAAATAAGAGCGTTTGAGAAATTGTGCAAGGCATACAGTAATAGTCCGAATAGTTGATTAATCGTTTCATTAATCGATAGATTAATCGATTATCAAATTAGTCGTTTGTTGCAGCCCTAGTACCAGATGGGTAAAATCAGAAGTCCCGGTACTGCGTACCGGTGAGTACCGGCCCAATTCAAGCACTGGTGTTAACATACATTTAAATTAAATATGTGTAATTGCAAATGCCATATATGATTTTCTTACCTGGAATTCTGCCTTTTTAAACAGACTTTTTTATTGCGTCCTAGCTATATTGTCTGCAGTTCTAGGGTTAATATGAATCTAATATGGTTGTCATCGGTCTAAATTAGATTTCAAATGATTAACTGTGTATGTAATGAAGATCATAGTGTGGGTTGAATACATTTTTATAACCACTGTCCTTTAACTGATTTAAATGCGGAAACTGGGCTTATTCATCAGAATGTTGTATGACTTGACTTGCTTGACCTGAGCAATGACTTGACTTGCTTGACTCTCACCACAGTGACTTGGGACTTGCTTGATTCTTGTAGGTCAAGACTTGAGACTTGCTCATGACTTGCACATGTAGGACTTACTCCCACCTCTGGTGCGAAGCCAGTTACATATAGGGATGCACGATATTGGTTTTTTGAAACCGATACCGATACCGATAACTTCCTGCTTCTCAAGACCGATACCGATACCGATAACCGATAATAAAAATTACACCACTAATTATTTTAACGCGATTAACGCATGTGTATTTTTTTTCCTCGGCCGCCCCGTAGCTTCAGAGCGCATCGAGTTTAAAATACCATCTACAAGCTAATGCTGACAGCCCCGCTCCTGCCGCCCGCTTGTGGCAGACCACACTTCCACGCTCACCGGCAGGCACCGACTGGCCATCTGGAGGACCGGGAGGGTGTGTGTACGTGTGGTCCGAGCGAGCAAGAGAGAGACCTTAGTGCATTGTTGTTGTTAGCATCTGGTGCTAGCTAGCTGCGCTAACGGATATAAGGAGCCGTTTAAATGAAAACAGAGGAGCGCTCTATCCACACAACTGCGCCGAGCACTTGACTTTATGCAGGAAGCAGACAGCGGGACATTGTACGAGAAGTCAGCACACTCAGCAACATGATTGCAGCGTCCAGGCAGCTCCGGTTCGAGCATATGCCTTGAGTTGCACTTAGCTCCAACGAGTGCGCGCAGACACACGCGCAGACACACGCGCAGACACACACACACACACTGTATTGTATTATTGTCTTCGTACGCTTTTAACACACCATCGTAGCGATGTTTCAGGTGACTGATCAGGTTCGAAGTATTAGGGAGCGCTGGATTTGTGAAGAACTCCCCTCTTCCTAAACCACTAACACCACAGTACTGGCAAAACGGGAGGAGCCGAGTGAAAAACAAGCGCCCCTGATCCCAATCCACCCACACCGCAGGATATACCCAAAAAATATATTGTATATTATCGGTGCTATTAATACTGTTATCGGTTTATCGGGATGACGTCATAATTCCTAATATCGGGCCGATAATTATCGTGCATCCCTAGTTACATACAATAACACAGCATCTTCATACACCACACATCAATCAAATAGTGTCACAAAGAAAAACAATTTTTTTTACGTGTGAATACGCATAAATACACAGCAAGTCAATCAGAACACCTGTTAATTAAAACAGTGTCATGACACAACACAGGCTGCATGGAGAGATTCAAACAGAACATGCATTTTAAAATAGGGAGATGTCACAAAATGCTTTTACAACAGTACGAAGAAAAACATCACAGATCTCTAAATGATCCAAATGAACACGTATAAATACTCCCAGAAATAAACTACTATTCATTCAGCACCAGAAATAAATAAGTTAACAGATGACTCGAATACAAATGCTCATGAAGAGTCGTGAATGATTCTCTTTACAGCAGCTTTTCATAATTTTCTCATATTTCTAATGAACATTGGCCTTGCTATGTTTCTAAACACTTCTAGTAGGAAGTTAAATCAGCCTCAGTTGCTATAAACGTTTTTTTGTATGATATATAATGACATTGTAATTTCAATTTAATCACCTCAACAATTATTGTAACTGTACACAGGGATGTTTTGCTAGAAGGGAGAGAGACAATGAAGACAAGCTGCTGACAAAAGGAAGCTGCTGGTTCAGTGCTTCAGAGACAGAGATGCATTTCTCCGTCTCATTCATTCATCTTGCATGTTTATGTGTATATCTCAACCTTTCCTGGAATAATTTGCTGTTGTACTTTGCAGCTATCTACTTATTTTTTCTTCTAACTATTAGGGGTGTAACGGTTCACAAACATTTCGGTTCGGTACGTACCTCTGTTTTTAGGTCACGTTTTGGTATGTTTTCGGCACAGTAGAAAAAATTATCACAAAACATAAAATATGTTTTATTATTAAACTGTGAATAATGTGTTCACTCAAATAAATACAAAATATTATAAATAAACATTAAAGGTGGGATAGGTAAGTTTGAGAAACCGGTTCGAGATCGCTAGAATTTGAAAATACACAACCGGAGAAAATCTGCCACTTCCTTATAGAGCCCCTCCTCCAACACACACGAACGTGCACATGACCAATGAGGGCACGAGATAAGTTTGTGCCCCGATGAAAGGCTGACAGGCAGGTAGCCGGGCCGGCTAAACGGATTGGTTGTACTTTTTACAGTATTACGGCTTCTACAGATGACATTTTTTTATGGATGTTTTGTCAAAGCACTTAAGATATGTTAAGATGTTAAGAGCATTCCATGGAATATAACAAAAAGTGTATCTCAAGCCGGTTTCTGAAACTTACCTACCCCACCTTTAAGGTGTAGCATTTCGATGAACTGAAATAATCTGTATTTGAACTATACTGTACTAGTACTCACAAAACATAAACTATTAGTTTTGGGTTTTTAATTATTATTAAACTGTGAATATTCACTCAAATAAATGCAAAATATAATAAAATAAATATTAAGGTGCAGCATTTCGATGAACTGAAATTAGCTGTATTTGAACTGTACTGTACTAGTACCTAAGCAGCCAGTTTGACATTATGACTTGCTTTTCATTGTATTTTCATGTTTTTTTAAAGAAAAATGAACTTGTCCACATTGCTTGCCGAAAGGGCAGATCTGCTGGCACCATAGACTGTATATATAAATGGACGTAGGGTCCGTGATGTCACCCATAGGATTCTGCAGAGTTGCCGAGAAGCCCTTAGTAGGCGGAGTCGGCCACTAACGGCTCAACAGTGACGTCATTGTTCAACTCCCGCCTGTTCCAGCCTGCTCCAAATAAGGGCAAAGAGGCAGAGCTGAGGCGGGACCTGCTGTCACCGAGCTGGAAGTTCCAGAGCTAGCTGAAGCTACCAATCTAAGCTAACATGCTCCCCATCTGCACAATGCCGTCACATTTTACGTTTCTAAGTTAAGCGGACATGAAACTATTCAGCAAAACTATAAATAATAATCTAAGTTATTGAGTTTTTTGCATAATACTTCAGAATCTTAAAACCCCTTAACGTTTGTATGCAATTGTGCTAAATTAAACACTGGAATCAAGCAAATATTAATATGTTTGCATGACATTAGTTATTTATATGTTGATATCACTTAATTACACGTTTAATACATTTAAGTCAAGCTACAGTACATGTGATGGTAGCTAGTTAGTGCTCTTACCTGTGATGCCTCCTCCAAACAGCATAATAACCAGACTGTATCATTAAAACTAAGTACCAGTTCTAGATCCTTGACTTTAGACAAGCAATTCAAAAGACAAAATGTATTTAAAGACCAATCTTTATTTGAATATGCCTCTTAACCTGAGATATTAGTTATACAGTAATAATATTGACAATCTAAAAAAACTGAGCAACTCAACAGTCAACTTTATATTTCTTATTGTCCAAAGCATTTATTATTTTCATTTTTCCCCTCTCATATTCAGTGTGGGCGGATTGAGACAGCGTGGTGTCCAGAGAGCTGCAGAGACTTCAGGGAGAAACCTCCGTGTGATGGACGTCCTGTCTGTTGGTTTGGAGAGGACTGAGGGTCTTTCCTCTGCAAGGAGAACCAGGCCTGATAGAGGAGCCCATGCTGGGCATTGCTGATAGCAACTGCACAGGCCTAGTCTGTCACTTTATTTGACTAAATGTGTTATACATTTAATAGGTTTACACCTTCCGTCCATATGTGCTTTTTATTTAAAGGGCCCATTGCATGCTTTTCCGGTTATTACCCGTCTCCTTGTGTGTTATGAAGGTGTCCATGCATGTAAACAGTCTGCAAAGTCAAAACCCCTCAAAGTAGACCCTGTAGGGAGTAAAACTCTAACACAGAAAAGACCTCCCCCAAAAGCCTCGTTGGAGATTTCTCAGTTTCCATTGTTTACTTCCTGCCTCGCGTGACGTAACTGTACCGCGTGACGTCACTTCCTCTGCCAGCCAACCATATTAAGTGTCGTAAAACCTGCTTCTTTTCAAAGCTCTATCCAGTCATGTCGCGGAAGGTCTGTTGCCTGTCTTGTGTGGAGAAATCCACAATGTTTGCAGTATCGAAGGCAGAACCACGACGAAGTCAGTGGTTGATATTCCTTTTTAACACTGTTCCAGCTGATTTACCAGCCGGTACTGGTGTGTGTGCACGGCATTTCACGGACCAAAGCTTTAAAAACGTAACAATGTTTAGCTTCGGACTTGCAAAGCTGATATTGGAGGACGATGCTGTTCCTACTTTGTTTGGACCAGTGGGAGATTCGGGTACACAACCTGTAAGTATTCATTGTGGTTTGTGTATTTATTCTGTTTAAAACAAACAATGTATCTACCATGACTCTGTAAATGCTATGCTATGCTATGCTAATGCTATGCTACCGAGGTAAACACGAGGGCTAACGAGCATTCCCAGACCTCAACACCGATGTTAGCACGTGGCCTTACATGTATCTCATAGCAGGAGAATGTCTGCAAACACACACGAAATACTCATAGACAGTATACTCCGGGTGATTTAACCGTACGGTCAGTAATTACAGTTGTCGTTCGAGTATTCTACCGAGCTACCATTAATAAGCTAAGCTAGAAGCTCTAACCTAGAGATGTTATAAAAAAATGGGTTTTCATGCTAGCTACAATGAATGACCGAACGTAGCAGACTAACTGTATAATATTGCAATTGTAAGATGTTCTTGCTAAGCCTAGACTAGCTGTTAAACTGCATATTAAGTTAGCATATTAGCTGGCAAGCTAACTGTTGATTACTGATAGATAATCATAGCTGGAGAATTTCGTCTGCAAACACACACGAAATACTCTGACAGTATACTCTGGCTGATTTAACGTACGGTCAGTCGCCAAACATAATTACATTGAAGTTGGCGGTCCTAGCAGCTATGCTACGGAGCTACAAAGAGTCGCTACATGGAAAAAGGTAGCAGACTATCTGTAGAACATTGTAATTGTAAAAGTGTTGCTTTTATGAAATTGACTGTTTTCCTCCGATACAAAATTAATTGTATGAATACTATGTGTATCTTTCTTAGAGTACATCACAGCAGGAACACAATACCCACCGCTCCAGTACAGTCGGATGTCAAACAGACCGTCCACAGACTGTTTGTGTGGGAACTCAGAGGGTTGAGACACGGTCTGTGGGAACACAGACAGTGGAATGTAAAGTGTCCGCCATTGCTGTTGCTACACAGTTGGCCCGGGGAACACTGAAATCGGCACACGTGAGAAGCAAAGGTAGACTATAACACTGACAAATCACAGATACATTAACTTAATTGTGCTTTTATTACATGTACAGCACTTGGGCTCGACCAAAAATCGTTTTTAAATGTGCTCTATAAATAAAACCTTATTTGATATTATTGTATATCACAGAAATACTGTTATGTTGACTACAAGAAATACAGTGCTGTTTGTAGTTTGTACATTTTTCATGAATTAATCTGTCAGATGTACACAAGTTGTTGGCCTTTTACAATGTATTAGTGTCTTATCTAATGTACATAGTATTTATGCACTTTTCCCTTTTTATTAACAGGCATCCAGGCCATGGTGTCTTTCAAAAGTGTTGGCACTAAAACTTCCACCTACACAGAAATCCCCTTGTCACCAATAAAGGGCCCAGGATTGGGACCTCGCAAGAGACCTCAACTGGAGTTGGAGGAGGAACAAGCAGAGACGTTGACAGAATTTGAGGAGACTCTGGGTTCGAGTTACCACCCTGATTATACTGTAGAAGAATGCGAGGTATCGTAAGTTTGGTACATTTGGTACACATTACTATTACTGTTTTTCAGAGTTGAAATCTAAAACTTTTGTAACTTTTGTTACATTAGACCACAGGCACAATCCACGCACCGTGACGTGAAGTACATTGTTTTTGAAAGCTGCCTCAGACAGCTGTTTGAAAAATGTCCGGTGTGTAAGACAGATTGTGATGTCCAAACAAGAAAAGTGGGGACCTATGTGGCGTTCACACAGCGTTGTTCAAACTGCAGTTACTTCAGAAAATGGGAAAGCCAGCCCTTCATCGGAAGTACCCCGGTTGGCAACTTACAATTATCCGCTGCTACATACTTCACTAGGGGTTCCTTCTTCCAACTACGAAAGGTATTTTACCATCTCTAACAATATATTTTTCATATAGCATATGAAAAATGACAGCAGTGGACTTTTTCAAAAACGTTTCCTTTTTTTCTATTTATTCATTGATATGCAAAGCCATGCAGCTGGAGATCATCGGGTAGGGGACCTTCAGGAGACATGCTAAGAGTTACCTGGAGCCTGCTATTATCCACAAGTGGAACACTGATCAACAGCAGAATTTCGATAATCTACAACAACAGGAGCGAAAGGTCGCAGTTGCAGGAGATATGAGAGCAGACTCTCCAGGTAAGCAGAAACAGACAAGACAGTCTAGTGCCAGAGTTACTGGTGTATATTACAATTCATCTACTTATCCATTGAAGTTCTGTTGAAAAGCCTTGAAACCGCCTGTATTATATTTTCTTCAGGACACTCGGCTATGTTCGGGAGCTACACACTCATGAACCTGGGAAGCAACACCATTCTGGACTTCCAGCTTGTTCAGTTGTGATTCTCTTTCTGGGTGCTATCATTTTAGGCTTGCTGGCTGTTGATGCATGCTTCTGTGTATGTATGCCCTATTTGTTATTCCCCAACAGAGCAATGAAGTAGGTGGTAGTTACCACATGGAAAAGGAGGGACTCAAAAGATGCCTAGATCATCTGGAGTCAAAGGATTTGGCGGTTGAGTACATTGTGACTGACCGTCATCCGCAGATCCAGAAGTACCTGAGGGAAGGCAACATTGAACAATTCTATGATGTGTGGCACTTTGAAAAAAGTATTTATCCCTATATGTTGTAATGGAAGAATACCAAATCAGAGGCATGGTCCTTTGTTAAGATATTCCTTTGTTTTACTATGCAATTTATCCTGAGCTTCTAATCAGCAGTAGACATGACATAATGTCTGAATACATTCATTATATCTCCTACAATTTGGCCTGCCAGACCACTTGATCACAGCACCTTTTCTCATTGTAAATTACATTTCACTCACTAATCCTAGGATAATGTGAGTACTCTTTAGAATGGGAATTTACAGTGATATGAATATGTATGGGGGTTTCCTGGCTATGAAATGTTTTCAGACAGAAGGGTGTCGCACTGACAGGCAATTATCATATGTATGTTATGGTTGATGATATATGAAGTGTGAAATTTCCACCACACCCTTGAATGTTGTCCATCACAGCACATCATTTCCACACTATGGCTTGAATATTAACTTGTGCATGTGCTTTTTTTTTATCAGGTTTGTCCAAGAAACTTCTGAAACTTACACAGAACAAGGACTGTGACACGAAGTTGAAGAGGTGGCTGCGCAGCATAAAAAACGATGTATAATGGAATGCGACGAGCACAACCTCGGGGCCGGAGAAGGTGGCAAGGTGGACGTCACTGGTCAACCACCTACAAAATGTTCACGTGCATGATGACCCCCTGTTCCCCAAGTGCATACATCCTGTAGGAGCCGCAAGCGATGCAAATAAACCTTACCTAAAAGGTGGTAAGTTCAATATTTCACTTCCTTCATAAGATCAACAATATAGAATGTAAATATAACATTGTTGTTATGGCAAATTATTGTTGTAATGTTCTAATGTGCTGGTGATTTACCTAATGTCTTTATCATTTTACTCGAGGCTCAATAACACTCGCCAGAGTTGAAACGATACTCACCAACAAGAGAGTTCTCAAAGATGTGCTAAAGCTAAGCCATCACTACCAGACTGCGTTTTACCCCAAAAAATGTGGTTTTCCCCTTCATTGGAATGTTGTGCAGGTAATACACTGTATACTTTATTCTGTAGCATCTTATAACACAGTCACAGTTTAGTGGCATGAGGGTTTTATTCTGTCATAACACAAAGTATCATTTTATTTTGCTATTCTATAGGTTGTGTCTAGCAGCAATGCATCACAACGAGAATGCTGGGCGTGACCAAGCGACAACTGCTGCAGGAAAACCTGTCTTCAAATTGGCTTATCCAAAATCAAAGAGGGGAGAGTGTACAGTCAAGCCTGTTAAGAACGACCCTACATACAGTAAGTTGTGAAATATTTGTTTTTATTTTTATTATTATTAACCCTCCGGTATCACTGTGGACGTTTTTGTCCATATGGGTAATTTTTCACTTTTCATTTTGCAATAACTTTGGTTGTGTTGGTGCAAATGGCCTGCATTTTTGTAACAAGGCTATTTTCTCAATCTATTTTGGAATTCAATTTTTAATTTTTCAAATCGGTCTTTAATTCACCGTGTAACAAATCGACTACGCAAATTAGTCATTCGAGACAAAAATGTCCACTGCTAAAGACTTTGATAAAAACATTATATTAAAAGGTTTTTTTCACAACTTTTTTGGGTTCAATCTTTAAAGCAACTTCCGCCCTAATAGAAAATACCAAAAATGTAATCATTTTCAGGATTTTAACCCTTTCAATGCCATTTTGAAAACATGAAACCGCGGTTTTTTTTCATGATGAAAACAGAGATTTTTATAACAGTCTTGGATATGTCAAAGATTAGCAACAAAATGGATTTTTTTGCATTATTAGTTTTTGCACAAAATCAGATTGAACAGAAAAGTTACAAATTAGTCATTCGGGACAAAAAAGTCCACTTCCAAAAACTGCTCTAAAATGACAACAGATTAATATTTTTTTTTACTTTTTGGGGTTAAATCTTTTAATCAACTTCAGTCCTGATCAAAAATACCAAATGTTAAATTATGTTCAGGATTTTAACCCTTGAACTGCCAGTTTGAAAACATGAATTTGCGTTTTCTATGAAAAACATGCACAAAAAAGCAGTTATTTTCCATATTATAAATGTTGGGAGGTTCGGCTATCACAGTCTTGGATATGTCAAAGATTAGCAACAACATTTATTTTGGTTGATTATTAATTTTTGCACAGAATCAGATTAGACAAAAATGTCCCATCGACTTCCATTATAAGCACATCATTTGATCTCTCGCCATACCGGTATAAAATCATGCATTTTGTAATGTCAGGGTTTTATATTGGAGGAAAATAGTTCAATTTGTCCTTTTTACTGTATATGACCAGATGTGACATTTTACATTGAATTACATGCTTGTCATGTCTTGGTTTACAGTTTACAGCCCCCATGTCCCCCTCATCTATTTACCTTTGATGTGTGTGAGAATGTAGGAGTAAGTGTTCTCTCATGGCATTTTGTTTTTAATTTGTGCTGTTTCATGTGTCTTAGAGGTAAACAGAGGTATGATCTTGACCCAGCTTGACCTTTTTGTTTTGAATTGTTTGGAACTTCAAAGGCTTTGATAATGTCTCTTTATCATACAAACATACACAGCCATACATGCACTAAGTCAATAAGCGAACACCTGGCTGCAAAGCCAGATCCATAAATATGTGTAGTTTGGCTGGCTGGTCGTTTCATTCCTGTGATACGCAACAAGCGAGTAAGATGAAGAGGCGCTTCTCTGTGGAAGAAGCTAGGGGTATGGTAATGCAGCCGGCAACCTCCAGCGAGCTGCTTGACTCTTCTTCTGAATCAGAAACAACCTCAGAAGAAGAATGTGATGTGGAGTTTGTAGTGTAGTCTGATCCTTCTTCTTCTGACCCTTCCACTGAAACTGCAGAGGAAACAGAAGATTCTGGCAGTGGGTGGACATCAACAAATTGTGAAATCTGGTCTCCCTCTAACAACGACACGCTGCGCTACATTCCCGCTGCCAGAGGTTTGGTTCCAGGGCCCACGCGTTATGCCATTACAAGAATTGATGACGTGGAATCCTCCTTCAATTTATTTTTCACTGCTGAGATCATCAGTAGTATTGTCGACATGACAAACTTGCAGGGGGGATGTTCGGTGGCAAACTGGAGTGATGTGGATGCCACAGATATTCGTGCATACATCGGTCTCCTGATTTTGGCTGCAGTGTACAAATCGAAGGGCGAATCCACCCGCAGCCCCTGGGATGACCACAGTGGACGTGCCATCTTCCGTGCCACAATGACCCACACCAAATTCCGGTTGATGAATACCACCCTCCGGTTTGACGACAAGCTGATGAGACCTTCCTGTCACAGAGAAGACAAGCTTGCCCCCATCCGCTCTCTGGGAGAAGTGGACACATCGCCTTCCGATGCTTTTCAACCCTGGTGAAGATGTGTGTGTGGATTAGCAGCTTGTCCCCTTCAGAGGCCGCTGCAAATTCCGGCAATACATACCAAGCAAGCCAGCAAAGTATGGGCTAAAAATCTGGATCACCGCTGACGTTGAAACCTCCTATGCCTGGAAGTGCCAGATTTACACCGGTAAAGCTGCTGGCAGTGCTGCCGAGGTGGGCTAGGGAAAGCGCGTCGTCCTGGAAATGACAGAGGGGCTCCAAGGGATCACTGTGACTTGTGACAATTTGTTCACGTCATATACACTTGTGCTTTTTACTGCTGTGGATCCCTCCTGGAAGCAAGCCAAGTCCTTCAGGAGGAGGCTTTTCTTGGAGGAGTTGGGGAGATCTCTGGTGTCTGATAAAATCATGCGGAGAAAGCATCCACCTCGTACACCGGCTGCTGTTACCATAGTGGCGGACATACAGGCCTCGGCAGCTGCCCCTGACACCGGCACAATCGCAAGCGGCTCTGCCCCCGACACCGGCACAACCGCAAGCGGCTCCACAAGAAAGAGGAGACTGTGCTGTATATGCACTGGGAAAAGTTCACCTGCAGAGAGCACCAAATCCCCTGCTGCAGGTTCTGCTGGATGAACTGATCTCTCTCTCTCTCGCACGCACATACACACACACACATTATTTGTTATCTCCATCTATCTTACTCCGTCTCTAACACACATACTTGCTCTATCTTCATACATCTCTCATTGTATTCAACACACACATACATATCATTGTTCTGTTTTGACAATTTGATTTGTTCATGAATGTTGATTGCAGTTTGCTGTTTGGAAAATAAATGTTGACATTGATACATCTGATGCTGATTTAAAAATGATTTCAAAGAAAGTTGAAAAGTATTACTTCAGTGTTTTTATAGGTCATATAATTCAATGGTAAAATGTCACATCTGGTGATATACAGTAAAAAGGGACACATTGAACTATTTTCCTCCAATATAAAACCCTGACATTATAAAATGCATGATTATATACCGGTATGGCGGAGAGATCAAAATATGTGGTTATAATGGGAGTGGATGGGACGCGAGTGGCTAATGTGTGACTTTTTTTGTTCAATCTGATTTTGTGCAAAAACTAATAATGCAAAAAAAATAATGTTGTTGCTAATCTTTGACATATCCAAGACTGTGATAAAAAAAAAGCCGACCCCCCCAACATTTATTATATGGAAAATAACTGCCTTTTTGTGCATGTTTTTCATAGAAAACGCAAATTCATGTTTTCAAACTGGCAGTTCAAGGGTTAAAATCCCGAACATAATTTAACATTTGGTATTTTTGATCAGGACTGAAGTTGATTGAATGATTTAACCCCAAAAAGCTATTAAAAACATTAATCTGTTGTCCTTTTAGAGCAGTTTTTGGAAGTGGACATTTTTGTCCCGAATGACTAATATGTAACTTTTTTGTTCAATCTGATTTTGTGCAAAAACTAATAATCAACCAAAATAAATGTTGTTGCTAATCTTTGACATATCCAAGACTGTGATAAAAAAAAAGCCGACCCCCCCAACATTTAATATATGTAAAATAACTGCCTTTTTGTGCATGTTTTTCATAGAAAACGCAAATTCATGTTTTCAAACTGGCAGTTCAAGGGTTAAAATCCTGAACATAATTTAACATTTGGTATTTTTGATCAGGACTGAAGTTGATATAAAGATTTAACCCCAAAAAGTTTAAAAAAATATTAATCTGTTGTCCTTTTAGAGCAGTTTTTGGAAGTGGACTTTTTTGTCCCGAATGACTAATTTGTAACTTTTTTTTGTTCAATCTGATTTTGTGCAAAAACTAATAATGCAAACAAATCCATTTTGTTGCTAATCTTTGACATATCCAAGACTGTTATAAAAAAAAACGAGCCAGTCTCCAGATATGTATTTTTGGGAAAATAACTCACTTTCTCTGTTTTCATCATGAAAAAAAACCGCGGTTTCATGTTTTCAAAATGGCATTGAAAGGGTTCAAATCCTGAAAATGATTACATTTTTCGTATTTTCTATTAGGGCGGAAGTTGCTTTAAAGATTGAACCCAAAAAAGTTGTGAAAAAAACCTTTTAATATAATGTTTTTATCAAAGTCTTTTGCAGTGGACATTTTTGTCTTGAATGACTAATTTGCATAGTCCAATCGAATGATACCGGAGGGTTAACATAACTTACATTTCAAATGATTAAAGATACAGTGAACAATGAAAGTATTACATTAAATACAAAAAGTGAATAACAATAACAAATTATTTATACAATGCTTTCTTTTTCAGTCTATGTAGATGAGCTGACGAGGCTTGTGTTTCACAAAGTCTTTCTGGACCCTACACCCTTTGTGGACGAGCTGAAACGAATCCACGTCCCAGAGGACCTGTCAACTCAATTTGAAAGGGCCCCCCAAGGAGGAAATGATTGTCAGCCGTTTCTCCCCAAAGGAGGTGGAAATCCTACATATTGTCCAGTCAGATCTGGAAACTCCTGGCAGATCTGGAACACAACACACAACGGAATCACCACTCTGATGCCTCGCCCTAAATATCCCCAGCACCAGCTTACAAAGCTGCGATACGCAAGATATCGAAAACGCCTATCAGGAGAGGAATGGATGATGTACAGTGTATACATATAAATTCACACATTTTGTACATTTGTAAAAATAAAGTTTGATGGAAATACTTAGTAAAATGGTAAATGGACTGTACTTATATAGCGCTTTATCCAGTCTTTAAGACCCCTCAAAGCACTTTACATACTACATGCCGTTCACCCATTCATACTGAGCAGTGTATGTTAGGACATGCACTAACATACATACACCGTTGGCCATGCCATCAGGAGCAACTCAGGGTTAAGTATCTTGCTCAAGGATACATCGACAGGTTGACTGCACCTTCTGGTTGAAAGGCGACCGTACTCCCTCGCAGCCACAGTCGCCCAATGGTATTATGGTATTATGATCAGTAGAAAGGACCATGCCATGGGACCTTTAAAACATTTGATTAACTGTTGGTTCACATTTCAATAAATAGTAGCCTTGTTTTCCTGAATTATTTGCTCCTATAACATATCATTCATATAGCAAACCATGATTTGATTTTTCATCAAACGGTAGTAGTTTATTACAGGTAACAATAACTTAGTCTTCTTCCGTTGTATTTGTCAAAGGTCCGAAACTGTATTTATAAATATTGTGGAGATTCTGCAGGGTGTATGGGTTCAAGCAGTTAGGCTCTAGTCCTGGGTGGTCAACCATGCAGTTAATGGGTTCTGGAACTTGCAGCATGTGTGTTACAACCTATGAAGGTAAGATGTGTTACAAAACGCATTTAGCAATTAAACCAACTATGGGAAAGGTTTACAAAATAAACATTCAATTACTAAGGAAGTAATACAAGTGCATATAATAGTCTATTGACTTGAAAAATATGTACGCTGTATATCTTGGTATATGTGTGCTACTGTTGGTGTTTTCAGCTAGCTGCCGACATAATGTAACTAAGCTAGGCTACCTTTCTTATGCTATTGCAGCACACGTTTTCTCCATCACTTGGCATCAAAGCGCAGTTTCCACAACAGCACCTAAATAACAACAGTTGTAGGTACATCTGATGACATCTGAAATGTAAGACATATACTAGATAAAAACGTCCCACAATGACACTGTTTGGTCTGCTCTAGTGAACGGCGAGGCAAGACTCGCGATTTGGTCTATTCTAGGATCGAACAGAGGTTTGAAATGGTATGCTCCATACGCCATTGTGTGCTATATCGCTATCTATTTATCTATATAACTCTATCTATCTATCAATTCTCAAATCTAGTATTGCTATGTTGCTAAGTACCCGCTAAACCACTTTACGGTAGATGTCAATAGGGGCAGAGCCTCTCTGGTGGTTGACTAATCAGAACAGAGTGGCAGAGCTGACCAATCGGAGCACAGGAGGGTGGGGGCAGGAACTCCATCGAGCCGTTTAGCACAGGGAGTGAAAACTCATACTATACAGAGATAATGTATGAGAAACCAATCTGAGTTTGGAAAATTGCAAAGTATATTTCTATTGTAATATCCCTCAACAATGGTATTATGATCAGTAGAAAGGACCATGCCATGGGACCTTTAAAACATTTGATTAACTGTTGGTTCACATTTCAATAAATTGTATTTGTATTTGCACTCCTTTTGTACATTATTCTTACTGAAAGTGTTAGATTACACATTCACATCTGACTGAAGATTGGCCCCATTTATTTGTGACGTTGCAAACTCTGCAGTACAAGGCACAGGTGATGTGAAGCTCATAAAATGATGCAAATATAAATAATCAGCTGATGGAGTGTAGATGTGGAAATAGGTGCATTCGATCAGCTGACTGTTTTTACAATAAAAGTAGTTTCTTAGTGTACTGGTCTTAAAATCTCATAACATCAGCTTTTAATGTTCCTCTTGGATGTTCTTCTTGACCCTCAGAGAAGGAGAAAATGTCGTGTCTTTCAGGCATGTCCTTTCCTAACAAAAATGACAGGAAACATAAAACATAATTGCAGAACAAGTGTGTTATTTATGAAAGCGGTGTGTTTAGGGGCTGTAGATATAATTATTTTGTAATTGTAATGTTTTTTTTCATTTCAGCAGTGAGCTACAAAGACGATCAGATTATGAATGAACAGTATGAAGTTCATCAACATTGAAATAAAATAATAATAATAAAAATCAAAATAATATTTAACTGTTATCAAAACGTAGTGCAACTGTAGAAGCTTGCTCACTGAAAGAATAGCTTTTACCACGTTTTTTCAGACAATATTGAGAGATAAATAGTAGCAGTTCTCTATGTGTTAAATATCTTTGCCTTCAATACATTCAATTAGAAAGCTGACAAAGTCATATTGCTTGTTAACATCTAAATGTAACTTTTTGCATGAAAAAACCCCTCAACTGAACTGATGTGTAGGTGATCTAGTATTTAGTATTGTTTAATGGAATGTATATCAGTGTATTCAAGTCAATATTTCATTCATTTAAACCAATATCTATCTTGATTCTTTGTACAGTATGAAAAAAAAGAGTCTTTGTACCTGTGCTGAAGTTCACTGCTGTGAGGAGTCCAGTTCTGTCTCTCACTCTGGTCCAGCCTGTCTGCATCACCTGGACACCTTAAACAAACATATATATATATATATATATATATATATATGTAAAGTACCATGTGTACAAACAATATAACTGATTCTCTTCTGTTGAACATGTTGGATTGTGTATTGTCAGAGTCAAGGTCCTTTTTATTTTACTGTAACTTTGGAAGTTGTGTTACCAATGCTTACTGTTTATTTAATACCCATTTGGTAATGCAATTAATAAAAACAACAGGGTTTGGGTTCGTTCTTCAGATGACTGTGACATTAACGTGTTAGCTCGATAATGAACTCCAGCTCAATCAACCATATTGTAATATCTAAGTAATCATCTTGAAATATGACATTAATAATTGTAATATACACACATCATATTGTGAGGTTGATTTCACATACACTACTTCGACATTAGCTTGTCTACATACTTGAGCATAGCCAATTTAAATTAACCTTAGCGATGCATACAGTTCCTACTTACATAATAAAATATCTCTAAGTTACAAGGATGTAACCTTATGTTATCAACCTCAAACAGAAGCGGTTTGTTCCATGGGAGCCTGCCTGCAGACCTCCACTCTCAGGACAGTTCCGGTGCAGACCTCCACTCTCAGGACACCTCCACTGTCAGTACAGGAAGTGACGATTCTGACACGTTTTTTTCCCGCCCACCGAAGGACTCGTTTGATAGAAGTTTTCAAATCACAATGGAGACTCATCACGGAGGTGATGAGTCCGACCACTGTGCACTTTGGGTCGGCCTTGGTCAAGCCCTTTTGACCCCCCCAGCCTGGTTCTCGTAAAAGTGTTTCGCTCTAATGACACCATGGAGATATGTAACGGGAGTTGACAGGGGACTCTGCCCTCCTCACGAGTGCCTATTTTCGGACACTTTTTTCCACTTTTCCCCGGTTTTATTATTTTTTAGGTTATTTCTACCGGGGACATTGCCCGGTCTCGGGTGTCGCCCCACGGCCTGTGTCCAGCCCCACCCCCCCACACTCATCCATATATTAACGGATTTTGACAATTGTTGTTGCATTTTTCTCCTCTCCTCTCACTGGTCGAATGGCACACGCGACCCACTGTCGGAGGGCCTCCGCGCCGGCCGATATGAAGCGTGACCAACAAGACGCACCGTCCAGGGGTCCCACGAGTCCCGGAGAGGGGTGGAGGTTCCCAGCTGGAACCTCTCCACCTCCGCCGCGGTGCACCCGGCAAACACGGTTGTTTCTAGAACCTTCCACTGTTGTCTAGCGGGTGTAACTAAAATACAACATGTCGTATTTATATATATAAATACATATATATATATATATCTATAGATATATATTAGCGTGCATTTCCTGTTCGGAAAGTGGTGCTGTACTGAGAGTAAACAATACAAGGTGTCCCTATTTTTATATATATCTATATACTTTATGTATAATATAATAAGTGTCACAATCCGATTTTATTTTGTATTTGCGTGCATTTCCTGTTTGGAAAGTGGCACTGTACTGATAGTGGTGATTTTATTTTGGAATTCTTAGCGTGCACTTCCTGTACTGACAGTGGAGGTGTCCTGAGGGTGGAGGTCTGCACCGGAACTGTCCTGAGAGTGGAGGTCTGCAGGCAGACCCCTCTCGTTTGTTCAACAGTATTATCCCACTTAACGCTTAACGCTTAACACTTGTCTATTTCGTTTTAACTTTTATATATACAGTCTATGATTTTAACTTTGAGGCTACGATTAGCATCGTTAGCACCGATGTAGCTACCACTATCTTACATGCTAACCCAAGCCTTACCATTCATTACGTAGCTGATTAAAATCATTAACACATAAATAAAGCACTCGAATTTCACTTACCGCATTCATGCACCGTCTGTTTTAACCACAGAGCGAGTCACAATAGTCCGATATACAAGCATGAAGAACAAACAGCCACGGCCGGCTTCAAGTTGTGTTTCCTGGATGAACTGACCAGGCAGAGTCCCTGTAGCTAGCATCACGGAGCAGCTAGCAGAGAGACAAGAAGCTAGCAGCAGCAGTCTCTCAATGTGACCACGCCCTAATTTATGCACACACTTTAAGACCTAATATAAATAAAAGGGTCGCGTTAGAAAACAATTCACTCACACATTCATAATCATGAAGGTGGAATCTAACTATATCAATAATAAAATGTATGGAGCCAGGGGTAGAAACATGTTTTTTTCTGCTGTAAAATTGGGCATTTTAACATGGGGGTCTATGGAAATTGCTCCTTTCTTTAGCCATCGCCTATCGGCCAATATATGCACTGCAGTGTGTGGCACTTCCGTATTGGCGTCCCGGCTCTACCCCACAGTTTGCAGCTTGGCTGGCACTAATAATGTCTCCTGCTGTGGAGAACACCCTCTCGCTAGGGACAGAGGTAGCAGATACAGCCAGGTGGCGCTTTGCTAACATGGCAACATAAGGATATTTGGCGTTTGTAATAGCTTTTAACTTTTTGCGAGTGGTGGAGGCTTAAATGCTCGTGGGAGTTGGGTTTGCACTTCAGTCTTTTTTCTTTTGGTACCGGTGATATTCACGTTCGGGTGATGCCTTTTCAAATGAGTATGCAAGTTTGATGTATTGCCAGCCGCGTAACCAATTTTAGTTGAACAATGCTGACAAACCGCTTTGGTTCGGTCCACCTGTCTTTGTCCGTCATCCTTGTACGTAACTGTGAAACCAAAATGATCCCAAACCGGAGACTTCAATGATGCTGGAGGATTTTTGAGCTCAACTTTATCTGCGTTCGCCATTTCGACAGTTCCTCAAATTACTGACTACATTTGAACGCATCCCTGTGACCAGCTCTCATAGCATGCCTCTCGTCCAATGAAATGACTTCGTCGCTCTATGACGCATTGAACCCAATGTGAGCAAATTACTCTGAATACTGCGACGCAGCACCTGAGATTACTTCCAAAACGTTGTTCACGTTCTCAATTTTTTACATTTAACGTTATATTCGTTCGGTACACATGTGTACCGAACCGAAGGGCCGGTTACGTATACCGTTACACCCTTACTAACTATGAAGATAAGAATGCTGTCAGTGTGTTTTCTGCCCGATTGAGACAGAAGTTAATTGGTAAATGGTCTTACTCCGTTACGGCCTGTCCACACGGCGGCGTGCGTTGAAGCTTCAACGCAGCTTCCCATTCACTTTGAATGGGGTGACGTCACGCTTTGCCGTACTGCATTGTGGTTCCGTCGCTTCGCTTTGCCTCTGTTGCTCGCTTCAAAAGTTGAGAAAAGTTCAATTTTTCAAGCTTCGACGGAAGCGTCAGCCAATCAAATCATATGCCAGTACAAGCTCTAGCCAATCAAACCGTGTGCTTGTGTGTCCAGGGCAGATTCATGTGATTGGTTGTTGGTCGAGTTTCAGACACGCCCACCGGCAAGCTTCAACGCAAGCTGCCGTGTGGACGCTGCGTTACTCTACACACCCATGTGTAGCTTACATGTTTATGAGAGAAAACAAAAACGTAATCTTCTTTCTCTCTCTCTGTCACACACACAAACACACACGTAAACTCTAAATAGGCTCAGTAAATGCCAAAGATAAGGATTGTTTATCAGCTAACATAGATTTAATTTGACTTCCTAAAAACGATGATTCCTCTGCCTCAGTGGTTAGGGCTTGATAATTGTGACAAGATGTTTATTTTTTCAGTAATGATACGGTTGAAAGAGAACTGTTTGTTAATAAAGCGGTGTTTGGGTTTCCTTCTGGAGCCTAACCTTTAATGATTGAATTTGTTCAAACACTATAAAAGCTGTGCTGAACATGATTTGATGCACAGCGCTTTGTTTGATGATGATCTGGAGATCCCTTTCTGGAGCTCTGGCGTGTTTTCTCAACAATAGCGAAAATTACTCAATATGAGACAAAGCGGTCGGAAGAAGAAAGAGAGAAATAGAGCAATTCATAAAATAATCAGCATCCTTAAGTATAACACAAGCAAAACAGCTTGCTCCTCATTTACCATGACCGGTGGAGATAGGCTCAAAGGATAAACATTATGCTTTGCATGGTGGGTAATGAGCTGAAAATGACCTCCAGTTAGGGTGACCAGATGTCCTGCTTTGTGAAGGACTGCACATCATATTTATCATTTGTCCCGTGTCCCCCAAATAGAGACGATGTCCGATTTGGAAGCCCCCCATCCATTTTGTACACGATAAAGCACCAGTTCATTGCTTTTATTTGGTCAAACAAACAAGAAGTGAATCACTAACACCAGTGTGATTTCTGTGAGATTATGACCATCCTGGCAACAATTACAGAGGAGTTGCCAAATCTGTTGTTGTTTAAAACCAGAGCCCAGTCTGCTCTGATTGGTTATCTGGCCGGCTCTGCTGTGATTGGTCAACCACTAAAATATGTCCCGCTCCTTAGCCTATCACACAATGTGTTGGAGAGCTTCTTTTTTTTTGGTTTTTGGTTTTATGCAACAGAAATCTATACATTTGAAATATTCTTGTACATGTAGAAGTCTAACCAGGGATGAGAAAACTAGGACTAGCTATAAACTGTTAAGCTCCGTGATCGCTTTTCAGGACTGAACCCACAATACAAACACGGACAGAAAAACAGGAGTTTGTAGTAAAAGGTTTATTCTCTAATTGTGACAGGGGATATTAACTGTGTAATATAGTCCAGGAAAGGGGATACAAAAACTAGGGAATGGAGATCCTCAGCCGAGGCTCCGGAGTGAGCTGGGGATATCGCCAGGCAGATGAGAGGTGGCTTGAGCCTGAGTCTGTACGCTCCCGAGAGCGAGTAGGTTGGAGTAAGAGTTAGTGTTGTCCTACCAGACAGGAGTGTGGCGAGCAGGGGTTTCTGAGCGAGGGGAGCGAGCAGGCTGGAGCTGGTAGTGTGGAGAGCGGATGAATCCGACGAGGAAGTGGCTGAACGTGACTAGCGGAGGAGTTGATGATTGGTTCTGGATAGAGAGACAAACAGGTAAGACAAAAACGTATTCCAGAGTTGTGTCAGGCTAAGCTAGAAAGCAATACGTTTACCAGTGTAATCTTGACGACGAACTGGTGAAGACTGGATGAGGAGACCGGGTTAATATGCAGGTGTGGATGAGTAGATGATCAGGATGAATGAGAAGCAGCTGTGGAGATGAATTGGCAGGAACCAGAAGTAGGTCAGCCACGCCCAGCCCGGGAGACAAACACAGACAGACAGACAACAAACAAAAAGGGAAGCAGAAGGAATGGAGTCCTGCAAATCTTTACATAAACTCTCTAAACACATTTGTTTTATGTTCTCTCTTGATTATGTCTTATTGCATCATCCTTGTGAAATAAAATCAAACAATTATCATTGCGAAATAATTTAGAAAGAAGACCACGTATAAGAAAAAGAGCCCATAAGGAGGTGGTTTATATAACAGAATCACCTCACATCTGTACAGGCAGAGTGCCGTAATCTGCAGAAACAAAGTGCAAGGTCAAGCCTGTGTATCCCACATGGGAGCAGGAGCAGGAAAGTGAATGAGAACAATCATACGCCGCTAATACAACAGCGCAGGGAGATTTTGAAATATTGCAATTAAATTAAAGCGCTCATGTGTAAAAGACTATCCACTCGGTTACGCTAGTTCAAGCTGGAGTATAATCAACAGGGACATTACAGAGGGAGAATTAATGGTCTCTTTTCTGTGCACTTTATTTGTTTTCGGTTTTATGATGATTTTGCTTTATTGGCTGGGAAACAGTGCAGCAGGAAAGGAAATCAAAGTCGAAGGGAGGTTATGAGGCGTATTAAAACCTCTGTCACAGCAAATGCAGGCTTTGTGCCGTCTCCCCTTCACTCCATATGAACAGATCACCTCTATTCCCATAATACTGCCACTGACAGTTGGCTGACATTTTTATCCAGACTGGCATACATTTTTTGTAATGTATAAGAAAGAAACCTTTTTTGGACTACAGGCAAATATAGTGAAACGATATGAGTAAGGTCCGGATATATGTAGATTAGATGAGGAATACTTTATCAATCACAGCATGTAAAGGATTGCAAATCAATTAAAAATGAAATAAAATAGAAAATACAACCACAGTTTTCCAACCCTACTCTCCAAATAGTTACGGGCTTGTAGTTATGTAGATCCGGCATGTTCAAAATGTCTTTAACGCTTGTTTGAGTTGCATCTCGGGAAGCTGTTGGACTCATATGTATTCTGTTGTATCGACGAGTCATATTACAGACGACAGGCCATTAGATAGCCTTTGACCTTTGGAATCCAATGGGAAAAGCCAATACTATATCTGTCCTTATCCAATCAAGATAATTATCACAATGTTGAATCCTAAGGTCTCAGAACAGAGATACTGATCTGTCCTTAAACAGATAAAGGTGTACATGCCAGGTAAGTGTATGTGATATTTTGAATGTGGTGCACTTGTGGTCTGAATTAATTAAGTGTGTCTGTTAACCGCAACATCCAGTGTTCATGTACCATGTTTTCCTGTAATCCTACCTTAAAGGTCACCTATCATGCTATTTTTAGGCAATAGCATAGGTCTCAGATATATACAAATATATAAAAAAGCATGTATATGAAGAGTTTTGGTCAAAATACCAAACAGATCACCCATTCCAGCCATGCCTCATATCCCACTATTTCACTTCCTGTTTAAAAAGTGCTGATTAGGGGTATAAAGCTTTCTATAGCTACAAAAAAATAAAACAGGGGGCTGAGCTCTGCTACTGCTACTGCGGTGATGAAAGGCCATATCATGGATTATCAAGGATTATTTCTGAAACAGTATGGAGCTCAAAGGCCGGCTCTTGCCGGTTATACTGATATTTCCTAAATCTGTATTCAAATGTAGTTCCCTCTGTCAGCAACGTATCAACAACTACACACACATTTCTATCAGTATTTATCTGTGTTGTGGTTGACATGATGATGACTGTTAGGAGTTAAGGGGAGAGACTGAGCGTCACCATGAAATGTGCAAATTGACATACAAATGAATAAAAGGGGGAAAAAAAATGCTCCATGTTTTTTAGGTTGTAAACTTGAACAACTGTTATGTAAGCCAACTAGACAGACAGTTTATCACTCGTCTTCCTGTACATTAGCAGATAAAAGGCATAAAATACTTGAATGAATGGTAAATAAAGGAGAACTGCGCTGAAAACTGCGTGGCGAACTGCGCACAAGCCGAGCTCATAAGCCGAGGACCCCTGTGCAATGTGAGGCCCCATGCAGCCTGTATGTGTAGATGACCCTGTGGTGTGTGTGTGTGTGTGTGTGTGTGTGTGTGTGTGTGTGTGTGTGTGTGTGTGTGTGTGTGTGTGTGTGTGTGTGTGTGTGTGTGTGTGTGTGTGTGTGTGTGGTAGAGATGTTCAATCAATCAGTCAATGTTTATTTATATAGCACAATATCACAAATGTTACATTGTCTCAGTGGGCTTCACAGTTTGTACAGAATATCAGTATGGCAATACGACACCCCTGTCCTTAGACCCTCACATCGTACAAAGAAAAACTTCCGAAGAAAACACACAGTTTAAAGGGAAAAATGGGAGAAACCTCAGGGAGAGCAACAGAGGAGGGATCCCTCTCTCAGGACGGACATACGTGCAATAGATGCCGTGTGTACATTGAAAAGATAATACATTTACAACATAGGTAGTCCAAATGTTTGGAAATGCGTGTGTCCATAATAAGAAGATAAATCCACGAGGATATCCATCCAGGACTTATGATCCAGGACTACAGCAACAGGCACAGCCACGACTCAAGATCCAGGGCTCACGATCCAGGACTCAGGACCACAGCAACAGGATCATCCATGACTCAGGATCCCGGCGTAGATAGACACCAAAAAGAAAGACATTTGGGGGAAGCTGGGTTATTTGGAACATGAGAGTACACAGGTACAGACAGAGAGAAGGTAGAAGTAAGGTGTCCCGCGACAAACTAAGCCTATAGCAGCAAAACTAGGGGCTGAATCTAATCAGCCCTAACTATAAGCTTTATCAAAAAGGAAGGTCTTAAGCGCACTCTTAAAAACGGATAGGGTGTCTGCCGCCCGAACACAAACTGGAAGCTGATTCAACAAATGTGGAGCTTGATAAGAAAAGGCTCTGGCTCCCATTGTACTTTTAGAGACTCAAGGAACAACCAACGACCCTGCATTCTTGGAACGCAATGCCCTAGTAGGACAGTAGGGTATAATGAGTTATTTAAGGTAAGATGGCACCTGCCCATTAAGGGCTTTGTAGGCGAGAAGAAGAATTTTAAATTATATCCTGTGTTCTATAGGGAGCCAGTGTAAGGCAGCCAGAACAGTAATGTGGTCCCTTTTCCTAACTCTGGTTAGTACACGAGCTGCAGCATTTTGAATCAGCTGAAGCGACTTAATTGACTTATTGGTGTTCAGTGTTTGTGTGTGTGTGTGTGTTTGTGTGAACATATGTAGTATAAACATCCAGTGTGTGTGTGTGTGTGTACCAGTCTGTCTGTGGGCGTGTATACTCTGATTAGATGATGTCACGCTGGTGTGTGGCACCAATCTGCCCAGCAACACCATGGTAACCAACTGCAGAACTGAGTCCCATTAAGAATGTATTGAGGATTATATCTGACAATGTTGCCACATGTTCAAAAACTATGTCTCCTACAAAAAAATTACCAGACTGTGAGCATCAGTGAACCCCAATGAACTGATATGGTTTTTTTGGGGGTATAGGTGGACTTTTTGACACGTTTTTGTCTCTTCATGCCCTCAAGAGGCATTTTGTTTGATATGTTTTTAACATAGAAGAGGTTTTCCTACGTTTTTCATGAAAAATGATGTCCAAGGAGTGTATGGTTTGGGGATTATGGCAGGTTTAATACATTTTTTTGGCCACTCTGTTTTGAGATCAAAGCAGAGCTGCGCAATACACACTGATGTTAAAATCTGAAAAAGGCCTCTCTACCAAGCCGTAAACAGCATTCATACGGAGAAGAAGAAGATTTGCACAACACTCGCA
>CM070497.1:29659847-29946156 GCA_036324585.1 Champsocephalus esox | reverse complement strand
ACACAGATGATTACGGATGAGTATAGCTTGAGGCTCAACCTCACACACACTGACACTGACTTCTAACACAGCACCTATATATCACATTGTACACGTCACACTTCCCGCCCTCCCCCGTCTGCTCACCCAACCACAGGCCCGCACCTCAGTCAGCATCCCGTGCAGCTCCATGGTTGGCAGAGAGACGGGGGATTCCTGAGTGACACCCTCAACAGCCTATACCAGGGTCGCTACACTACCCCCCCACTACAAAATTCCTCGCCCACGAGGAACAACAAAAAAAAACTCAGCACAAACACTATAATTACTCCCGTACATTGACTAGGAAAGTCTGGGTGGACTACCATCCCTTCCAATGAGACCAGGGCGCATTCTTGCCCTCTACAGGAACCGAGGGGTCTCACCCTACTTTACTACCAAACAAAGTCTCTGAAACGACCCGGGGGTTGTACCTGCCTTCTCGGCAGGGGAACTGGGGTCAGGAGGACAGGGGTGGCCGGTTCTGACCCAGGCGGCGAAACAATGAGGGGACACTCAGTCCCTGATGGGAGGACTGCTACTCTGTTCGCCGGGGGACCTGAGTGGGGGTGTCGAGGGAACGGCTGTGGGCCCCGATGTTCCTTGGGGTTCAGCCTGTGGAGAAGCGACTCCTCTGTACGGAGCCAACCTGTCTCTGTGGAGCACCACTTTTCTCCCCTTTGGGGGCAGCTGCACCCTGTAGACCACTTCCCCCACCCTCTCCAGTACTCTGCAGGGACCAACCCACTGACTGTCCAGTTTTGGGCACCGCCCCTTCTTCCGTTGTGGACTGTAGACCCAAACCAACTCCCCGGCCCTGAAATGCTGCCCTCTTGTCCTGGTGTCGTAGTTCCGCTTCTGTCTCACCCCAGCACTTTTCTGCTGATCACGGGCAAAAGCGTGAGTGGAATCAAGGCGGTCCTGAAGTCTCCTGGCGTACTCAGGCCCTGGAGGCGTGTCCAGGGAATCCGGTGGCTGACCAAACGCCAAAACAGCAGGGGTTCGAAGCTCTCTCCCCAACATGAGGAGGGCAGGAAAACAGGCTGAGGACTCTTGAACTGCAGAACGACATGCCATGAGCACGAGGGGCAGATGCTCGTCCCAGTCGCGCTGATGCTGAGACGTGAGGATGGCCAACTGCTGTCCCATGGTGCGGTGAAATCTCTCGACAAGTCCGTCGCTCTGAGGTCGCAAGGGGGAGGTGCGTGTTTTGTGCATGCCCAGTTGTGAGCACATGGAGGCGAACACCCGGGACTCGACATTTCTCCCTGATCACTGTGCAGGGTCTCCGGCACTCCAAAACGGCTGAACATGCCGGCCACCAAAGCATCTGTGACTGTCTCTGCTTCTTGGTCAGGGAGAGCATACGCCTCTGGCCACTTTGTGAAATAGTCTATGGCCATGAGAACGTAGCGGTTCCCCCTGTTTGACAAGGGTAGAGGCCCCACCACATCAACCGCTACTCTCTCCATCGGAGCCCCCACGGAAAACTGTTGTAGCGGAGCATGGGAACGACCAGGTGGGCCCTTCCGCGCCATAAACGAATCACAGCGGCGACAAAAGTCTTCGACATCCCTCCGACACTGCCCCCAGTAGCAGCCCTGACGAAGGCGCCTGAGAGTCTTAGTGACGCCAAAGTGCCCAGAGCCTGCCGTTCCATGCATGGCCTTGAGTACGACCTCTTGCAGACCCCTCGGGACCACCACTTGCCACCTCTTCTCCCCCGTTGCTGGCTCCTTCCACGCCCGCTGTAGTACGCCCTGACACAGACGTAGAGCCTCAAACTGAGACCACAGCCCCTTGGTTGCTTTGGAGAGCACTGCCACTTCCTCCCACGGTGGCCGATGCTGCGACTCAACCCACTGCAGTACAGGCTGTAGAACGGCGTCCAGCTCCTGCTGTTGCTTCCACTCGGCCACGTCCACTGTCTGGAGCTCCCGGCAGATAACCTCTTCCACTTTCCGCGCTGCCGCACAGACGATGTCCTCCTCCAGCAGCTCCTTTTCCCGAGTCTCTCTCTTCTCGCAGTAGTGGCATCTGCCGGCGGCACACGGGCGGCAGGAGAGAGCGTCTGCATTGGTGTGCCGCACCCCAGCCCGGTGCTCCACCCTGAAGTCGAAAGCTTGGAGCTCTTCTAGCCACTTGGCGACCTGCCCTTCTGGCTCTTTGAACGTCATGAGCCACTGTAATGCAGAGTGATCTGTCCTCACCATGAACGCCTGCCCACATATGTAGTACTTAAAGTGCCTGATGGACAGCACCACTGCCAAAAGTTCCCTGCGGGTGACGCAGTATCGTCGCTCTGCCTTGTTGAACGCCCGGCTGAAGTATGCCACCACCTGCTCCCCCTCTGGTGTAGTCTGGGAGAGCACTCCGCCCACCCCAACACCGCTAGTGTCTGTGTCCAGGGTGAACAGCAGCCCGGGGTTGGCTGGGGCGAGAACCGGGGCTTCACTCAAGGCACGCCGAAGGCTGTCAAACGCTGCTTGACATTGCTCAGACCACAGGAAAGCTCTGTCCTTCTGCAGCAGCTGGAACAGGGGTGCGGCAGTGCAAGCAAAACCCCGTACAAACTTTCTGTAGTACGAGGCCAGGCCCAGGAAACTCTTCAGCTGTTTCTGTTGCGAGGATTTGGCCAGCCTGCAACCGCCTGCACTTTCTCTTGTAGGGTGCCGATGCCCTCACCCCCCACTTTGTGGCCCAGGAAAGTGACCTCTCTCTGCAGGAAATGACACTTGTCTGGATGTAGCTTCAAACCAGCGGCTTTGATCCTCTCCAGCACCACTCTTAGAGATCCCAGGGCCGCCTCAAACGAGCTGCCATGCACCAGGATGTCGTCCAGGTAGACCAAACACTGCTGGCGGGGAATCACAGACAGCACCCTGTCCATCAACCGCACAAAGGTGGCCGGGGCATTACACAGCGCAAAACTGAGGACCTTGAACTGCCATAGTCCCCGGCCGGTGCAGAAAGCCGTTTTTGGTCTGGCCTCTGGGGCCAGAGGAACTTGGTAATATCCGCTGCGGAGATCCAAGGAAGAGAACCACGACGACCCTGCGACCAGGTCCAGGGACTCATCGATGCGGGGAAGGGGGTATGAGTCCTTCTTGGTGACCCCGTTCACCGGTCTGTAGTCTGAGCACAGCCGCCAGCCACCTGTCTTCTTCGGGACCATGACTACAGGTGCTGCAGGCAGACATCATCGAGCCCTCGATGATGTCTGCCTGCAGCATGCTCTGCACTGCCTCGTCGCAAGCCTGCTGACGAGCAAGGGGGAGTCGCCGCGGGCGACACTTGATGGGACGCGAGTCCCCGGTATCGATCTCGTGTTCTACCAGGTGCGTTCGGCCCACCTCCTCCTCCTTCATGGCGAAACTGCCCTGGAACTCTAGCAGAATCTGCCCCAATTGCTCCTGCTGCTCGGGATTCAGGCCGCCACAGTTCTTCCTCCACACCTCCAATACTGCAGACTGAGCCTCTTCCACCTCCGCCTGGGGTACCTGAGGGGGGGCTGTTATCTGGTGGCACAGTCCGGGGGTGACCGATGGGGAATTGTTTTGAGCGGCCGTCACCGGGGATACGGAAAAGGGGGGAGGGTTTTCTTCCGTTCCTAGGGTACTCACGGTGGGTGTAGAGGGTCTCCCTGCAGGCTCAGCAGGGTCGTGGATACGGGTCATAGTAATCACCGGCCCCCCCTGGAAACTCACTGTGCCTGCTTGAAGATCCAGGAGGCAGCCAGCCGCCTTCAAAAAGTCCAAACCCAGAATACACGGGTCCTGTACATCCGCTATCCACATGGGGTGCTGCGCTTCAACTCCCCCCACCGCCACAGTCAGCATGCCTCTTCCTTTCATAGGCGCCAGCTCTCCTGTGACTGTGCGTAGAACATAGTCGGCTCAAACATAGTCCCACTGGGCAACACATCTGCTCTCACCAGGGTTACTGTAGAGCCTGTGTCCACCAGTGCAGTGCAGGGCACCCCTTCCACATCAACCGGGACATAGCAGGACTCCCCACCACCAGCACGGCCCACCGCGACGACATGCTGCCCGCATGTGCTGTCATCTTCTTCAGGAAGCCGTAGAGTCTGGCTCCCCCGGCTGTGCTGTCTGGCTCCTTCCTCGGATGTCTGAGTTGGTGACATTACAGCTGTGGTTTGGTTGAGGAGTCCTCTGGCTTGGTTCCGTATCTTCTCCTTTATGCGGGCCCCCCCGTCGTTTCCCTGGGTCCGGTGTGTCTTGGGGCAGTCCCTGGCCAAATGTCCTGGCTGACCACACCCCCAGCAGACCCTGGTACTTGGTCTGCTTGTTGGCTGCAGAGAAACAGCCCTTATCAATTCAGTCATCTCGGTAACCCATGCAGGCTTCTCCTCCTCCCTGCAGCTCCTCACAGCCGGTGCTGCCGGCCCTCCGTTGCTCCTAGCAGCTCCACTCCACACCTTCTCTATCTCCACAGCCATCTCCAAGGCCGCCTGCAAGGACTGTGGATGCTGCAGCTGTACCTCGACCCTCAAGTCCGCAGGGCGAAGAGCCCTGACAAATTGGTCACGTGCCAGCTCACTCTGCACTCCGGGTGGCATGTGCCCATACGCCCGCCGCGTCATGCTCTCCACGTCGTTAGCCAGCGCACGCAGCGTCTCTCCAAACTCTCTACAGTGGTTACTCAACTCGTTCCGGAGCAGCTCTGGTGGGAAACACTGTCCAAACCGCCTCTTCAAAGCCCCCGCTAACGCTTCATAGGTGAGTCGGTCCTCCGGGCTAAGTAGTAGCAGACATGAAAGAGCCTCGTCTGTGAGGCACAAAGCTAGCTGTAGTGCTTTATTCTCTATTGACCACCCCCCGGCATGTGCAAGCAGTTCAAATTGGGCCTGGAAAGCCTCCCAGTCTGCCTTACCCGAGTTTTTGGGTGTCTTCACGGACGCGGCGGCTGCTACTGGTTGCTGGGCGCCACCATTGTTGTTTACATCCCGCTTGGAAATGGCGCGAAATGGCGCTGAAGATGGCGACATTCCCGCGTCTCTAGCCATCTTCACCGCCGACTCTCTCAGGCGCTCTCTCGCCTCCTGTGCACTCCTGAACTCTCCACTCATGTCCTTCGACCACCCGCATGCTCCATCTTCCTCTCCATCACTATTTTCTTGCTTCATTCCCATCTTGCTGAACTTTTCCATCTCCGCAAGCTTACCGGCTAGCTCGTGACGCAGTTACGAACTCCCGTCAGGATAGACGTCCTCCGTTGGAAAAGTCACTTCTGACACCAATGTAACGTTCACAGGAAGGGGTCGAGAGGCAAGCTTCAAGTTACTAGGCTTTAATAACTGACTTCTACACAGATGATTACGGATGGGTATAGCTTGAGGCTCAACCTCACACACACTGACACTGACTTCTAACACAGCACCTATATATCACATTGTACACCTCACACTTCCCGCCCTCCCCCGTCTGCTCACCCAACCACAGGCCCGCACCTCAGTCAGCATCCCGTGCAGCTCCATGATTGGCAGAGAGACGGGGGATTCCTGAGTGATACCCTCAACAGCCTATACCAGGGTCGCTACAATAGCTTGATCGGTGCTCTCTATAAAGGCCGATCAGGAGAGCTGGATCTGATCGATATGGACATAAACGCGAGTGAACTATAACCGGACGCGAGAGAGAGATCAGATCAGCTGCTGAGTCTGACCGAGACACAGCTCTATATAATCACCTGAAGCCCCGCCCTCTGTTTAGCGAGCTGCAGGAGCTGCATGAGAAACTGACGGGCTGTCAGGAGAGAGAGAGGGGAAAAGAGAGGATCCGTTTCTCCCGTGTTATTATTCAAATGTAATGTAAACTTTTGAATAATGTACGTTATCTACTATGAGTAGTTTGTTTGAATGTAATAATTATGTTGTTTGTTGTTTTTGGAATAATTTATTGAAAAATGAATCTGAATTTTTCGATCTGTTACGATTATAAACTGAAGCAATATAAAAATGAGCCCCGTGAACTGAGTTTTAAACTGAAGCATATCTGATCATATCTGCTGTTGCACAGCATTCGCACAAATATGAAAGACAATTCCATTGAAGATCAAAAACATTTATTGTGGTATATTTCACATAATATTATATGATTAGAAACAGCCAATCAACTCAAGTGCTTTATTCAGCTGCTTCTTTTCCCTGTAAAAAACAACAAAATATAAATACATACAGTGTATAACAAGCATAAACATCATACTCTACATACATCTGAATGTTTTCTCTGTCGTTCATTTCATAAAGATTTGGGCTATATTTGTTCTGTCAAGACTTAAGTATTGCATTAACAAATATTTAATTTAATTTTCATTCATAAAATCTGAAATGTCTTTATAGTTACCTTGCCAGAGTCACGGCCCTTTGCTCTCAGTTTGTTGACCTGGGACTCTGCAATGTCAGCGCGCTCCTCAGCCTCCTCCAGCTCATTTTGAACCTTCCTGGACTTGGACAGATGAGTATTGGCTTGTTCCTCCTGGAATAAGAGATACATAGTTTAAGATACAGAAACCTTCAAACACTTTAAAATATAATATAATAATGTGATGGTAATCTTAACAATCAGCAGGATTTGCTGGTATAAATAAATCTGACATATCTACAAAACAATGTATATATTGTCCTTACCGCCTCCTCAGCCTGCCTCTTGTAGGCCTTCACCTTCAGCTGCAATTTGTCAACCAGATCCTGCAGCCTGGCAACATTTTTCTTGTCCTCCTCAGTCTGTTCCAATTTAGATTTAGATATTTTAAAAGTTTAGTATATTAGATGAATTGGTACTGTACATTTTAACTATGAAAGTAACCATACCTGATAGGTGAGCTCCTTAACTCTCCTCTCATATTTGCGGACACCTTTAACAGCATCTACTCCACGTCTCTGTTCAGCCTCAACCTCTGCTTCCAGCTCACGCACCTTTTGAATAACATTAAAACATTAAGTATCCAGCTTGTTTTCAAAAGGTTTCTTTCAGCTATATAAATCTTAGTATGACTTTTCTTACCCTAGACTCCAGTTTCTGGAGCTGCTTCTTGCCACCCTTCATGGCCAGGTTCTCAGCCTCATCCAGACGGTGCTGCAGGTCCTTAACAGCAACCTCCAGGTTCTTCTTCATCCTCTCCAGATGAGCACTAGTATCTTGCTCCTTCTTCAGCTCCTCAGCCATCATAGCAGCCTACAGGAGACATCAAAACATGTTAATTAGAAATATCAACAAAAAAAATGGCCATTAAAAGTAGGAACACATGGCATTGAAACCTACATCAGTGATGGCCTTCTTGGCCTTCTCCTCTGCATTCCTTGCTTCCTGCACAGTGTCATCCACTTCACTCTGGACATGGACCAGGTCTGTCTCAAGCTTCTTCTTGGTGTTCACAAGGCTTGTGTTCTAAAAGGTGAACATATTTAGCCTCTTAAGTCATCACATGCCTAATATTCATGTTAGTTGAAATTGTATTTGATTCTTGAATTATTTAAAAGATTAGGTTTGTTCACCTGAGAGTGCAGAAGTCCAACACGCTCACTGGCATCAACCAGCTCTTGCTCAGCAATTTTGCGACTTCTCTCTGTCTGTTCCAGAGCAGCTCTAAGTTCCTCAATTTCAGCCACCATAAGGCCGTTTCTACGATCCACCATAGCAGCCTGCTCCTTGAAGTCCTCCTGGGCTCTGACAGCATCATCAAGGTGCAGTTGTGCATCCTAGTGAGAAAAAGATCAGACATATATACATGAATGCCAAAATGTAGCCCAATCTACCATAATTGGAAAATAAACAGTTCCTTTTCTATACCTTCAGCTGTGTCTGCACATTCCTGAGCTGCTTCGTGGACTCAGCAGCCTGGCGGTTGGCATGGCTGAGCTGAATCTCCATCTCATTCAGATCTCCCTCCATCTTCTTCTTGATTCTCAGGGCATCGTTCCTGCTCCTGACCTCAGAATCCAGAGTGCTCTGCATGGAGTCAGTCACTCTCTGGCTGTTCCTCTTGATCTGTTCCATCTCTTCATCTTTCTCTGCCAGCTTCCTGTCCACCTCACCCTTAATCTGGTTGAGCTCCAGCTGGACACGCAGGATCTTAGACTCTTCATGTTCCAGAGTTCCCTAATGAAATCAAATAATTAAACACTCATCTTTGCCTTCAAACACTGATATATATTTGTCAATGATTTTTAATGTTATGAACTCCCAGGAAAGAAATACCTCAGCCTCTTCAAGAGCTGTCTGGATCTCAGTCTTCTCTGTCTCCACCTGCTTCTTGTTCTTCTCCAGCTCATGGATGCTCTTGCCAGTCTCACCAATCTGTTCAGTCAGATCTGAGATCTCCTCTGCAGAAAGATACATGGGGTTCATCATATTGTTGAGCCTCAAATGGTAAAATATCAACAAAATGTCCAACTCATGTTGAACTCTGTGACATTATGTAGAACTCACGTTGCAGATTCTTGTTTTCACGCTTCATGGTCTCCAGATGATCAAGAGCCTCCTCATAAGAGTTCTTCATCTTGAACAGTTCAGTGCTGAGAGAACGAGCCTCCTTCTGTGCTCCCTCAAGCTCTGCCTGACCCTCCTCGTACTTCTGCTTCCACTCTGCCAACACCTGAATAATACAATGCATACAGTTTATTTGGTTATGTTAAAGTATCAGGGAAAAATAAATATGCATGTCATTGTTTGTGTGTTTTGACCAAAAACAGTAAATTGTGTTACCTTGTCAAAGTTCCTCTGCTTTTTGTCCAGGTTGGCAGCAAGGCCATTGGCCCTCTCCACATCAATCATGAGGTCCTCCACCTCACTCTGGAGCCTCTGTTTGGTTTTCTCAAGAGAAGCACACTTGGAATTCACTGCCTCAATCTGTTCCTCAGCCTCCTGTAGGCGCTGGGCAAGCTTTTTCCTGTTTGAAAATTGAGGTATTTGTGGCTCAGTTAAACTCATAAAGTTACAAGTTATTTTCTAGTTATATTTGCATATATGAAACAACTAATTACCGTATTAATTAATCTAAATGATTGGCCTCAAAGTAAGAAGCTATACACATTTTAAAATACTTATTAATTATTATTATTCAGGAATCAGTAGAGTTTTTGCTGAAATGCTACACCTCTGGCCATTTAACAGTTTGAATGTCACTCACTTGGATTCCTCAAGCTCCTCAGTGCGCTGGATAGCATCAGTTTCATACTTCGATCTCCACTGAGCCACCTCACTGTTGGCCTTGGACATTCCACGCTGCAGCTCAGCCTTGGCCTCCTGCTCCTCTTCAAACTGCTCCCTCAGCAGATCACAGTCATGGCGGGCTGATTGCAGGCCATGGGCAAGAGCATTCTTGGCCTGTTGTAAGAAATATTATTAACATTTACACAATTTCTAAATCACAAACAAATCATACAAATATATACTATCTTAATGGTTTCTTACCTTAACCTCCTCCTCAATCTGTCTCTTCAATTCATCAATCTGCTGTGTGGAGGCCTGCTTGCCTCTGGTCAACTGAGAGACAAGAGCTTCCTTCTCTTCAACTTGACGGCTGAACTCACCTTGTGTGAAAAATGTTATAATATGTTAGTTTGTGTTACGTTTCTCAATCATATACTCCACAGATGGTTCACCAAAAACATGTAGATACCATTTTCTGTCAGGAGACGTGCTTTCTGTGAACTTGTGTCATTGATTTGGCGGACGTTTTCATCATTCTTGGTCTTCAGTTCGCTAAGTTGGTCCTCGAGAGTACGGCACATCTTTTCAAGATTTCCCTAATGAGGACAAAATAAACAAAATCAGTGATCAGATTTTATTCACAAAATAATTACATGATGTACTATATTCATATTGGTAACATATAATATAATGCAAAAAAAGCATGTAATGCTAGTGTACCTTTGCCTTAGCAACATTCTCCATGTTGCTAGAGAGGTCATCAATCTCCATCTTGTATTCACTCTTTTCCTTCTCAAGCTTCTGCTTGACACGCTGGAGGTTGTCAATCTGCTCTCCCAGCTCAGCAACACTGTCAGCCTGCTTCTTGCGAAGGGCAGCAGCAGTTGCTTCATGCTGCAGAGTGGACTCCTCAAGGTCACGACGGAGCTTCTGGAACTCAGCCTCACGCTTCTTGTTCATCTCAATCTGAGAAGCGGTGGCACCTCCAGCCTCCTCCAGCCTCTCACTGATCTCCTCAAGTTCCCTGGAGAGGTCAGCTCTCTGCTTCTCAACCTTGGCACGAGCTGCACGCTCAGCCTCAATCTCTTCTTCCAGTTCTTCAATACGAGCCTGTTGAATGTAGATGTTTTCTCTTTTAGCAATCATTCACTTTATTACACATAATAGCAAATGTATGCAGTATTGTTAAGTGTAACACAATATCTCACCTGGAGCTCCTTGATCTTCTTCTGGAGCTGAGCACCCAGAGACTGCTCATCTTCAATCTTGCTAAGGAGCTGACTGCATTCAAAGTCCTTCCTGTGAACACAATTGATAAAGTGAATTGAGTTCATGCCATTGAACACTTCTTTAAAAAAATGTATGTTGTTTAAACAGAAAAACTAAGCTACTTTTTGATTTTCTCATCAGACTGCTGCTTGTCATTCTCAAGATCCATGACGGATTCCTGGGACAGTTTGAGATCACCCTCAAGCTTTCTCTTGGTTCGCTCCAGGTCCATACGCAGCTTCTTCTCTTGCTCCAGAGAACCCTCAAGCTAAACAAAGGTATACATTTTGAATTTCATCAAGAATAATCTTGCTTTGCCAAATCAAGTGACTGTAAACTTACATCATCCACTTGCTGCTCAAGCTTGGTCTTGGCCTTGGTCAGAGTGTTGACTTTGTCTTCCTCTGCCTGCAGGTCATCAAGAGTCTGCTGATGAGACTCCTGAAGGGCTTTCTTTTCCTTGGTCAGCTTAGCAACGCTCTCATCCTGGGAGGCCATCTCCTCGGTCAGGTTCTTCACCTAAGTGTGCAAGAAAGATTTTGTTAATATAAATAAATAATTATAATCTCACTACCTAATGGACGATCATGATTACAAACCTTGTTCTCAGTGGCATGTTTCTCCTTTTCCACTTTGGCCAATGTAAGCTCCAGGTCATCAATATCCTTCTTGAGCTCAGAGCATTCATCCTCCAGCTTTCTCTTCTTGGCAGTGAGCTCAGCATTCATTTCCTCTTCATCCTCCAGTCTCTCAGTTGTCTCTTTGAGTTTGGCCTCCATCTGAATCTTACTCTTGATGAGTCCCTCACATCTCTCCTCAGCATCAGTGAGATTGTCTCCTTCCTAGACCATTTTCATACATGTTAGCTCTTATATATTCACAAACATGAAAAAGCGTATTTGTCGGTTGACGTTTACTTACAGATGCTACTTGCAGAGCCAGATCAGTCTTCTCCCGCAGAAGGGAAACCATCTTCTCCTCCAGTTCCTTCTTCTTGGCCAGGGCAGTAGCCAGGTCAGTTGTCATTTTTTCATAGTTCTCCTTCATATTTGCCAGCTCCTTCTCAGTTTCAGCACTCTGCAGCAGAGGCTTAATCTTGTAGTAGACCTTCATCCATGGCCAGTGTTTGACATTCATGAAGGAGCGCACGTTGTACTGGATGGTGTATATGGCTTCCCTGCACAGAAAAATTGGTTTTAGACAATTTCTATTTTTTCTTTACACCATTGATCAGAATTAGCAGTTTTCAACGTGCCTCCTTTGCTGTCATCTTCACAAACTCCGTTCTCATGACGTAACCACGGCACAAAGCCTGAGTCATGTGACCAGTGTTGCCAGTTTTTCGTCTCTCATCTCCTCAAGGGTACCCAGCAGGCCAGCCTTGAAGAACACCTGAGCAAACAGAAACGACATTTTTTTTCAGAATCAGAATACCTTTTTTCGAGGAGGGGAAATATAAATGTCTTTCAGCAAATAAATGATGAATTCAAGTAATGAACACTTGAAACACTTCATAACAACAAGCAAACAAAAAATGAAATATGTGACTCCTATTTACATGATGGTTTCTTGGTTGGATGGAATGGTTTTAAGGCCAAGTCTTAATCACTTGTTTCATCATAATCAAGGAAGTATTGTTTTTTTTGTTTTTTATTATTTGCCGGGATGGAAAAAGAAAGGCTACCAGAGTTGACCTACTGAGGTAGTTTCATTAATTACATGTATAATACATACTACCGTAGTCACAGTTACATCCAGCAAATACACTGTACAGCGTCTTTGGTAAATATTCATTAGCTCAGTTATGAAGTAAATGTAAAGTACTTACCTTGGTGTGTCCAAATTTATATTCATCATGAGGAACATCAATTGACCCAAGCAGCTTCTCTGAAGCCTTCTTGTTGTCCATGAACTGACCGTCAGGGATGACACCGGCATTCAGCACCTTGTATCTATATGAAAGAGTTTATTGTCAGGAGGAGCATTACATTGTAATAATGAGAGGTTAAAATTATATGTATAAAACACATTATACCTCTGCTTGAAGTCAGCATAGAGGATCCTGCTGGGGAAACCTTTTCTGCAGATTCTAATACCCTCCAGGACACCATTACACCTGAGCTGGTGGATAACCAGGAAGTTCTCCATAAGACCTGTACAACATTTTTTTATATTTAATTATTTGAATAAATAGTAGGTATTTTAGTTGATGCAGCACAGAATAAAAAACCAAAGCAGTCATCAATACTGTTGTATATGTACCTGGAGTCTTTGACTCATTGGGAATCAGACAGCGCACAAAGTGAGGATGGGTGGCCCTCAAGTTAGTCATCAGCTTGCCCAAGTTCTCCTGTAATCCATAATGGTGTCTCATGTCATGAAATGCCACAATTGGGAGTTTTGGTTTAAACAGAGATCTATTAGTTATGTTTTCTTTGAGAAAGCTTACCCTGAACTGGGAGGACACAGTCTGCATAGAACCACCCTTCTTCTTGCCTCCCTTCTTATTAGCATCTGTTGATGTTTTGTTAGAATGTCATGAAATTAGCACAAACAAGTAATAGTTGATGAGTTAAAATAAAATAATATTACAAATATACATTTGATCTTTACTGTAGTTACTATCTTACCCTCAACTATTGGAGGATACAGCGAAACCAGCAGTTTCACTGAAGATTTCTGGTACAGCTGAATGACAGAGTCATTCAGGGGATCCTTGTTCTTGTCCAGCCAGCCAGTGATGTTGTAGTCCACGGTACCAGCATAGTGCACCAGGGAGAAGTGGGCCTCAGCCTTGCCCTTTGCGGGCTTTGGCTTCTCAAATGCTTTGTTTTTGCCAAGATGCTGGTCATACAGCTTGTTCTTGAAGGATGTGTCTGAGGCCTTGGGGAACATGCACTCCTCTTCAAGGATGGAGAAGATGCCCATGGGCTTGAAAAGGTTGAAAGAGGTATATAATTTAGTGATACATTATAACAAATAAAAAAACAGTTACATATGATGTATGATATAATAAATGAAGTGGTTACCCTTTCAATCAGCTCAATGCAGGCAGCCAAGTCCATACCAAAGTCAATGAACTCCCAGATAATACCCTCCTTCTTGTACTCCTCTTGCTCCAGGACGAACATGGTGTGGTTGAAGAACTGTTGCAGTTTCTCATTTGTGAAGTTGATGCACAGCTGCTCCAATGTATTGAACTGCAAAAGGACATATCATCTTCACAATCTCTTACAAGGCAATAAAGTTTTATTACAATTATTTCAAATTTATTGAAAAGTATCAACTGCTAAATTGTTCAAACTCTGGCTTACATCAAAGATTTCAAAGCCAGCAATATCCAGCACACCAATGTAGAACTCTCTAGCTTGTTTGGTGTCCAACATATTGTTGATACGGATGACCATCCACAAGAACATCCTCTCATAGATAGACTTGGCCAGGGCAGGCACTGAGTTCATGACCTTAAAGAAAAAAAGTGATGTGATTTCATTTTTGACATATACAACTGGTATATTAAATTATTTTCAAGATACATGCCACTAAAATTCCAAAACAACAATTTGAATCAAAGATCGCCCTTGAATTTAGAATTCAATTAGAACTCATTGACAGAAGTTCAAAAAATGCCAACTGACATTGCATATCTTTTTCCAAATGAAATCTGTACTACATGTTGTGTTTATAAACAGTAGAAGGTTCGATATTGACCATCAGTGTTTACCTGAGGTACAGTCTGTCCCTTGGTGACATACTCATTTCCGACCTTCACTCTAGGATAGCACAGACCCTTCAGCATGTCAGCAGAGTTCAGACCCAGCAAATAAGCAACCTTGTCAGCATCTGAAAATAATTCAGAAATGTCCATCATAATTTGTGAAGAACACAATGTTATCAAGAAATGTATCAATGTTGTTGCCAAGCTCTAAGCTTTGAGCTAAGATTAAATACTCACCCTCTGTGCCATCATTCTCAGCCTGCTCCTCACGCTGCTTTTGCTTGAACTTCATGTTACCATGGTGAAGCACAGCACCGGTCATCTTGTAAATGCTCATCTTCTCTTCATGACTGAAGCCCAGGATATCAATAGCATTCTGATGTCAAGAGACACAAAAGACACAATTGTTGAAGCAAAAGTTCTTAAAAGAGTTGTAATGATGTTGCATTTATTTCACAAAGTCTATTTAAATATGTTGAATTGAAAATTACTCACATCCGTGGCTTCCAGCTCCACTTTGTCATCAATGCTGGCCACAACGATCTTACCCATGCTACACATGGGGAAGTCGTAGGGGTTGGTTGTGAGGAGTGCCAGTTCTAGAATCCAAAAAAAATAAACATGTCAGTAGATATCTTTTATAAATGTAAAACTGTAATAAGGTTGAAACAATTGCTATATCTAATTCTCCTTACCAAGGAGCTCTGGCTTGTGGCCGGTCATCATCTGGTAGAAGATATGGTAGCCTCTCTCTTCCTCGAGCTGGAATGTCACTCTAGACTTCTCCAGCAGATCTACAAGTTTTGATCATGTCAGTGCCAGGCTAAATCTTACTTACAGTAGTTTGTGTACACTATAAGGATTGTTACTTACAAGTCTCAATATCAGCACTAGCCAGTTTGCCAGCTGTATTGAAATGGATTCTGATGAATTTACCCTGTTTGAAATAACATCATCATTAATGTCCCTCCACATGTGCAATGTAACAATGCTTCTCTCGTTTGTGGAAACTGTTCCATACTTACAAAACGAGAAGAGTTGTCATTCCTCACAGTTTTGGCGTTACCATAAGACTCCAGCAATGGATTGGCTGCAATAATCTGATCCTCAAGTGACCCCTAAAATCCAGGTTAAGAATAGCTGTCAGGAAACGACTTCATTTGTTCATCCCTGAAAAAACATCTAAAGAATCCTGAATCGTCATCATCATAGAGTAACATACCTTTGATTCGTCTCTCTTGGGTCCAGAAACTGAGATTGTTGCAAAGTACTGGATGACACGCTTGGTGTTCACAGTCTTTCCAGCACCAGATTCTCCACTAGGTAGAGACAGAGATTATTAAGAACTTGACCAATATCTTTGATTAATCTTAATTAAAACTAAATGGGCACAATTGTAAATGTTACAAACTTACGTGATCAAGACAGACTGGTTTTCCCTATCTGTAAAAGTTAAAAAAACATAAACCAATCAAGTACATATTAAAAACTGAAACCCTATACTGATGCGTTTTAAATGAGTGGTAATGACTTACCAGTAGCCATGAACTGATAAGCGTTGTCAGAGACTGAGAAGATGTGGGGTGGAGCCTCCATACGCTTCTTGCCTCTGTAGGCACTTACACATTCAGCATCATATACTGGGAGCCACTTGTAGGGGTTCACAGTGGCACAGAACAACCCAGAGTAGGTCTAAAATATATCACAGAGAATTTAAATGTAACTTCATGTTTCCAGCAAACATTTTTCAGTCTCATCAGGCAATTAGTCTTACGTAGATCATCCATGCTGCATAACGCTCTTTGAGGTTATACAGCACAGAGGCTTCATTGAGATGGGTCATCATGGCCATGTCCTCAATCTTGTCATACTTGGGAGGGTTCAATGGGAAGACCTCCTCTTCTTTCACTACCCTCTCCTAGAACAGGAAATGTGTTACATGAGAAATTATCAAATTGAATTCCTTGTACACACTGATTTAATGATACGAACCTCCTCAGTTCCCAGTATTTTGACAGTGGCTTTGCCACCATCTTTCTTGAGGAGTGTTGCCTTCAAGTACAGCTCCTTGACATCAGACACAAAGCAAGCACTCTTGGCATCAAATGGTGCGCTTTGAGCCTCAAGTCTTTCCCTTCTCTGGCTTACGAAGGTAAATTGCAGCCTTGCCATACAAGGACATCTCCGCGTCGGTACTCATGGTGGCAGTTTATTTCTGTGAAGTACACACAAGTAAGATAAACCTTATTAATCTTACTTATTTCAATGTTTTCAATCAATTTGATTCAACAGCCCAGGTTGTCTGTCATCAAAGAAAAATAAACATATCCCCATTACATTGAATTATCCTTGAAATTGAAATGGAAGGATTCAAATCAAATTCTTGTTAAATCGTCACACAAATGTGCACAGCACCGCACTCAGTGAAATGTAGTCTTTGAATTTAACCCATCCTAGTATTAGAAGCAGTGGGCAGATACTATACAGGGCCCAGGAAGCAGTGTGGGGGGTCAGCTGCTCTGCTCTCAGAGGTAGGAAGTAAACTGAAATGTGGATTGGTAACAGTCCACACTTCAATTATTTTTCCTGTGTACCAGAACACATTCCAGTATGGAGTTAAAAGTAATTAGTTCATTAAAACGTTTTTCTAACTTAGGTTGATGGAATAAAATATATTTGCAAATGTAATGTAGTATGTATACCTGTTCCACTCTTATTGAAAAGTCAGAAATATTCCACAATCCTGTTGAGAAGATATCATATTGGTTTTAAATCAACAAAATTGTTCATGATAATTATTTACAATGAATTTATATTTCAAACAAATTGAGCAAATACAGAATCAATTGAAATGCTATACAGCAGAAGATAAGCCTACCAAAAGCTGAAGTCTCAAAAGGCCTTCCACCACACCGTCCTCTGTACTGTTGGGGCCTCCTTATATACGATCTGGCTTGCTTAGGTAGTGAGGCTAAATATGGGCTCTTACCAAATATGGTGTGGAAAACAGGCATTTTTTGGATTTCATCCAATAGAGCTAGTAACTCAGTCTCTTAGGCGCGGTTCCAGACATTTTTTTTTACTTGGGGTGCATCTGAGATTACAGGGGATGCAGCTGAAAGTACAATGTATGGCTCACCAACCTTAAATGTTAACACAGAGAGAGAGATCAATAAAACACAAACAGACATAGTTTAGATTAATTCTTATTCAGTTGCTCAACAACAATAATAATCTTGTAGCACAACATCACCTGCCACAGCAGTCAATTGTGGAAATGCCCCCCACCAGTAGCAATAACCACACAGTGTATATATAGCCACTGTAATGAACACACACATTTGATCATATAGCCTACCACACGAACGTCACATGTTTTTCTCTTTGAAAGCTATACTTGTATCTGTTGAAATGTCATCTCATGATGTCTTTAGGAGTAATTAACTAACAAAGACTTAAGTGTATTATCTCTGAGTAGCCTCTCACACTTCCTATGACCTCGGCATCAGCTCACGTAAAATGAATATATCTATTGATAATTCAAAACGACCATTGTCTCTTTAACTCTGTGTGACCCAACTCAATAACACACATCATATGGCTTACCATGTGATCTTAGTGAATAAGCCAGAAATACGCTGTAATAAGGATTCTGCCATAACACTTTCTCCTTTTATTAATTAAGGTCACATAATCAAAAATATATTCTTACAAGTAACCTACTCCCAATAGCCAAAACACACCTTTTTGATTATAACATAAAAGTGAAATAACAGACTATTGCGCTCACTACTCTACTTAAATGGAAAATCATAAAAACCTCAGTATGCTTAAGAGAAAAATCTATTTGTCCCATTCAAGTTTAACAAACTTACATACATAGCCTAATAACAAAGTAACATACCATTTAATATTTGATTATACATAATGAAAAATCTTCCAAAACACTTATAGCAAGATGTAACTGTTGTCGTTCTGCTTCTATTATATTGTCCAGTAAATCACTTCTTCAGGGTGTGCACATTCTGATCTCCATGCATAGCCATTAGATGGAATATTTATCTTACCCTTCATGCTGTGGTGTCCCATCTCATAACAAAATCCCTCGATCTCGTGGATTCATCTTCCTAATATACACACATGCATTTCCAAACATTTGGTCTACCTATGTTGCAAATGTATTATCTTTTCAATTTACACACAGCATCTATTGCACGTCTGTCCATCCTGGGAGAGGGATCCCTCCTCTGTTGCTCTCCCCGAGGTTTCTCCCATTTTTCCCTTTAAACTGTGGGTCTTCCCCGGAAGTTTTTCCTTGTATGATGTGAGGCTCTAAGGACAGAGGGTGTCACGTCGTCAAAGTATCTCAAATACGTTTATTTTCTACATATCTTCTTGAAACATATTTTCTCTCACGTTACGTTTCTTATGAACGTATCTTGAATGCATTTATTTTCTACATATCTTTGCCATTTAGTGTCTTGCTTATAATAATGATAATAGTCATTTATAAATATAATTTAAGAGCACACATTTGAAATCGAGTATCGGGCTCGATATACGGTTAAATTAAAATCAGTAGGCGAGGCTATCATTTCGCCAGCTGTTACTCTCATGAGCAAGCCAGAAAATAATAGTTGTAACATGCCAAACAGCTGCTGTGTCGTTTATTGCACCTCAACCATTAAAACAAATCCAGAGTTACGTGTTTCCGTACTTCCTCTAAGAAGAAAGGACAGTAACTGAAGATCTCTGTGACGCCAGATGTGGTGTTGTTAATGCAATATGGCCTTGTAGAGGGTAACGGGGTACAGAGTTGCTTAGATATGCGGGGGAGTGCATAGAGATAGGTTAGAGACGAAGAGATAGGTTGTTGTGCTCCTTATCTCTGTTTCTTATCCTATATCTAATAGAACTGCTCGGGTCTTGATAGATTGAGTGGGGAAGTTCATGAGATCTTTCTAGAAGGTTATCAAGAATAACTTTTATCCAGTGACCTTTTCTGTGTCTGTGTATTCTCTTGTTCCGATAAACCCAGACAACTTTTTTGTCTTGTTTTGTATCTATATCTACACCGGGATCCGGAGTCGAGGCTGATCCTCACATACAATTCCTAACATTCGGTCTATATGAGGTGGTAGCATAGTAGCCTTAGTCTTGTCAAAAACGTCTTTTAAGTCCAGATAACATGTAGGCACTCTAGACAGGTCAGCATACTCTGACTTGATGTCAGTGGTAACTCTATTGGGTTTGTCTGTCTGATTAACAGACTGTCTGGAGTTCCCAGGGGAGGCTAAGCAGGTAACTTTACAATCAGGAGCCCAGCTCTTAATGTTTCCCGACCGCCAGTCAATATTCGGATCATGTCTGAGGAGCCATGGAAGTCCCAAAACTATAGGGTGAAGTGCAGAGTCAAATAAGTGGAATCTTAATCTTTCTGTGTGAATGTCATCTATAGTTACTTGAATGGGTTCAGTCATATGGGTTACTCTGAATAACAGCTTGCCATCTAAGGCAATGACATCTACAGGGGAAGTCAAAGGAACAGTTGTAATGCCCAGTCTTTTAGCAAGACCCCAGTCCATCAGACTTTCGTCCGCCCCTGAATCCACTAGTCATGGTGTGGTCAGGTAACTGTAATGTTACCTTGGCCAATGATCGTGGAGGAAAGTCAGCTGCAGAAAATCGGCTCACCGGCACCCTCCGTCGCACCGATGAGCCTGTCCTTTTAACGGGATGCAGTACTCATCCACTAAAAAACATCAGTTTATCCTAGTTAATTATACGACATTAATTGGTTTAAATTATATTGTTAAGCATTACAATGCTTTTGTGTTTTTCCCATATGTTTTTCTCTTTCGATTCTGAGAGACACATTTATTTTTTCAAAGGTTTTCAATCACGCTGCAATGCACGTCGGGATATGGTGTTTATGTGATATGAAATTGGAAAACATTACTTTATTCCGAGTGTTCTTGCTTTTCTCTTTGAAAGTCATCACATAACGGCATTGTAATACACGGTTCAGCTGCATTAAATATTACATATCTCCCGTAGATATTTATTTATAGAGCCCTGATCAGAAGACTTCTGGACAAACTGGAAGAGATGCCGCCAAAACTGAATACGTGATGTGGACCATAAATATATCAACAATTAAACAACATCTTCCATTTCTTTTCACACAATACGTCTCCTTGCAGTATCAACACTAATTCGGCTGACTTTTATATTTTATCCAATTAGTAGATAGTCTGTATTTACAACATAACGGTGCACAGCTGATAGAAAGGGACTTTTGTGTAGTTTTTAAAGATATTACTGATTTTCTGAACTCCCTTTCCAACTCCTCATGCAGTTGACTGTTACAGGTCTATACAGGTTCATGGTACAATGCATAAGCTTCACATCGAGAGACTGAAACTGTATTTTCCTTTACCATTCTGTTTTAATTTCACAATAAAGTGAATAGTCATATTATGTTTGATATTATTTAGGGGTGTCAAACGATTAACATTTTTAATCAGATTAATCACAGCTTAAAAATTAATTAATCATGATTAATCACCATTCGAACTATGTCCAAAATATACCATTTCTTTATGTAAATTATTGCGAATGGAAAGATAAATGAAAGAAGGCGGGTTTATCCATTTAACATAATATATGGTTATTATAACTAGGGCTGTAAGTCGATTAAAATAGTTAATAGCGATTAATCGTAAATTAATCTTACTTTTTTTATCTGTTCTAAATGTTCCGTAGAGTGATATTTTTCAAGTTTGTAATAACATATGAGTGGTCAAATATGCGTTTTGCAAATGTTTGTTTATTATCATTTGATCAATGACAAATATTCTCATGAATATTAAACATAACAACCTCTGAACATTACAAATATCCACCTCAATTCAACCTGGAACCTCTCTCATACAATAATACAATACAAAGTGTTGGCGGTATGGCAAGCGAAGTGGATGTGGTAGATGTAAAAACCTGCATCAAAAGTTGAGCAATGTTCTACTTTTGATGCTGCCGATGCTTTCGAAGCTGGCATCAGCCAATCAAATCCCGTTTATGCAAATCCCGCCAGTACAAGCGCTAGCCAATCAAACCGCGTGCAAGCTTGGAGAGCCAGACCGCAGTTCATTTCCTCATATTCCAAACGAGAAATTACGGTAGCAAATCACCCGGTTCTGTACGACCAGAACTATTTACCGGGATACGAACCGGAGGAACCAGGCATGGAGGGAGGTGGCAAAGACAGTGGGTGAAACTGGTAGGTTTTCGCCTGTTTGGGGAGTTTATATCCAGTTTACTTCGTTTTAACATTGCTATTGCTTTGTATGTCGGGAGCGGGAGATTCATGTGATTGGTTGTTGGTCGCCTTAGACGTGTGAAATCGCCAAGCTTCAGACACGCCCAGCATCAAGATTTTTCAAGATTTTTTTCATGCCTGTGTGTGGACGGACCGTAACCCCCTAAACGCACCAGGAGCGTCTGTGCCGCGTTACGTTGCGGCTGCACCGCGCTGCGACCTCCTCCTGCGATCTAACACACCAGGCGCATTTCAAAACGTTGCGGAAGCGGAGCGTCGTGTGTGCAGCCTCGCAGTTCTTCTTCTTCTTCTTCTCTTTAATGGCGAATCGCTTCCACTTGGAGCATATATCGCCACCTACTGTTGAGTTATTAAAGTAAAGTGCTTTTGAGGAATTTGAAGATCAGCTTGTTTGCTTAATTTCTTTATTTACTTTACATATATTGACTTGAAATCCATGTCCTTGATGTTGAGTTGTTCCAGTGCAGTTTTCAGAATGAGTCTTTGCCTTGTATATTCCGGGCAGCTAAAAAATACATGATGTATTGTCTCTGGTTGTTGGCAACCATCACAATTGCCATTTGGATGTTTTCCAATCAGATGCAGTGATGAGTTTAATCCAGAGTGTCCGAATTTTTTTCTGCTGTTAATGCTCTGTTCTCTTCTACTACTCCCCCAAGTGCTTCCTGTTCCTACTTCCCTTTGTATCTGGTATAAATGTCTTCCTTTGATGTTAGCCTCGCAGTTGTTGTTGATTTTGGAATATTTCCTGGACATTTGTACTTCTACAAGTAAGTAGGCTACGTAGTTAAATGGTTTATGTTTGTTTCTGTTTAAATCGTGTTTATTGTTGTTATTTCCTATGTTGTTGTGTTGTAGACTACAGACACAGTTAATAATAATTGTAATCCAGTTCCAGTTATAAACGACATGAATCAAAGATGTGTTGCTGTATTTTAGTAGTAAAAAATATGCATTCATCATCATAATTATTCTATATATATATAATTTACAGTGCTTGTAAACCGGAGGAGAACGCTGGCATGTATTCTCCGACTTGAAAGACTACGGGGGGATGGGGGGAGGAGAAGGAGCCGGTTTTGGGTGCACCCCCTCAACCAGCAAAGGAGACAACAAGGTTATTTCCATCACCTCGTGGCTGAGCTGAGGCTGGACAGCCAACGACATCACCAATATTTTCGGATGAGTGCAGAGCAGATGGATGAACTGCTGTCCCTCCTGGGCCCTGAACTGACCAGACAATCCGCAAAGTACAGAGCTGCCATTGAACCCAAGCAGAGACTGGCTGTTGCACTTAGGTAAAATGCACATTTCACAGACAATAAATCACTGACCACAAATTTAATAAACGTTTTATTTTTAACAATTTCACCCCAAACAACATTTTAAACAGAAACATCAAATATAAACAATCAACACAAAAAAAGTAACTATTTACAGTAAAAAAAACAATGAACTCAATTGCTCAACTACAATTGTTCGTAAAAAGAATCCTGCCATGCTGAGCTACTGCTGGATGACAGCATGTCTGATGGCCTTGTAGGTGTTGATTGGGCTTGGGCTGGGTTACACTTGGCCGAAAGGCTACTGGCCTGGAGGTGTGAATGGAATGTTGAGTGGCAGGGGGATGGTCAATGGGCTGTCAATGTTGCTGGTGTTGGGTGTCTCTTTCCAAGTTGTGGAAGGTGTTTAAAATACAGATTTGTGCCTGATGTGTTCTGTCTTTGTCCAGTCTTTGCAACATGGGCACAAGACTGAGAGCAAAGTAGTATGACTCCTCTAATTCTGAGTCTGGCATGTGTGGTGCAATTGGAGGTTCCTGCAGTAGAGATATAAGCTGCTCTCCAAGGTCTGTGCTCTGTGGCCTCCTCCTTGTGTCCCGTGTGGAACGCTGGGCCGCTGCTGGTGTGGAAATGGGATCCCTGGGGCTACGGGACCTAGAAGGCCTTTGCCTCTCTGCAGAGGTTGTGGGTACCAGAGGTGGCGGGGCTGTAGGTGGTGGGGCTGGAGATCCACATGCTGTCCTGGAATGTTCCTCTGTTTCCAATGACAGGGGTGTAGATGCTCTTTCCATATCTTCTACAGGGGAAGGATTGCTCAAGCTGCTTTTTGAACTATATGAAAAGAAACAACATGAAAACAATTAAAACCTTTTTTCTGGGGATTAATTTACGGAGAAGACGAAGCCTGGGACCTGTCTGGAGTTGGAGGTATCTCGTTGGGGGAGCTTGAGTGGGAGCGGTGGCGGCTGGTGTGTGGGACACCGATTGCCGAGCGCACGCAGCTCTGCTCGGATGCTTGGCTTAGATTTGACTGCTGAACCGAGGATGGCGGGTAGGCGATGTCGAAGAGATCTTCATCTGACTCCGGCGAGCTGATAAGCAGATCGGGATCCATGGTGAGTTGAATGTTCTCATGGTAGCGTTTAGCTTGTTTGAACCGTGACGATCACGGTCTGCCGGTCAGTCCTTGAAAGATAAATAGGGGTGGCTGTGGTTAGAGGCGGAGTTTTAGGCATGGCCATGCTCCTGAACCTATGTTAACAATGTAACATTATTTGTGTCTAGAGTGTGCCATCTAGTGGGATCAACTGAAATGCCGGGTATTGCCGATGGCTGATATATATGCTAGCAGCAACACACAGAGTTAACAACATTATACAAATATGGGTTAATGATTAGAGGTAATTCACTTATTTATTTTGTTAAAGTTTCAGCTACTCTGTTTAGAGTTCTGTCATCACATGATTTAATACAATTTGTTAAAACATTGTTGTTATTTTTTATGTGAAATATAATTTATTTAATTTAAATAAAAAGCAATGTTAATTTTGTTCACAATTTGTTGAGTTAATTTACATTACATTACATTACATTACATTGCATTTAGCTGACGCTTTTATCCAAAGCGACTTACAATAAGTACATTCGACCATTAACTTTAAAACATTAATATGTAGTTGTTACCTTCCACTCCACAAACTGCAGCGACTAAAAACCAGGCCTTGTCCTTTCTGATGTTGTCCTTGTAAAAAGCATTGGTTACATCGTATAAAATTGTGTGTTTCTCCACTTCCATTATGAACACCTCGTCGTCCATTGTGCGTATCGTAATGGAGGTGTTGTGATGAAGGAGGGGGGTCTGCTAAATTAGTAGATATGCGGGATGGGCCTGGCCCGGATGCTCACCTTTCCACTTCCTGCGAGGGGGGGGCTGCCGGCCCGACCTTACCTTACGGCTGCGCCGCGGCAAAACTAGGATTCATCCTAATTTTAGAGAAGCGCTGCGCCGAGCCGCTTCTGGGACGCGTCTGAGCCGTAACGTTGCGCGTGTGGTGGAATAGCACCCATTGACTAGAGTGGCCGCGATCCTTACCGTCGGCGCGGCCGTAACGCGGCGCATACGCTCCTGGTGCGTTTAGGGCGTAAGTCTACGTAGTTACCTAGGAGAATCTGCTGGCGCAAGACGGGGGACACGGGGGAAGAGCGATAGACTGAGGAGACTGGCTGGATGGGTGATGTTGCTGTGGCTAGAGTGTAGTTGGTTGTGCAGGGAGGAAAAACATTTGGGTGTTGGGAAGGGATGGGGTAGGGATGGAGGAGGGGGAGGGGGAAAGGATAGACCAGTTGGAAAAGAAGGTACTGGGTAAGAGTCGGCTAATGGCAAGAATGGGTTCTTGCCGTTGTGCTGCTGTAGGCTTTGTAGAGGTTGAACAGTCTATCCTTGTTGTCATTTCGGTGAAAGTGGATGCCGTTTTCTTTCAGGAAACGTTGGAGTTGAATGACTGTCCACCTCTGTAGTCCGGGCTCCATAGTTCGGGCTCCGTAGTTCGGGCTCCGTAGTTCGGGCTCCGTAGTTCGGGCTCCGTAGTTCGGGCTCCGTAGTTCGGGCTCCGTTTCGGAGTGCGGCTCCTTCCAAGAGGCGTGTCGAGTGTGCTGCTGCGAGTGGCCGGGGGCTGCGAATGGCCGGGGGCTGCGAATGAGGCAGGCTGCCGGTGGTGGGGAGATTGGAGCTGGCTGTGCCTGTTGTGGCCCCGGTTGTTTGCCCTCGCTGGCGGAGTAGACGAAGCCTGGGACCTGTCTGGAGTTGGAGGTATCTCGTTGGGGGAGCTTGAGTGGGAGCGGTGGCGGCTGGTGTGTGGGACACCGATTGCCGAGCGCACGCGGCTCTGCTCGGATGCTTGGCTTAGATTTGACTGCTGAACCGAGGATGTCGGGTAGGCGATGTCGAAGAGATCTTCATCTGACTCCGGTGAGCTGATAAGCAGATCGGGATCCATGGTGAGTTGAATGTTCTCATGGTAGCATTTAGCTTGTTTGAACCGTGACGATCATGGTCTGCCGGTCAGTCCTTGAAAGGATGGAGACAAGCAGTGGCCGGAAGTTTTGCCGGATATAAATAGGGGTGGCTGTGGTTCGAGGTGGAGTTTTAGGCATGGCCATGCTCCTGAACCTATGTTAACAATGTAAGCTCATTTGTGTCTAGAGTGCGCCATCTAGTGGAATCAACTGAAATGCCGGGTATTGCCCATGCCTGTTATATATGCTAGCAGCAACACACAGAGTTAACAACATTATAAAAATATGGGTTAATGATTAGAGGTAATTCAGTTATTTATTTTGTTAAAGTTTCAGCTATTCTGTTTAGAGTTCTGTCATCACATTATTTAATACAATTTGTTAAAACATTGTTGTTATTTTTTATGTGAAATATAATTTATTTAATTTAAATAAAAAGCAATGTTAATTTTGTTCACAATTTGTTGAGTTAATTTACATTACATAACATTACATTACATTGCATTTAGCTGACGCTTTTATCCAAAGCGACTTACAACAAGTACATTCGACCAGGAAGACACAACCTTGAAGAAAACAGAATCATATAAGAACATCAGGTTTCAAAGAGCCAATCGTTTCAAGTGCTACTCAACTGGCTTTAGATAAGCCAGTCCTTTATTAGTATATAAGTGCTCTGTTAGCAGTTCTTTATTAGTCATTCTATCGCTCGAAGTGGAGTCGAAAGAGATGAGTTTTCAGTCTGCGCCGGAAGGTGTGTAAGCTTTCTGCGGTCCTGATTTCAGTGGGGAGCTCATTCCACCATTTTGGAGCCAGGATAGCAAACCCACGTGTTTTTGCTGATGGGAACTTGGGTCCCCCTCGCAGCGAGGGTGCAGCGAGTCGTTTGGCTGATGCAGAGCGAAGTACATGTGCTGGGGTGTATGGTTTAACCATGTCCTGGATGTAGGAAGGGCCAGATCCATTCGCAGCATGGTACGCAAGTACCAGTGTCTTGAAGTGAATTCTAGCAGTTACCGGAAGCCAGTGAAGGGAGCGGAGGAGCGGCGTGGTGTGGGAGAATTTTGGAAGGTTGAAGACCAGACGAGCCGCTGCATTCTGAATGAGCTGCAGAGGTCGGATGGCACATGCAGGTAGACCAGCCAGGAGGGAGTTGCAGTAGTCTAGGTGTTAGGTGACGAGAGCCTGGACCAGAACCTGCATCAATTTCTGGGTCAGCTGGGGGCGTATCTTCCTGATGTTGAAAAGCGTGTATCTGCAGCAGCGGGTTGTAGCAGCGATGTTTGCAGTGAAGGACAGGTTGTTATCCAGGGTCACACCCAAATTCCTTGCAGTCTGGGTCGGGGAAGCAACATAGGTGCCGATATTGATAGTCAGGTCAAGAGAGGGACAATCTTTTCCCGGAAGGAAAAGCACTTCAGTTTTGTCAAGGTTGAGCTTGAGATGATGAGCGGACATCCACTGAGAGATGTCAGCTAAACAAGCAGAGATGCGTGCGACGACCTGGGTCTCTGAGCGGGGAAAGGACAGAATTAATTGGGTGTCGTCAGCGTAGCAGTGGTATGAAAAACCGTGCGGGCTAATGACAGATCCGAGCGAGTTTGTGTACAGTGAGAAGAGGAGGGAACCAAGAACAGAGCCCTGAGGGACCCCTGTAGTTAATTGACAAGGGTCGGACTCGAACCCTGTCCAAGTTACCCTGTAGGTGCGGTCTTTGAGGTATGAGGTGAGGAGGGAAAGTGCAGAGCCTGATACTCCAAGTTCTTGGAGAGTGCGAAGGAGGATCTGATGGTTCACCATGTTGAATGCAGCAGACAGGTCCAACAGGATGATGACAGAGGAGAGGGAGGCTGCTTTAGCAGTGTGCAGTTCCTCAGTGACAGCAATGAGGGCAGTTTCTGTGGAGTGACCTGCCTTGAAACCAGTTGTTCTGATGGAGATAACAGGAGAGTTGTTTAAAGACAGCGCGTTCAAGTGTTTTAGACAGGAACGGGAGGAGAGAGACAGGCCTGTAGTTTATAACGTCAGACGGGTCGAGAGTGGGTTTCTTTAGGAGAGGGTTTACTCTTGCCTCCTTGAGACTGTTTGGAAAGTGACCAGAAGTTAGAGAGGTGTTGATGAAATGGGTGAGAAACGGTAGAATATCATGAGCGATAGTCTGAAGGAGGTTTGAAGGGATAGGGTCCAGGGGACAGGTGGTAGGGCGGGCAGAAGAAATGAGGGTAAGAACCTCACTTGGCGAGAGAGGGGAAAAGGAGGTTAGTGTGCGGGTGAAGGTGGCTCAGGTGATCCAGCGGTGAGTAGAGGTGAGTCAGAAAAAGAAGAGCGAATATCGTCAACCTTTTTTTCAAAGTGATTAACAAAGTCGCTTGACAGAAGGGGGGAGGGGGAAGGGGCTTTGGGGGGGTCCGAGAGGGTGGAGAAGATGGAAAATAGTTTTTTAGGATTAGAATAAGAAGATTGGATCTTATCTTGAAAGAAAGTGCTTTTTGCCTGAGAGATGGAAGCAGAGAAAGAGGAGAGGAGAGCCTGATAGGTTAGGAGGTCGTCACGGTGTTTGGATTTCCACCATTTCCGCTCTGCTGCCCTAAGGACGGTTCTATTAACACGCAGTGCGTCATTTCGCCAGGGAGCAGGAGGGAACTGACAAGCCTGCCGAGATGTGAGAGGACAGAGAGAGTCCAGAGAGGATGAGAGAGTAGAGAGGAGAGTTTCTGCAGCAGAGTTTGGAGGCAGGAGTTGGAACGAGTCGGAGGAAGGGAGGGCTGAGATCACCGATGAGGCAAAGGTAGAGGGGGAGAGGGAACGGAGGTTACAGCGGACAAGTGCAGGATGCGAAGAGATTAGTTTTTTATGTTTGGAAAGGGGTAAAGAGAATGAAATTAAGAAGTGATCGGAGGTGTGGAGCGGGTTTACAGAGAGGTTAGAAGTAGCGCAGTTCCTTGAGAATATGAGATCAAGGACATTGCCAGCTTTATGAGTTGGTGGGGACGGAGACAGTGAGAAAGCAAAAGCGGTTAACAGAGATGTTAGTTCGTCTATCTTCCCATTCTGGAGGTTGAAGTCTCCGAGAAGTACAGCGGGAGGGCCAGTTTCAGGGATGTGTGAGAAGATAAGATCTAATTCCTCCAAGAAGTCCCCCAAGGCGCCTGGTCGACAGTAGAGAACAGCAATGGTTAGTTGTATAGGATGGGTTACTGTGACGGCATGGAATTCAAAGGTGGAAGGAGTGAAGTTAGGTAGCTTGAAGAGGGAAAAGCTCCATTTGGGAGAGAGCAGGAGACCAGTGCCCCCTCCTCTGCCAGTGGGTCTGGGTGTATGTGAGAAGGAATATGCTGTGGAGAGAGCTGCTGGGGTGGATGTGTTGGATGGAGTAATCCAGGTCTCAGTGAGAGCAAGGAAATCCAGAGACTGCAGGGAGGCGTAGCCAGAGATGAAGTCAGCCTTAGGAACAGCTGACTGGCAGTTCCACAGGCCACCTGAAACTAGATGCTGGATCTCAGTGGAGCACGTGGGATAGACGAGAGCGGGCCGGTTATAGCGATTAGGAGATACACGGGGCCAGTGATAATTGCGAGAAGACACATGAACAGGAATGGAGAAAATACACATGATTATAGTATGAGGGGCTAGAAAGCTAAACAAAAGAAAAATAAGACACCAGTGATACTTAGCTCAATCAGAGTAGGATTTGCCTCCTCTTTGCACCCAATGTAACCGTTAAGAGTACCGTTAAAGGACCGGATCGATAAGCAGTATACAAGTTGTAGTACAGTTAAAACCTTAATGATCTGGACCTGGAAACATTCATTTCCATGGCTACTCGAGTGGATAATCGTCTCAGAGAGAGGGAGAGAGAGAGGCGTCGAGCCACACCTAGACCTCCAAGCCACCAGGGGCGTTTTCCTGGGAATTCGTCTTTGCGGATTTTGACGGATTCTGAAACTCCAGGAACAGCGCCTCCAGAAGCAAGGGACGAACCATAGACTGTATATATAAATGGACGTAGTGTCCGTGACGTCACCCATAGGATTCTGCAGAGTTTCCGCGAAGCCCTTAGTTGGCGGAGTCGGCCACTAACGGCTCAACTGTGACGTCAGAGTCTAATCCCGCATGTTCCAAATAAGGGCAAAGAGGCGGAGCCGAGGCGGGACCTGCTGCCTCCGAACTCGAAGTAAACAGAGCTAGCTCAGGCTAAGAAGCTAAGCTAACATGAAATACATGCATACCAAGTTACTGCTAACAGTGTAGTTCACCTATATACACGTTACATTCAAAATCAAATGAGACAACCTGCAAGAGAATTAGCTATATTTTGTTATTCTTAATGCTTGTCATTAACACGTTGAGAAAAGACGGACTCCACCACCCGGACCTAACGGAGCCGCAGTGGGCTAGCTCCGGGATGCCGGCTGGAGCTAGCCCCCTGCGGCTCCGTTAGCTCCGGCGGCCACCACTGGGATAATTGGGTCCCCGATTAACATTTGCTCCCGTTTAGCATTATGGGCGTCCTAGCCATAGACTGTAAAAGTCTTACCCAAGGCTGAATCATAAACTACAATGTATATGTATGCATAAAGGGTTACGTCCTTAGCTGGCTAATAACTAAGTAACAAGCTAAGCTACCAAGCACACAAACACCTGCGAACAGGGTTAACATGTATAATATTATCATTTAGACTTCTTGGAAGTTCTGTGAGTACATTCAAGCGCACAGCACGACATTTTAATTGTCTGGTATTTGTAACAATATTCCCTAAAAGGCACAATCACCCCGAACACGGCTAAAGCTAAAGGGTCAAGTACAGTACTATGACTAACTAACGTTGTAGCCTCTATGGTTGTAGCCTAGCAGAGTGGACAAGTTGCTGTTAGCTGACAGTGAGGCATGTACGTGTCCATCAAAGTGACCATGCCCTAATTTATGCAAAAACTGTAAGACCTAATATAAATAAAAGGGTCGTGTTAGAAAACAATTCACTCACAGATTCATAATCATGAAGGTGGAATCTAACTATATCGATAATAATATGTATTGCATCCATGGGTAGAAACATGTTTTTTTCTGCTGTAAAGTTGGGCATTTTAACATGGGGGTCTATGGAAATTGCTCCTTTCTGCAGCCAGTCCCTAGCGGCCCATGTATGAACTGCAGTGTGTGGCACTTCCGTATTGGCGTCCCGGCTGTTCCCCAGAGTTTGCCGCTTGGGACGAACCCATGCAGCTGGGAAGGACCAGGGTTGTGGTCGAATAGTCCAAAAATCAGCTCCTAACGTCTACCCCTATTGTATATCCCTTGACCTCTGCGTGAAACGTCACGGGGGTTAAGGGATAGTGGATAGGAGAATTCAAAAGGATTTAGGAGAAGAGACTGCGGTACTTTAGAGAATCCGAATGCACTTTCACTATCCGGCGTGTTTATGATGCGCCAGCTGACGTCATAAATGTGCGTCTGCGGCTGTGGGGAAACTATGGAAACTATACAACGGACGATAACATGGATGTATGAACAACGGACAACTGTAAACTCATCTAGAGACTCTGCACTGTGCTCTGATGCTGTTGTTTTATGCTTTATGAATGTGGACAACAGAGAAAGATATTCTTCATGACCAAAGTTCAAACTTATGCTCGTCACCCTCTCCCTCCGGTCCACATTAATACAAATTATCCTAATACGTATGATTGTATGAATTATGAAAAGATCTTTAAATAAATACAAATGTATTTATTAAAAACGTTGGTCCTTAACATCTATCACTGTGTATATCACCATTCAAACCCCACACAGCTCAGTAAAGACTGTGAAATGTTGACTTTATTTGATATTTCAGTAAAAACTAATGTTACATTATAATACTTACTGATGAATGTTCAAAACAAAGCATTTTGACAAGTTACAGCTTAATAAGGACCGTAACTTTCATGATATAATTTCTTGGTCATAATCGGTTGTTTCCGTGAACGGCCGAATGTTGTGTGACGGCAAATGCCGCGGCCGCAAGGCATTGTGGGGCAGCATTTTCTCCTCTCCTTTCGTAAAGGGAGGTCCAGTGGTTCCTAAGCTAAAGGAGGTTATAAAGGAAGTTTCCTTTGGCCCACCCCATCAATGACAGCGCTTTGGACGGCAGACTAATGTGTCAAATCACTGATCATACCGAGCCCTTTCAGGTAGTTATTCAGAATCATTCTGAAATGTTAAAATTTCATTTATTGAATTCCACTCAACACTCACTTGTATTAAGATTCCCCTCATTAAAACAACACAATCCACACATTGATTGGTGCTCAGGCCAAGTTAAGGAATGGGGAGGAGAATGTGAGCAAAATTGTAGTGTTCCTAATCCGCCTCACCCTGCTATAACGCAGACCCTGGCGATCAGACTTCACCCATGTTACCACGATCTGAGAGAAGTTTTCAACAAAACCAAGGCTCTGTCACTACCTCCACATCGCCCTTTTGGTTGTGCTATCGATCTGCTACCCGGCGCACATTCCTAGGGGACACCTTTATTCCATCTCAGGACCAGAGCGAGCAGTCATGGATGAATACATCTCGTCTTCCCTGAAAGCGGGAATCATCCGTCCCTCCTCTTCACCGGCAGGACCAGGATTCTTCTTTGTGAGTAAAAACGATTGAGAGATTTTAAATCTCAGATCTGCTCACGTGAACCTGTTACACAGGTCTCAGTAGGCACTCAAGCAGCATTACAATATAGGCAGGGCCTCTCTGCTGTCGCCCATCAGCTGTAGAGAGTTAACTAATTAGAGGGGCATGGCCCCACAGCTGTGAGAACTCAGCAATCAGGCGTCCACTTTAGATAGCTCTTTCCTGGAGTGTCAGCTTCAGCGTCAGACAGACAAAGACATTGGAGTCCTGCTAGAGTAAGACTGACAAATACATTGGAGTCCTGCTGGAGTCACGAGGGGGCACTGGTCTCCTGCTTTCTCCCAAATGGAGCTTTTCCCTCTTCAAGCTACCTAACTGCACTCCTTCCACCTTTGAATTCCATGCCGTCACAGTAACCCATCCTATACAATTAATCATTGCTGTTCTCTACCGTCCACCAGGCGCCTTGGTGAACTTCTTGGAGGAATTACACACATCCCTGAAACTGGCCCTCCCGCTGTACTTCTCGGAGACTTCAACCTCCAGACAGGGAAGATAGACGAACTAACATCTCCGTTAACCGCCTTTGCTTTCTCACTGTCTCCATCCCCACCAACTCATAAAGCTGGAAATGTTCTTGATTTCATATTCTCAAGGAACTGCGCTACTTCTAACCTCTCTGTAAACCTGCTCCACACGTCTGATCACTTCTTCATTTCATTCTCTCTACCCCTTTCCAAACATAACAAACTAATCTCTTCTCATCCTGAACCTGTCCGCCGTAACCTCCGTTCCCTCTCCCCCTCTACCTTTGCCTCATTGGTGCTCTCAGCCCTCCCTTCCTCTGACTCGTTCCAACTCCTGCCTCCAAACTCTGCTGCAGAAACTCTCCTCTCTACTCTTTCATCCTCTCTGGACTCTCTCTGTCCTCTCACATCTCGGCAGGCTCGTCAGTCCCCTCCTGCTCCCTGGCTAAATGACGCACTGCGTGCTAATAGAACCGTCCTTCGGGCAGCAGAGCGGAAACGGTGGAAATCCAAACACTGTGACGACCTCCTAACCTATCAGGCTCTCCACTCCTCTTTCTCTGCTTTGATCTCTTAGGAAAAAAGCATTTTCTTTCAAGATAAGATCCAATCTTCCTATTCCAATCCCAAAAAACTATTTTCCATCTTCTCCACCCTCTTGGACCCTCTCAAAGCCCCTCCCCCCTCCTCACTTCTGTCAAGCGACTTTATTAACCACTTTGAAAAAAAGGTTGATGATATTCGCTCTTCTTTTTCTGACTCACCTTTACTCACCGCTGGGTCACCAGACCCTCCTTCCACCCGCACACTAACCTCCTTTTCCTCTCTCTCGCCAAGTGAGGCTCTTACCCTCATCACCTCTGCCCGCCCTACCACCTGTCCTCTGGACCCTACCCCTTCAAACCTCCTTCAGACTATCGCTCCTGATATTCTACCATTTCTCACCCATTTCATCAACACTTCTCTAACTTCTGGTCACTTTCCAAACATTCTCAAGGAGGCAAGAGTAAACCCTCTCCTAAAGAAACGCACTCTCAACCCGTCTGATGTTATAAACTACAGGCCTGTCTATCTACTCCCGTTCCTGTCTAAAACACTTGAATGCGCTGTCTTTAAACAACTCTCCTGTTATCTCCATCACAACAACCTTCTGGATCCGCACCAGTCTGGTTTCAAGGCAGGTCACTCCACAGAAACTGCTCTCATTGCTGTCACTGAGGAACTGCACACTGCCAAAGCAGCATCCCTCTCCTCTGTCATCATCCTTTTGGACCTGTCTGCTGCATTCGACACGGTGAACCATCAGATCCTCCTTCGCACTCTCCAAGAACTTGGAGTTTCAGGCTCTGCACTTTCCCTCCTCACCTCATACCTCAAAGATCGTACCTACAGCGTAACTTGGAGAGGGTCCGAGTCTGACCCTTGACAATTAACTACAGGGGTCCCTCAGGGCTCTGGTCCCCTCCTCTTCTCCCTGTACACAAGGATTTGTCATTAGCCCGCATGGTTTTTCATACCACTGCTACGCTGACGACACCCAATTCATTCGGTCCTTCACCTCAAGCTCAACCTTGACAAGACTGAACTGCTTTTCCTTCCGGGAAAAGATTGTCCCACTCTTGACCTGACTATCAACATCGGCACCTCTGTTGTTTCCCCGACTCAGACTGCAAGGAATCTGGGTGTGATCCTAGATAACAACCTGTCCTTCACTGCAAACATCGCTGCTACAACCTGTTGCTACAGATAGACGCTTTACAAGATCTGGAAGATACGTCACCCAGCTGACCCAGAAAGTGACGCAGCTTCTGGTCCAGGCTCTCGTCATCTCATGCCTAGACTACTGCAACTCCCTCCTGGCTGGTCTACCTGCATGTGCCATCCGACCTCTGCAGCTCATCCAGAATGCAGCGGCTCGTCTGGTCTTCAACCTTCCTAAATGTTCCCACACCACTCCGCTCCCTCCCTTCACTGGCTTCCGGTAACTGCTAGAATTAATTTCAAGACACTGGTACTTGCATACCATGCTGCAAATGAATCTGCCCCTTCCTACATCCAGGACATGGTTAAACTGTACACCCCAGCGCGTGCACTACGCTCTGCATCAGCCAAACGACGTGCTGCACCCTTGCTGCGAGGGGGACCCAAGTTCCCTTCAGCAAAAACACGTGGGTTTGCTATCCTGGCTCCAAAATGGTGGAATGAGCTCTCCATTGACATCAGGACAGCAGAAAGCCTGCACATCTTCCGGCGCAGACTGAAAACTCATCTCTTTCGACTCCACCTCGAGCGATAGAATGACTAACAAAGAACTGCTAACAGAGCACTTATATACTGATAAAGGACTGGCTTATCTATAGCCAATTGAGTAGCACTTGAAATGTTTGGCTCTATGAAACCTGATGTACTTATATGATTCTGTTTTCTTCAAGGTTGTGTCTTCCTGGTCGAATGTACTTATTGTAAGTCGCTTTGGATAAAAGCGTCAGCTAAATGCAATGTAATGTAATGTTTAATACCCACAGTGGATATTATGAGTACCAGGTCATGCCCTTTTGTAATGAAGGTAACTTCGTTACTGTGGACTGACAGCTTTGGGGGCCTTGTAATATTGCACATGTGGGTTTGCACTTTGTATAACGACTTCCTTTTACACAGTAATAATGTCACTCAGCACTTTAGTTTGCACTTTATTAGCGTGATTTGCACAGTACAGTTTGACATTGCATATTTGCACATTTTTATATAATTTATACTATTTATTGATGTAGTATTTATTAAATGATTAAACCGTATTAATTGGAATGTCATCTGGCAGATGCTCGTCGGTCCTCGGCTCCACTTGAAAAGATAAGGGATTTATAGCGAGAGCACCGAGTGTTTATGATTGTGTAAGATTGACAGCGGTTGAGATAAATCATTGTGTGCATATGCTATGTATTAGCGTGTATATGTCCTGACCTTAAGTTGCATTCATTGTAGAAGTGAACACTGTGTAAAGGGTACGTCCATCGTTTACCCCTGCTGTTTCGTCCTGTGTCCGCTCTAGTGTGTTTGGCCAAAAGGTCCTCGGGGGGAAACAAACACTGACTAAAGAAGGTTCCGGGACGAACCAAGTGGCGAGATGGGCCTCGGGGTTTCTGTTGTAGTTGGGAATGTATGTCTATATATTATGGTCAGTTTTAATGTGGGTTTTGGGGTTCAATTAACAAATGGCAATAAACCACTGATCATACATGCACAGAATATTATAGATTGTCGTTATACCATTATGATGACATGTGTATTTATAATGGATTACCTGTGAATGGTTTCTCCTAATAAGATCCTCTATACAATAGCCAGTCTTCAGTCGGAGGAAAAGGGTTAACACCTCATATGGTGGTTATGAAATAAAGTCACTATGGTGTGCAACTCTACCTCCTCTCGGGTTTTGGTTATTTCACTGGAAATCCAGCCGCTAAAAGGGTCGCTGTCTCACACCTTTGGATTATGTAACGCTCCTGCTGTCTTCCAGACCTTCGTCAATGACATTCTAATGGCGCTCGGCCTCGCTTGGTTTGGATAGGCCTTATTAGGCCCGGCTCACTTTAATGCTGCGCTTCCATTACAGTTTAGGAACTGGGGTAGTTACTATAGTAACGCAGTATAGGCGGAGCCATGACGTCATCTTCAATGAGCATCCCAGAAAAACAACACAGCCGTTAGCTCTTAGCACTCAGAGCTCACAGCTCTTTATATCTGTTCAGAAACTACACAAAAGTTAAACAAGTACAAACCACAGACTGCCTGTGTCATGGCGAATACAGTCGCTGGTTTATTTATGTCTGTATAGGCCGTTGTTGTGAGTATGCACGGTCAGAGCATATACAACGTTAGCTTAGCCAAGCTCCATTTAGAAAACACGCATTTTAAAAGGACTTTTCGCCTGCCGTCTGTCTGCCGACTTGTCAAAGAATTCATTTATGGTTTTTACTAACCGGTATCATTGTGTTGTTACTTCGGCATCATTTTTAAACGTGTATTACAATTAAATCACGGTCAAATATGTTCATCTTGTTGTAGTTGTAGCCAGAGATGGGGTCGTTACTAAAAAAAAGTAATATATTACATATTACTTTTAAAAAAAGTAATATATTACACTACTTTGTTACTCTCTACATAAAGTAACTCGTTACTTTACTCGTTACTTTACTCGTTACTTTACTCGCAGGGCCGGCCCGCCCCTCTCTGCAGGCAAATCACGCAGACTGCTAAAGTTTCCAATGTTCTCTTTAGTTCAGTTTCAGCCGAGCATGTACGAACTGCGCATGCGTGAGTGGCAATAACTCTCCTTACCAGCAGGCGGCGGTAGTGTGTATTCGTCATTCAAAACAGGCAACAACCGGAAAACAGAGAAGAAGAACAGACTACGTGATATAAACAAACAACAAATAGCTGTGCGTTAGCTTCACATTAGCATGTGTTAGTTGCAGGTGTTTGTTGAGGTTTGATTATGACTGATTTTAGTAAGTAACAAAGTAACGCGTGACGGGGCAATGTTAGTAACTGTAGTATGATTACTGAATTCTAAAAGTAGCGCGTGACACTACTCCGTTACCGACAAAAGTAATATTATTACCCAACTCTGGTTGTAGCTCCCTTGCCAGCGATTCTCTCTCTAGTTTAGCCAACCCAGTCTCAGGGCATTTCGTGTTCACCAACACGATTTTTAATCTATTGATTCGTGTTCACCATCACGATTTGCCCCTTTTTTTCGTGTTGCACAGGACGATTTTAAAAGTAATGTATTTCTACTGGTAACGTGTTTCGTGCCTGCAGGCTGCAGCACGTCTTTTTCTCCGGTCGGGTCGTGGAAGACCGGAAGCTGTGTGGTTCATAAAAACATGTTCTTACTCAATATCAAGCCACAATTATTGCTTTTATTTTAAATCGTATCATTTCGGACTTTTGTTGCCGTCTGTGAGGAAAATAAACGGGGCTCAGAGCCTCAGGATACTGAAATCTGTATTTTTAAATATTTTTTTTATTCTAATTTGTTATTCTTTTCAAAATAACACACTGTTATTTACTCACCAAAAACACATAATTATCCTTGCTTTTATTTATTGGTTTGATTCCATAACCTCGGGCTTTTTTGGTGTCCGTCAGGAACTGAATTTCAAAATAAAAATAACCGGAAACAGACGTAGGCCTGGAAGGGACATTTCGAGCATCATTGCGATTGTCAACATTTCTGAGTTTAGGATGGCCGAAAACACTACACTACCCATAATCCCCAGCTATCGTTTAGGGCTACAGTTCCGTAAGGTTACGCAGAGCGTCAAACAGCTGTGTGAAATGGAACGATACCACGCCAGATTATCCAAAACTGAAATCGAACACCCCCCCATAACTACACATGCTGGCTATTGTGTTTCGCAAAATGTTCTATGGGACGTCTCTACTGAACGTTTTCGTTTTTCCCACAATTAGAAGTTGCCATTATTAAACACATTGGTGTTCTCAAATGTAAAACATATAATTAATAAATGGGTGAAAATCACTTGTGTCGATAATGCGCAGCATTATATTAATGCCGTATACCCACATGCCAGCTCATTGCTACTTTGTAATTCTACTGCACTACAATTCAGAGGTTAACCTGGTATTTTTACTCCACTGCATTTATTTGAGTTACTTTGCAGATTCTGATTAATTATGTGAAATATAAACAACCCTTAAATCAGACTTTAGTTACACCTGAGTAAAATTCAGGTATGGTGATTGTCAAGTGCCAACAATCAGGAGAGATATTTGATAGTTGGTGCTTGAGAAGACTCAACATGTATCTGCAATTGACATGAGTGGAAACAAGTAATAAAGTTTATTCATTACTCGTTATTCTCTACTAATAGTTAATTAAAGACTGTATATTATGGCTATTTTGCACATCCCTTTCAAGATTTTCAAAGGTTTATTGACATATCATCCACAACTACGGTGTAGTTATGCAATGAATGAAAAACTTGGGTCACAGGTTCCTCAACAGTGCATTACAAGACATCTATCAATATGTGTGTACCTCCACCATTAAACTGTCATATTCTGCACATTTCTTATTCTATCTACATAAATAAGAGTATAATTAATGTGTATAATATCAGTTAAAATAAGTGCTTCAACATAGTTAAAATTGCAGGAAAGCAATATATTAGACGTTAATTACTTTGTCAGGCTTAATATTTAATGTTTAAATAAAGGTTAATCCGTTTTTCTGTTTTGCACCTCCTCCTATTAATATCTGTGTACATCCTGCACTAAACTGTTTTATTGTAGAGATAACTTATAGTATCTTCTTGATTTTGTACATTCTATATTTCTATATTTCTACTTTCCCCCTATGAAAGTATGTACTCTTAATATTTTTTTAATCAAATATAACACATACAAACAATAATTCAATAACGTGCTTTAACCACTAGGAGGTGCACACAAGGTACACACAGCCATAACAACATTGTATTATTAGTGTGTATGTACATCTGAAGATGTATAGTTTTATGCATGCTTTCACATCATTTTACAGCATATTGCTATACTATTTCAGACTCAGTATTTACATTCTTACATTCAAAGAAAATCAGTAATATCTTTGAAAGCTACAGTCCTTTTCTCTCATCTGTGCACCGTTATGGTGTAAATATAACCTATCTATGAATTAGATCAAATGTAAAAGTCAGCCGAATTAGTGTAGATACTGCAAGGAGACGTATTGTGTGAAGAGAAATTGAAGATGTTGTTTAATTGTTGATATATTTATGATCCACGTCAAGTATTCAGTTTCGGCGCCATTTCTTCCAGTTTTTCCAAAGGTCTCCTCATCAGGGCGCTGTAAAGAAAGTTCTACGGCAGATCTGTAATATGTAATGCAGCCGAACTGTGTATTACAATGCCGTTATGTGATGACTTTCAAAGAGAAAAGCAAGAGCACTCGGAATTAAGTATTATTTTATACTTTTAAAATGTTTTCCGGATTTCATATAATATAAACACAAAATCCCAGCATGCATTGCGGCTAACACATCCAATCAGTGAGCTTAAAACCATAGCTGAGGATCTTGGGTAATCGCTCGAAAAGCCTACGTCTGTTTCCTGTTATATTTATTTTGAAATTCAGTTCCTGACGGACGCCAAAAAAGCCAGAGATTATGGAATTAAACCAATAAATAAAAGCAAAGATAATTGTGTGTTATTGGTGAGTAAATAACAGTGTGTTATTTTGAAAAGAATAAGAAATTAGAAGGAAAAAAAGATTTAAAAAATACAGATTTCAGTATCCTGAGGCTCTGAGCCTCATTTATTTTCCTCACAGACGACAACAAAAGTCCGAAATTATACGATTTAAAATAAAAGCAATAACTGTGGCTTGATATTGAGTAAGAACATGTTTTTATGAACCACACAGCTTCCGGTCTTCCATGACCCGACCGGAGAAAAAGACGTGCTGCAGTCTGCATGCACGAAACACATTACCAGTAGAAATACATTGCTTTTAAAATCGTCCTGTGCAACACGAAAAAAAGGGGCAAATCGTGATGGTGAACACGAATCAATAGATTAAAAATCGTGATGGTGAACACAAAATGCCGTGAGACTGGGTTGAGTTTAGCATACTCAGCCCAACTCAGCCTGGTTGTTCCTGGCCCTAGAATCACGATTTTATGGGGCCAGAAAAACGGTGAATTAGGAACCGCTAGCCGGTACTAGGCCAAGTGGAAACGCAACCAAAAACGGGCCCCGCACGGCTCTGCACGCTTAAAGCGAGCTACCCGCTGCAGTGGAAACGCGCCATAAGAGACTTCTTGAATGTATTTGTGTATGTATATCTGGATCAGGGTTTCCATTAGCCGGTAATTACCGGTTTTTAGCTGGTAAAATGTATTAAAAACCGGTAAATTCAAAACCTGCCGGTCAAAATGTCTGAATCTCTGTAATCGGCCACCGTTCATTATCGGCCGATATTCACTCTTAATAGTGTAACGTTCACAGGAAGGAGTCGAGAGGCAAGCTTCAAGTTACTAGGCTTTAATAATTGACTTCTACACAGATGATTACGGATGGGTATAGCTTGAGGCTCAACCTCACACACACTGACACTGACTTCTAACACAGCACCTATATATCACATTGTACACGTCACACTTCCCGCCCTCCCCCGTCTGCTCACCCAACCACAGGCCCGCACCTCAGTCAGCATCACGTGCAGCTCCATGATTGGCAGAGAGACGGGGGATTCCTGAGTGACACCCTCAACAGCCTATACCAGGGTCGCTACACTACCCCCCCACTACAAAATTCCTCGCCCACGAGGAACAACAAAAAAAAACTCAGCCCAAACACTATAATTACTCCCGTACATTGACTAGGAAGGTCTGGGTGGACTACCATCCCTTCCAATGAGACCAGGGCGCATTCTTGCCCTCTACAGGAACCGAGGGGTCTCACCCTACTTTACTACCAAACAAAGTCTCTGAAACGACCCGGGGGTTGTACCTGCCTTCTCGGCAGGGGAACTGGGGTCAGGAGGACAGGGGTGGCCGGTTCTGACCCAGGCGGCGAAACAATGAGGGGACACTCAGTCCCTGATGGGGGACTGCTACTCTGTTTGCCGGGGGACCTGAGTGGGGGTGTCGAGGGAACGGCTGTGGGCCCCGATGTTCCTTGGGGTTCAGCCTGTGGAGAAGCGACTCCTCTGTACGGAGCCAACCTGTCTCTGTGGAGCACCACTTTTCTCCCCTTTGGGGGCAGCTGCACCCTGTAGACCACTTCCCCCACCCTCTCCAGTACTCTGCAGGGACCAACCCACTGACTGTCCAGTTTTGGGCACCGCCCCTTCTTCCGTTGTGGACTGTAGACCCAAACCAACTCCCCGGCCCTGAAATGCTGCCCTCTTGTCCTGGTGTCGTAGTTCCGCTTCTGTCTCACCCCAGCACTTTTCTGCTGATCACGGGCAAAAGCGTGAGTGGAATCAAGGCGGTCCTGAAGTCTCCTGGCGTACTCAGGCCCTGGAGGCGTGTCCAGGGAATCCGGTGGCTGACCAAACGCCAAAACAGCAGGGGTTCGAAGCTCTCTCCCCAACATGAGGAGGGCAGGAAAACAGGCTGAGGACTCCTGAACTGCAGAACGACATGCCATGAGCACGAGGGGCAGATGCTCGTCCCAGTCGCGCTGATGCTGACACGTGAGGATGGCCAACAGTAGTAGTACACATGCCACTTCAATCTCATTAGTATTCATAAATGTGACAGTTCGCCCCGCCCCTTTTTACCGGAAGCCCCGCCCCCATAAAAATTAATCAAAAATTCATCAAAAATTAATCAAAAATTAATTAAACTAATTAAACCGCTTCCTGCGGATGTCCCGATTCCGGTTTACAAAATTAAATTAGAAAATAAAATGCCGTTGTTTCAATCAATTAATATGTATAGGATATATGTCCTGCCTCCTAACCACTTCCTGTGTGGTTAATCCTGTATATAGTATTGAATGTAACTTGCAAATAACATGAGATTAATTAAAGCATCTAAAAACAAACATTTATATTTTTAAACCTCTCTGTTTCTGCTAGCAGGACACAATGGTAAAAACATATGGTGGAGAAGGGACACACACACACACACACACACACACACACACTCACTCACACACACACACACACACACACACATTCCCTAGCCCCTCACCTCACCCCCCGAGCATGGAGAAACGTATGGACCTCGTGGTGTTAAAGCGACACTGACTGTTTTTGGATAGCAGGACACGATGGTAAAAACATATGTTTGGAGGAGGAGGGGGAACACACACACACACACATTCCCTCCCCCCAGAGCGCCTGGAATAAATGTCGGCCCGTTGTTAAATATTTTTCAAGTGAGAGAGAATGGCCAAGAGACGTCTGGATATGGATCTAATCAGCGAGACACCGGTAACAACTTACAACCATCCATTGGGTGCTCCAAATCAAAGTAAAACATATAAAAAAAACAGATATCTTAAAAAGTCAATCTTTTTATGCTAAAGGATAAGGGAGGGGTAAAACCCCAGACCCCCCCCTAAGGGGAAAACCATAAAACCCCTGGGGTGACAACCATGTGTTAAACAGAGGGTGGTAGGTAGTATACTTAAAATAAATATAGAAAGTCAGAGAATATTCATCTGAGCAAAGATACATACACTTTGTATAAACCGACATGGGTGCATTGGTGTACGGAACAGAGTTTTCGTACTATAATTTCAAGCAGATCTCGCTAATGATACAGTTTTTAACACACAGCGAGATACATAAAAGTTGCAAATGTGGAGGTATCTTACAGCTAAAAACACTCATAGACCGAAAGAAGTATCTGTTCTACCATAAAAACCCCAATATAACGCTAATTTGTTAAACAGGAATAATCCTATTGGCTGTTTTTAGAGTCATTTACATATTGTCTAACCTATAAAAGTAAATTCCGAATATCGGATCAGCCTCTCTCCATTTTTCCTCCATCAGACAAAGATAGCTGGTAAGTACTTTTATTTTCTATGTTATAATATCATGTAGTTAGTTAATGCTGCTTGATGTGTGTGTTAAAGAACCTCTATGCAGCTGTTATAACAATCGTAGATTGCAAATTTTAAGAAGCTTTTAGTGAAGTATCCTTCTAAAATACAAAATACATGATAAAACCCTCAAGTAAAATGAAGGATAGATTGATGTGAAAGTATCTAGAATAACGTTTTTTTTTCTTAACATACATGCTCTAACATGTGACTGTGGTCATCCTCCAGCTAAAAAAAGGGTCTCAGCTCGGATCTCTACATCAAGTCAGGCCTGACAACCTCAGTAAAGACAGTGCTTGAGAATTAAAAACTATCAGGTAAAAAATAAATTGCTCTCTATATTTGCTTTATACAATATGATAACTAAAATGATTTCCTTGTTAAATGTATAAGTCTGGGTATTTCGAAAACATACTCATACTTTTCTTCTGTTTTATTTCTCCATCTTTTTTCTCTATAGACCATTCCTGCCCCGTTACCAAAGGACAGAAGCGGCTTTTGCTAAGGTCTGCTTTTTAAGGCCATCAAGCCAGGCCTGACAACCTAAGTAAAGACTGTGCTTGAGAATTAAAAACTATCAGGTAAAAAATAAATTGCTCTCTATATTTGCTTTATACAATATGATAACTAAAATGATTTTCTTGTTAAATGTATAAGTATGGGTATTTCGAAAACATACTCATACTTTTCTTCTGTTTTATTTCTCCATCTTTTTTCTCTATAGACCATTCCTTCCCCCGTTACCAAAGGACAGAAGCGGCTTTTGCTAAGGTCTGCTTTTTTAAGGCTACACCCTCTGGTTATAACTGTTCATTGATGTATCAGCCTGGTATGTTGACTTTACGTCCATAGAATGTAGAAGCAAAGCGAAAATGTTTCTTCAGCGATGCCCCGTCTATTTCTGATTTGTTTTTTTTTGTTGTTTTTTTTCTGTTTTTTGTGGGGGTGATTTCCTAGATTAAGCATGGATGGTTTAAAAGATGTAGAAAGATCTTTTATCGACGGTTTACCGGACACATGTGATCTAAACAATGTTGAGGGCTATGTATATGAAGATATGTCATTTCCACTGTGCTCAAACGGCAATAATGAACTAAATCACACCATAACAGATGTAGGCGAGGCTGTGTCCTTGTCGGAAACAAATACATATACAGATGTAGAAAGGTCTTTTATCGAAGGTATACCTGATACAACTGAAATATGTAGCGATGATGATGAACTCAGATATGGGGGCCTGTCATTTCCGCAGTGCTCAAACGACAATAATGAACTAAATCACACCATAACAGATGTAAGAGAGACTGTCTCATTGACAGAAACAGATTCTTATATAGATAGGAAAAAATATTTTATCGAAGGTTTACCGGATACACTTGAAATATGCAGCGATGATGGTGAATTCACATATGGGGATATGTCATTTCCGCTGTGTTCAGACAGCAACAATGAATTGTATAACGAGGGTTCAGCTGTAAACGATGTGTCAAGTGAGTTAAATGCCGAAGGCTCAGCTGTAAACGAGCTCCCTGCCTTGTCAGAAACAAATTCAAACAGTCCAACAAAAACATTAGACACTGTTCTGGATTGGGTGATAGACTGCTACGAGGATCGGGGTATTTTAGATCAGCCTTTAAATAATAACCTCAGTCTGAGCGGACAAAATAACAAAGACGTTAACCTACCCGTTTCCAGCATGATATATGACGGGTGCGTTAATGACAGCTCGAATGACCCAGAATCACCCGTTTGCTCCATGCAGAGTAGCGGACATGTTGATCAGAATGACACCCCGAATGCTTCACAGGGCCTCCTGTCACAGTATGGAGGAGGCACTAGCAGAGATACCGAGCCAAGTGTCTTCTCCCGACCTGTATTCAATAACACAGAAATGAGACAGTCTCTAGTCCTACCGCCTATTGGGGTTGAGGCAGACTTTGGAGTCTATTTTGAGGGTCTGATGAACAATGTGCATAACATGCTCGCATATGCTTTTGCCCGTGGCGAGAGAGAGGATGTCGTGCAGATTGAATTACGGGGTGAGCAACTAATGGGTAACGTGTCAGCGATTTTAAATGGTCCTGAGGATAGTCTAGATGGATTTGAAGAGGGGTTGTTCAAAGTCATGCAATCGAATATGGTTTTATTGGCAGAAAGCAACATGGAGCTAGTGATTCAAACTGTTCAGTCTCCCCGCGGAGGGGTTAGTGGTAAAAGGGTGATTAGTACAATGTTAGACAATGAGATTGTTAAAAAGAAGAGGCGTTTTCTTTACGTTGTTCAGAACTCATCCAACCAACTGTGTTTCGCTATCAATCTGGCACTATTGTTAAACGATAATCTCAACGATTACGAAGGGGCGGAGAGGGGTAAAGAGCTTCAAAAGAGGGCGGGGTTGACAGATCATACAGCTGTGACATTCAGCGACATTGGTAAATTCGAAGACATTTTAAAATGCAAGATAGTGGTATTTTACCAAGGCAATGATGATGATCGTACCCTATGTAAATTCCAAACAGACACCCCTAAAAGAGATAAAACAGTGTTTTTATTCCTCTTTCAGAACCACTACTATGGTATCAGGAGCTTGAAGGGGTTTTTAGGTTCTTCATATGTCTGTGAGCATTGCTATACAGGCTACACCTCTCAGTGGAGTCATTCCTGTAATGGTCACTGTTATGTTTGCCTAGACCCCTCATGCATTCGAGATGAATTTAAACCCATCTTTTGTAAAGACTGCAACAAAACATGCCGTACAGCCGGCTGTCATTCTCGACATAAAGAACAGAAACAGAGGTCAACAAACATTGCTAGCAACTGTGATTTACACACAAAGTGTGTAGATTGTCAGCTCTCTTATTACACCCCAAAGAGTACAGCAGATAAAACACACAAGTGTATAACGAAAAAATGCAAAACATGCGGGGAAAAATTACCATCTGTTTCTAAGGTCGATTGTGAAGCACATTTGTGTTACATAGGAGTGCTGCCTAAAGAGACAGAATACAATGACAACATTGTGTTTTATGATTTTGAAACAATGGCGGGGGCAGATGGGGTACATGTACTTTTCTTGGTGTGCACAAAAACCTTGGGGGGTGAAATTTGGGTCGGCGAGGGAATCAACTGTGCACAGCAGTTTCTGACACACTTTAGGTGCCCAAAGTTCAAGAATGCAACATTCATCGCTCACAATGCTAAGGGTTTTGACAGCTATTTCATTATCAACGCAATGATTGCACAGGGGTTAAAACCCCCGTTAATAATGCAGGGAAGTAAAGTGATCTCTTTTACTGATAAGGATTTCGGGCACAAGTACATAGACTCCCTGTCTTTTCTGTCTATGCGTTTAGCAGACATGCCAAAAGCTTTGGGATTTGGAGATAAAATCAAGGGGTATTTCCCTCACGGTTTCAGCTCCAAGGCTAACCTGAGTTATATAGGCCCTTATCCCCCCGCACACTGCTACGGGGTTGAACGCATGACAACTGGTGAAAAGAGTGACTTTTTCACATGGTATGAGACGGTACGCCAGGGTACTTTTGATTTTCGAGAGCAGGCAATGCTTTACTGCAAAAACGATGTGAACATTCTTGCCCAGGGGGCCACATTATTTCGGAAAGGTTTTCTCGGGGAGACAGGAGTTGATCCTTTTAGTCGCTCGACTATAGCTTCTGCCTGTATGAAAGTTTTTACCACAAACTTTCTAAAGCCTAAAACCTTGGCAATCCCCCCACCCGATGACTACCGCTGTGAAAACAAGACATACTCAGATGCAGGTGTTCAGTGGTTGGAGTGGGTAGCTCAGACTGAAGGTGTTTTTATTCAGCATGCGTTGAATGAAGGAGAGAAACGAGTGGGACGTTTTGTCGTAGATGGGTTTGCCGAAGTTGGCGGTGAAAAGGTTGTCTGGGAATTTCTTGGTTGTTTCTATCACGGATGTCCCTCTTGTTATAAAGGGCATGAGAAAAATCCATTGTTAGGTGACACATTTGAGCATCTCCATGCTGTTAGTGAGGCAAAACTGCATGAGCTACAGTCTGTTCACAAGGCCAAAGTGAACGTTATGCGTGAGCATACATGGGTTGAGATGAAAAAATCCAATCAAGATTTGAAGGCTTTCCTCATGGTATACAAGGCACCAGAACCGTTGACCCCTCGCGCTGCTTTATACGGGGGGAGGACATGTGCAGTAAAGTTGAGGCACACAGCAGCTGCAGATGAGTTGGTTCATTATTGTGATTTCACATCACTCTACCCTTTTGTAAACTGCACAGGTCTATATCCACTTGGACACCCTCAGATCATATTCCGAGATTTCAAAGACCCTCGCAGTTATTTCGGGTTAATCAAAGCCACAGTAGAACCTCCTAGGGGTCTATACTTTCCTGTCCTGCCCTACCGAACTACAGCTGGAAAACTTGTGTTCACTCTATGCCGCACATGCGCAGATTCTAACAACCAACAGGGGCCCTGCATGCATAGCAAAGAGGAAAGAGCATTAACAGGTGTGTGGGTCACCCCCGAATTCACCAAAGCCTTGGACATGGGGTACAAGATGACTGAGATCACAGAGGTGTGGCATTTTGAGAAGAAAAGTGACAGCATTTTTGTAGACTATATACACACATTTATGAAGGGTAAGCAAGAAGCGTCAGGTTACCCCTCAGAGGTCTCAGATGATGAGAGCAGACAAAAGTATGTGGCAGATTATCATGCTAAGCAGGGGATCTTGCTGGATGCAGATAAAATCAAATCAAACCCTGCCAAAAGACAAGTGGCAAAGCTATGTCTCAACAGTTTCTGGGGTAAGTTTGCCCAGAGAAACAACCTAACTCAGACTAAGATTGTGACCAAGACCGAAGAATTTCTCAACCTCTTGTTTTCAGCTAAACACAAGGTTAAGTATTTCTCATTCCTCAACGACAGGACGGCTCTTGTTCAGTGGTGCTACGGTGACAAATGTTACTCTACTCCCAATAAAGTGGACAACATATTCATCGCCTCCTTTACCACAGCGTATGCCAGGTTGAAACTGTACAGTGAATTGGAGAAATTACAGCGCAGAGTATTCTACTACGACACAGATAGCATAATCTATGTCACCAGACAAGGAGAGAGCCCCCTACCGATGGGGGTTTATTTGGGAGACCTGACAGACGAGCTGGGGGGTGATACGATTAAAGAGTTTGTTTCAGCAGGCCCTAAAAGCTATGCTTATCAGACCAAAAACCAAAAAAAAGTTGTGATGCGCGTGAAAGGCATCACACAAACACACGAATGTTGTGAACGAGTGAACTTTGACAGTCTAACTGACTTAGTGGAGGGCTACGTTCAAAACCCTGAGAGGGGGAGGGTAATTGAGGTCCCGCAGCATAACATTGTGAGGAATAAAGAGGGTTTCGCCTTGAGAAATGTGTCATTCACCAAAAAGTTTCGAGTTGTGTTTGACAAGAGACGCTTACTAGCCGGGGGAAATACTTTGCCTTTTGGGTATTGAGAAAAATAATTGAAAAGAGACAACATGTTTTCACCAAGTCAAATTGATTTTGACCCCCGACTGCGTGTTCCTTTTTCCTGTCTAGTAGTGGGCCCTAGTGGGTGTGGAAAAACTTTTTTTGTCAAGAATGTACTACAAAATTGTATACATGTGATGGATGTCCAGCCTCAAAATATTGTGTGGGTTTACACTTCTTTTCAGCCAATGTATGCTGAAATGAAGGAAAATAATAAAAATATAACATTTGTCAAGGGGTTGCCTGAATCATTTGAAGATGAATCGTTGTTTCCGCCTGATCAGAGTCATTTGATTATATTAGATGATGTTATATTTCAGGCCTCTGAGCATCCCGAAGTAGTCAGACTTTTCACCCAGTACCGTCATCACAGAAATATGAGTGTTATGATGCTTACCCAAAATGTTTTTCACCAAGGAAAAAACAGTCGTACCATTAGTTTAAATACTACTTATATGGTCTTGTTTAAAAACCCCAGAGACAGACTACAAATGAATATACTTGCTCAACAAATACACCCTGGTAATAAATCATTTTTCCTACAAAGTTTTGAAGACGCCACCAAAGAACCTCACGGCTACTTAATCGTAGACATGACCCCCACCTGTCCAGATATCTACAGGCTTAGATCGGGAGCACTACCTAATCAATGGTTAGTTGTTTATGTACCAAAAACGAAGACTTGAAAAAAACAGTATGTCGGCTCGTTTAAAAAGAAACATACCTCTGCTGAAGGCCTTATGTCAAGCCCCGCCTTCAAAGCGCAAGGATATTCTCAAGAACTGCTCCACGGATTTTCTTCAATCATTCTGTGAACTGTCTCTAAATCTTTTAAAAGGTAACATCCCCCTGTCAGACATTCAGTATAAGAAGCTCAAGAAGCAAAAGAAATTTTTCAAACTCTTGGCTAATAAAAAGACCAACTTAAAAACCAAATTCAAAGCTCTAAGAAAACAATCTGGAGGTTTTCTTTTGCCGCTGCTCGGTGCTGTGATCCCCATTCTAGGACAACTTTTAGGGGGGCTCGTTCGATCATGAGTCAAAAGATGTTTTTGCTATCACCTCACCAGTTTAATCAGCTCAATCAGAATGGTGTAAACAACCCTCATAGTAAGGAAGCAATGAGACGCTCTGCCGAAGATGTTCTGGATGAAAAAATGAGAGCCGTGTTAAATGAAACAGGATTACCCCCTTATGAAAAAATAAGAAAATACAACACCCTTCTACAGAGATATCTCGCCTTACTCAAACAAGACGGGGATGAAGAGCGAAATATTACTCTAACTGAAGACAAGGGGGTGGTAAAAAGAGAAGAAAAGGATGCCATGTCCCTTGATAAAATAAAACATGAGGTACTTCAAAACCTCCCTATACGTTACCGTAAGAATGCCGATTACGTTATGAGTAAATTAACCACTAGTACAGATGGGTGGACACCGGCTGGGGAGTTTGTAGAAAAGGGTACAGCTGTAAAAGGTTCACACATGTTAGATTTATTTAAACATTTGTCCTACGCGTATAAAACAAATGTCCGCGAGCCTAAAGGCTGGCGGGTTTTTTTAAATAGTCTGAATGATCTCAACATTCCTCTATCAGCTTTTCAAAACCTGCACGCTCGTGAACAATATCGTATAATCAGAGAGGGCGAACTAAACGGAGAGAATATTCCCTTAAAAAGAAGAAGAAGAAGAGGAAATATTAAATCTTGGGAGATGGATGGACTCTCGGACTCCGCAGAGGATGCAGAGCCTCCGATTGCCCTTCTTAAGAAGAAGAAAAGAACAAGGAAAGATAGAATAATAAGTCCTAGCTGGTTACATTTTACATCCTAAAGTTGTATTATATATATATATATATATATTTTTTTTTGTATTCATAATAAAAAACAGAGTCATCAGAATTAATTTTGTCTCCAAACCTTCTTTATTTTCTACATTTTATAACAATCTTTAAACATCTGCAGAGAACCAACACCGTGATTAAAATGAGTGTCTTTATGACGTCTCTCACACCGTTGGTATTTTTTCACAAAATTCATTACAACAGTATCATTTCTTATCACATCATCCTGATATAGAGATAATACATTCTCATATGACAACCCCGAAGCTCTTTTACATAGATAGAAAACACAATGCTGACCACAGGCTGTAGACATGACATTCTGAAGTTGTCGATTATGGTATAAAATAGTTTTACAATGTTTTTCTAGAAAATGTAAGATGCTTTCAGAGTAATGGCTAAAATCGGGAGGAAATCCAAATGAGTCAAAAAGGTTCCAACCCCCTCCTCCTCTAAAGTCATTGCTAACCAGTGTTCTCCGGGCATGTGGGATGGGTGGGTGTTTATAACCATATATTGAGGATATCTAAATTTTTGTTTTACTCGGGTGAGCTGGTCTGAGGCCCATACCCCTCCCAAAAGAGTCCCCCACCATATGACGCAGGAGACTGTCCAATTGATGATTATTCATGTTGTAGTCTTCTAGTAGTAATCTACCAACACTTGACGTTTTGAATTAATCTCCAGAATCGAATCAAAACAAGAATATACGATTAAAGTGGTAGTCTGTGGCAGCGGTACTCTGAAACTCATTTCCAATCTTAAACTGCCGCTTGTGATGGGAGACAGGGCTTCAGCGTCTTCCGCCGCAGTTAAATTAAACACAAATAATGAGTATCCTTGTTCGAAATCATCTCTGTCTATACACAGAGGTAAGTCTTTCATGTGTCTCCCTGTAGCAGTGAACATGTTGTAAAACTCTCTGACTGACGACCCCCGGTTAAATTGAGGTTGAAATGCTTTGGCCGGTACCTGTCTACCATCTTGACACAGAGCCATGTATTCTATATCATTATGAAGGAAATTAAAAGGTGAAAGCTCTCTCCTTCCAGTGAAGGCTTCGTGATCTACCATAGCCAAAACCAGGTATTTTGGCATATTACCCAAAAAGAGATTTTCTTGGTTACATATTCTAGAGTTGACTGGTAAGCTGTAGGTTTTGATGTTTACTCGAGATAAAGGATATAGAGCGTTACCCCTCATCAGAGCCGCAGCGTGTCCCAATCGCACGGCAGGGGAGATGGTGGCTTTCTTGATAAAAAGTGAAGCCCCCAGTATTTTTAGACGGTATGTAGAACCATTAGCACACATGAGAGTAAAGGCATCATTAGATCTGGTGAGTTTGATTCTCAAATCTACAGAGTTCAGGAGAAGCCTCTCGCTGAAAAAAATATCCGTGTGTAATGCTCCCATTAGATGAAGTTCTCTGGATTGTGCTGTGAATGTAGCTCTCTTTACCAAACCCTTGTTTGGTCCATCGGCAATTACTACAGAATCCATAGCTCCCGCTGTGTCTTTATAAAATAAACCGGCAGTGAATTGAGTTTTTAAAGTAGAATCAGAGTAATTCAATAGTGTTTCAATCATTGCACGGTAAGGATGAGTAGAGCTGGACTGAGAAATTAGCCTGTCCCCTAGAATAATGTCGCATTGGCTAAAAATGGTATTCAGAGGATAATTAACGAGGGCCACGGGGGCATCAACTGCCAAATTAGTCCCATTGGCGTTGGTTATTTTGATCCTGAGATGTATCAAGGTGTCATTCATATCTAGGTATTTATCCCCGTCCCCGGGAATAAAAAATTCAATCGGTCCGTCCTCCGTAATGGCAGACAACGGAAGGACTTCTGTGTAGTGTTTTTCATCGATAGAAAGTTGTGTCATAGGGGCAGAAAATAAGTCCAATTCTGCCATGCTGCATTCTGCAGATTTATGATGTAAAAGAGCCATATTTAACACTCTAAAATATATCTCCCCCAAATACGTTCCTTCTCCGAGGGTGTTTTTTGCCTAATGATTTTCTTTTGACTGAGTGTTTTATTTTCTTGACACCCCTCGGAATCCGTTTGCCTGGAGGTCTCTTCCTGGCTCTTCTTGCAAAAACCATCAGACCACCTGATCCTTCTTGAGATTCGGGGTCTGATTGGCGGCCAAATTTACGGACAGCCTTACCAATGACATCTGACGCAATATTTTTGGCCGCCGATTTCAGATGAGGTTTAGCTATGGCGAATCCTTTTCTCACCAGGGGTGCTACAAAACGAAATAATCTCGAAAATATAGAGCCAATGCCTCGCCCATACATCACCGGGGCTCCATAAAAACCTGGCAGGGATCCCCCCGCCTGATTTTCATAATAACTCACAAAACGCTGAGGGTCGTGATCAATCATCGTCTTGTAAAAGATTGTCCTGCTTTTGACGGTCGGAAATGAAGTTTCACTTCACTCTTTCCGTATGTGAAGTTTACTGTTTTATTCTGATCGTTTTTTATTTCTATCTGTATATTCTCAATGTGCGTTTTGGCTACCGGTAAATAATACGCAGGATTAAAATACTGAGTTATGGTATCGCCGAATGATCCTCTTATATCTACGGTTCTCAATAGAGGAGCAAAAGCGTCGCCAACCCTCTGATGACTGACCACATTGGTATAACAGTATAGATGTGTAGATCCCGCATTTATATCCGCGGGGTAGATTGCTGATTTATCATCAAATTTGTGCCACTGGTCTGGTTGTAATCCAAGTATATAAGCGAGGGATTTTGGAAAGCGGAAACGATATTGGGCCCCTCCTAGAAATTCGATTTTCCTGTTAATCGGATTATAGTTTAAAGTAACACCAGATTCAATTTTTTTGAAGCAGGGCTCGAGTTCTTCAATGAGTTGAGTTATGTTATTATAGTAACCAGCTCTAAACATAATAACCTTCATCTTGCCAATCGGGGTCATGTCGGGGGGTTTTGATTTCTTTAACCACTCAAACCGCGCTGCTCCCGTAGGTATGTTATACCAGGTGTGTGGGTATGATATTTCTGTCAGAGCAACCTGCCACGAACCATCCAAGTGTAAAGGTTGTGCCAGATTCACTTGATAACTAGCGCTTGTATTGTTTTGAAATACATCAATGCTGGCATTAGACGGCAGCGTAATGTAGAACCCCTCATTTATCTCCATGGCTGTAATGAAGGACTGAGCGCTGATTCCGTATGCTTTATACATCTTTGACATCGCCTGCATCAACCCAGCTGTTGAACTTTTCGGGCCAATTATGCCAAGATACCAACATTTGTTTTTTCCCTCTCACCACACGCCTTTTTAGAATTTTCTCGACTTGAAAAGCCTTGTCTTTGGTTATCTTCACTTTTTGTAACTCTTTCTCATAAAAAGTCCCCTTGATCTCTTCTCCATCATAATCTTTGAGCTTGTAAACAGGTGGCTGCCGAGGTAAGCCTTCAGACACCGTAAATAGTTCGTTAGTATAACTCTGCTCATATTTTTTATCAAATACCCCTCTCAATTTGGATATCCTTACAAGTTCGCCCTCCTTAAAGTTCATTTTGACAGCTGCTTTTTTACGTTGGTTAGAGGGGTTATACAGGTTACGAAACACTTGAGCCGCATTTTCCTTTGTCACCTGCATTGGTGTCATTTTAATACTTCGATGATAACTATTATTGTAACTTTCAATTAGTTCGGGTAAGATGTCTATATATCTATGAGTGTTTTTAGCTGTAAAATACCTCCACATTTTAGTTTTCAGCGTACGGTTAAATCTTTCTACCACACATGCCTTCATGTCGCTGGCTGTGACATAGTGGGCGATACCTTTTTTCTTTAACAAGTTTTGAAAAACTTTATTAAGGAATTCTTTCCCCGCGTCTGTTTGTAACTTTCTAGGGATCTCGCTGTGTGTTAAAACTGTATCACAAGCTTTGGCAACCTCAGTACCCGTCTTTTTCTTCAATACTTGAGCATAGGCTTTTTTCGAAAACACATCTACGACTGTTAATAAATAATTAAAGCCATCATTATATTCAGACAGCGATTGCATATCGCAGAGATCTGCTTGAAATTGTTGCAGCGGTCTAAGCACAAAGACTCTGTTTCTTATAAAGTGCAGCCGTATGCAAAGTGTATGTGTCTTGCTCAGATAGATATTCTCTGACTTTATCTACATTTATTTGTTTACCCATTTCATTCTGTACAGCTCTGCGGAGTTTATCCACACCTCCTAAACTCCCTGGATTAGATGGAGTGTAATACACCTTATGCATAACACGTTTCTCCGACATGTTTCCTGTTACACCCCCGATGAGGTAATGAGTACAACATTTTTTCTTACAAGGCATTTTATTGATATGTATATACAACATTTCTCCAAGCAGAGCATAATAAAAGGAAGGCCACACCATATCAAGTACAATTAAAATAAAACATACTTTAACGAAAAAGTATCAAATATAAAAAACTCTTCCTAATTCTGCCAAAAGGCCCAAGCTGCTCTTGTAATCTTCATTTGGGTTTCGTTGTTTTCTACCAGCTGCTCGTACAGCTTCTCGATTTTGGCCTCAAAGAGTCTGGTGTTTCTGAGGTTATGCAGAATCGCCTCTGTAGCTCCAAAGACTCTCCTCTCCGACACATGAAGGTGGTTCTGGTGCAGAGCGTCCCGAATGGCTGGAATGAAACGAACGGTCCACAGTCTCTTTACCACTTCATCATAGTGTCGATCCAAATAGTATTCATCGGTAGGGAATACACACTCGTGCTGCCTTTGACTGGGGTGTGCGATTTGACATCCGTTACATGTTTCCTCTCTGTACAGTTGTACGACTCTATCCAACAGATGAACTACAACTGCTTTTACCGTATTCAAGAATGACGATGTCCGGACACGTTCTGCATCATCAATCTCAGGAACACTAGTATAGCATGGCGTATCAACACCAACGTCGGGAGCAGAAGGAAAGCATGGTGAATCAATGTCTACTGTTGTTGATTCTTCTGGAGACTTGGGTGGAGTAGATGGAGGCTGAGGCATATACAACCACCCGGTGATATCAATGTCAGCCATAGCTCTGTCCATATCTGGTGTCCAAAATGTTGGTGAGGATGGTTTTTCTCAGATCCATGGTTGCTGCTCTCTAAAAAATGTCCTTGCGAGGTCTTTACTTTTTAAATGATCTGCTGAGGTGGGTGGGACTTGTTATGTTGACTGGGGGGCGGAGTCCTCTGCAAACGTGAGGGTCTTTTTCACCATTATAATGTCCATCGATGTCTGACTCTGTTTAAAAAGTTCTTTAAGCTTTGTAGCTTTTCCTTCAATCATTTCCATCCATGCAGTCAGAGGTACCCTCAAGGATGTTTGAAATACCCCGCAGGTAGAGTTAAAATACTCTAAAACAAAATCATCACAGAGGTTCTTACCCAACGTCACCAAACGGCTTGAGCGGTAATACCAACGCCCTGAGGGTCCGCTTTTAGTTTCCCATACGGTGCTTGTCAGGACTCTTCCCCCTTCTGGCTGTGTGGGAATATCTCCTTCTTCTTCCTCCACACTGAGGGGTGAGGATGCAAACTCTTCTTTAATCTTGCATGTTTGTGTTTCTTTGCTTTTCTTTGTAAATATCTTGTACACCTCTGGTTCCACTTTGGTTTCTTGATGCACTACTTCTTCCGATACAATGGTTGCTTGTAGGTCTCTGGAAGACACCAGAGTTAGCACAGCCCAATCTGTTGAGGTCAGTGTCGCTTTAACACTACGAGGTCCATACGTTTCTCCATTCTTCAGACTGTAGAAATGTAGTTCATTAGCCATATAGCTGAATATATAACCCCAAACATCGCCATTTTTTAGAGTCCATTCTTCGTGAAGTTCTTCGGCTGTAGGCGTCTGAACCCGGCATACAAGCTTCATTCGTTTCTTGATTGGAGCACCCAATGGATGGTTGTAAGTTGTTACCGGTGTCTCGCTGATTAGATCCATATCCAGACGTCTCTTGGCCATTCTCTCTCACTTGAAAAATATTTAACAACGGGCCGACATTTATTCCAGGCGCTCTGGGGGGAGGGAATGTGTGTGTGTGTGTGTGTGTGTTCCCCCTCCTCCTCCAAACATATGTTTTTACCATCGTGTCCTGCTATCCAAAAACAGTCAGTGTCGCTTTAACACCACGAGGTCCATACGTTTCTCCATGCTCGGGGGGTGAGGTGAGGGGCTAGGGAATGTGTGTGTGTGTGTGTGTATGTGTGTGTGTGTGTGTGAGTGTGTGTGTGTGTGTGTGTGTGTGTCCCTTCTCCACCATATGTTTTTACCATTGTGTCCTGCTAGCAGAAACAGAGAGGTTTAAAAATATAAATGTTTGTTTTTAGATGCTTTAATTAATCTCATGTTATTTGCAAGTTACATTCAATACTATATACAGGATTAACCACACAGGAAGTGGTTAGGAGGCAGGACATATATCCTATACATATTAATTGATTGAAACAACGGCATTTTATTTTCTAATTTAATTTTGTAAACCGGAATCGGGACATCCGCAGGAAGCGGTTTAATTAATTTTTGATTAATTTTTGATTAATTTTTATGGGGGCGGGGCTTCCGGTAAAAAGGGGCGGGGCGACCTGTCACATTTATGAATACTAATGAGATTGAAGTGGCATGTGTACTACTACTGTTGGCCATCCTCACGTCTCAGCATCAGCGCGACTGGGACGAGCATCTGCCCCTCGTGCTCATGGCATGTCGTTCTGCAGTTCAGGAGTCCTCAGCCTGTTTTCCTGCCCTCCTCATGTTGGGGAGAGAGCTTCGAACCCCTGCTGTTTTGGCGTTTGGTCAGCCACCGGATTCCCTGGACACGCCTCCAGGGCCTGAGTACGCCAGGAGACTTCAGGACCGCCTTGATTCCACTCACGCTTTTGCCCGTGATCAGCAGAAAAGTGCTGGGGTGAGACAGAAGCGGAACTACGACACCAGGACAAGAGGGCAGCATTTCAGGGCCGGGGAGTTGGTTTGGGTCTACAGTCCACAACGGAAGAAGGGGCGGTGCCCAAAACTGGACAGTCAGTGGGTTGGTCCCTGCAGAGTACTGGAGAGGGTGGGGGAAGTGGTCTACAGGGTGCAGCTGCCCCCAAAGGGGAGAAAAGTGGTGCTCCACAGAGACAGGTTGGCTCCGTACAGAGGAGTCGCTTCTCCACAGGCTGAACCCCAAGGAACATCGGGGCCCACAGCCGTTCCCTCGACACCCCCACTCAGGTCCCCCGGCGAACAGAGTAGCAGTCCCCCATCAGGGACTGAGTGTCCCCTCATTGTTTCGCCGCCTGGGTCAGAACCGGCCACCCCTGTCCTCCTGACCCCAGTTCCCCTGCCGAGAAGGCAGGTACAACCCCCGGGTCGTTTCAGAGACTTTGTTTGGTAGTAAAGTAGGGTGAGACCCCTCGGTTCCTGTAGAGGGCAAGAATGCGCCCTGGTCTCATTGGAAGGGATGGTAGTCCACCCAGACCTTCCTAGTCAATGTACGGGAGTAATTATAGTGTTTGTGCTGAGTTTTTTTTTGTTGTTCCTCGTGGGCGAGGAATTTTGTAGTGGGGGGGTAGTGTAGCGACCCTGGTATAGGCTGTTGAGGGTGTCACTCAGGAATCCCCCGTCTCTCTGCCAATCATGGAGCTGCACGGGATGCTGACTGAGGTGCGGGCCTGTGGTTGGGTGAGCAGACGGGGGAGGGCGGGAAGTGTGACGTGTACAATGTGATATATAGGTGCTGTGTTAGAAGTCAGTGTCAGTGTGTGTGAGGTTGAGCCTCAAGCTATACCCATCCGTAATCATCTGTGTATAAGTCAATTATTAAAGCCTAGTAACTTGAAGCTTGCCTCTCGACTCCTTCCTGTGAACGTTACACTATTAAGAGTGAATATCGGCCGATAATGAACGGTGGCCGATTACAGAGATTCAGACATTTTGACCGGCAGGTTTTGAATTTACCGGTTTTTAATACATTTTACCAGCTAAAAACCGGTAATTACCGGCTAACGGAAACCCTGATCCAGATATACATACACAAATACATTCAAGAAGTCTCTTATGGCGCGTTTCCACTGCAGCGGGTAGCTCGCTTTAAGCGTGCAGAGCCGTGCGGGGCCCGTTTTTGGTTGCGTTTCCACTTGGCCTAGTACCGGCTAGCGGTTCCTAATTCACCGTTTTTCTGGCCCCATAAAATCGTGATTCTAGGGCCAGGAACAACCAGGCTGAGTTGGGCTGAGTATGCTAAACTCAACCCAGTCTCACGGCATTTTGTGTTCACCATCACGATTTTTAATCTATTGATTCGTGTTCACCATCACAATTTGCCCCTTTTTTTCGTGTTGCACAGGACGATTTTAAAAGCAATGTATTTCTACTGGTAATGTGTTTCGTGCCTGCAGACTGCAGCACGTCTTTTTCTCCGGTCGGGTCATGGAAGACCGGAAGCTGTGTGGTTCATAAAAACATGTTCTTACTCAATATCAAGCCACAGTTATTGCTTTTATTTTAAATCGTATAATTTCGGACTTTTGTTGTCGTCTGTGAGGAAAATAAATGAGGCTCAGAGCCTCAGGATACTGAAATCTGTATTTTTTAAATCTTTTTTTCCTTCTAATTTGTTATTCTTTTCAAAATAACACACTGTTATTTACTCACCAATAACACACAATTATCCTTGCTTTTATTTATTGGTTTAATTCCATAATCTCTGGCTTTTTTGGCGTCCGTCAGGAACTGAATTTCAAAATAAATATAACAGGAAACAGACGTAGGCTTTTCGAGCGATTACCCAAGATCCTCAGCTATGGTTTTAAGCTCACTGATTGGATGTGTTAGCCGCAATGCATGCTGGGATTTTGTGTTTATATTATATGAAATCCGGAAAACATTTTAAAAGTATAAAATAATACTTAATTCCGAGTGCTCTTGCTTTTCTCTTTGAAAGTCATCACATAACGGCATTGTAATACACAGTTCGGCTGCATTACATATTACAGATCTGCCGTAGAACTTTCTTTACAGCGCCCTGATGAGGAGACCTTTGGAAAAACTGGAAGAAATGGCGCCGAAACTGAATACTTGACGTGGATCATAAATATATCAACAATTAAACAACATCTTCAATTTCTCTTCACACAATACGTCTCCTTGCAGTATCTACACTAATTCAGCTGACTTTTACATTTGATCTAATTCATAGATAGGTTATATTTACACCATAACGGTGCACAGATGAGAGAAAAGGACTGTAGCTTTCAAAGATATTACTGATTTTCTTTGAATGTAAGAATGTAAATACTGAGTCTGAAATAGTATAGCAATATGCTGTAAAATGATGTGAAAGCATGCATAAAACTATACATCTTCAGATGTACATACACACTAATAATACAATGTTGTTATGGCTGTGTGTACCTTGTGTGCACCTCCTAGTGGTTAAAGCACGTTATTGAATTATTGTTTGTATGTGTTATATTTGATTAAAAAAATATTAAGAGTACATACTTTCATAGGGGGAAAGTAGAAATATAGAAATATAGAATGTACAAAATCAAGAAGATACTATAAGTTATCTCTACAATAAAACAGTTTAGTGCAGGATGTACACAGATATTAATAGGAGGAGGTGCAAAACAGAAAAACGGATTAACCTTTATTTAAACATTAAATATTAAGCCTGACAAAGTAATTAACGTCTAATATATTGCTTTCCTGCAATTTTAACTATGTTGAAGCACTTATTTTAACTGATATTATACACATTAATTATACTCTTATTTATGTAGATAGAATAAGAAATGTGCAGAATATGACAGTTTAATGGTGGAGGTACACACATATTGATAGATGTCTTGTAATGCACTGTTGAGGAACCTGTGACCCAAGTTTTTCATTCATTGCATAACTACACCGTAGTTGTGGATGATATGTCAATAAACCTTTGAAAATCTTGAAAGGGATGTGCAAAATAGCCATAATATACAGTCTTTAATTAACTATTAGTAGAGAATAACGAGTAATGAATATACTTTATTACTTGTTTCCACTCATGTCAATTGCAGATACATGTTGAGTCTTCTCAAGCACCAACTATCAAATATCTCTCCTGATTGTTGGCACTTGACAATCACCATACCTGAATTTTACTCAGGTGTAACTAAAGTCTGATTTAAGGGTTGTTTATATTTCACATAATTAATCAGAATCTGCAAAGTAACTCAAATAAATGCAGTGGAGTAAAAATACCAGGTTAACCTCTGAATTGTAGTGCAGTAGAATTACAAAGTAGCAATGAGCTGGCATGTGGGTATACGGCATTAATATAATGCTGCGCATTATCGACACAAGTGATTTTCACCCATTTATTAATTATATGTTTTACATTTGAGAACACCAATGTGTTTAATAATGGCAACTTCTAATTGTGGGAAAAACGAAAACGTTCAGTAGAGACGTCCCATAGAACATTTTGCGAAACACAATAGCCAGCATGTGTAGTTATGGGGGGGTGTTCGATTTCAGTTTTGGATAATCTGGCGTGGTATCGTTCCATTTCACACAGCTGTTTGACGCTCTGCGTAACCTTACGGAACTGTAGCCCTAAACGATAGCTGGGGATTATGGGTAGTGTAGTGTTTTCGGCCATCCTAAACTCAGAAATGTTGACAATCGCAATGATGCTCGAAATGTCCCTTCCAGGCCTACGTCTGTTTCCGGTTATTTTTATTTTGAAATTCAGTTCCTGACGGACACCAAAAAAGCCCGAGGTTATGGAATCAAACCAATAAATACAAGCAAGGATAATTATGTGTTTTTGGTGAGTAAATAACAGTGTGTTATTTTGAAAAGAATAACAAATTAGAATAAAAAAAATATTTAAAAATACAGATTTCAGTATCCTGAGGCTCTGAGCCCCGTTTATTTTCCTCACAGACGGCAACAAAAGTCCGAAATGATACGATTTAAAATAAAAGCAATAATTGTGGCTTGATATTGAGTAAGAACATGTTTTTATGAACCACACAGCTTCCGGTCTTCCACGACCCGACCGGAGAAAAAGACGTGCTGCAGCCTGCAGGCACGAAACACGTTACCAGTAGAAATACATTACTTTTAAAGTTCATACATGGGCCGCTAGGGACTGGCTGCAGAAAGGAGCAATTTCCATAGACCCCCATGTTAAAATGCCCAACTTTACAGCAGAAAAAAACATGTTTCTACCCATGGATGCAATACATATTATTATCGATATAGTTAGATTCCACCTTCATGATTATGAATCTGTGAGTGAATTGTTTTCTAACATGACCCTTTTATTTATATTAGGTCTTACAGTTTTTGCATAAATTAGGGCGTGGTCACTTTGATGGACACGTACATGCCTCACTGTCAGCTAACAGCAACTTGTCCACTCTGCTAGGCTACAACCATAGAGGCTACAACGTTAGTTAGTCATAGTACTGTACTTGACCCTTTAGCTTTAGCCGTGTTCGGGGTGATTGTGCCTTTTAGGGAATATTGTTACAAATACCAGACAATTAAAATGTCGTGCTGTGCGCTTGAATGTACTCACAGAACTTCCAAGAAGTCTAAATGATAATATTATACATGTTAACCCTGTTCGCAGGTGTTTGTGTGCTTGGTAGCTTAGCTTGTTACTTAGTTATTAGCCAGCTAAGGACGTAACCCTTTATGCATACATATACATTGTAGTTTATGATTCAGCCTTGGGTAAGACTTTTACAGTCTATGGCTAGGACGCCCATAATGCTAAACGGGAGCAAATGTTAATAGGGGACCCAATTATCCCAGTGGTGGCCGCCGGAGCTAACGGAGCCGCAGGGGGCTAGCTCCAGCCGGCATCCCGGAGCTAGCCCACTGCGGCTCCGTTAGGTCCGGGTGGTGGAGTCCGTCTTTTCTCAACGTGTTAATGACAAGAATTAAGAATAACAAAATATAGCTAATTCTCTTGCAGGTTGTCTCATTTGATTTTGAATGTAACGTTTATATAGGTGAACTACACTGTTAGCAGTAACTTGGTATGCATGTATTTCATGTTAGCTTAGCTTCTTAGCCTGAGCTAGCTCTGTTTACTTCGAGTTCGGAGGCAGCAGGTCCCGCCTCGGCTCCGCCTCTTTGCCCTTATTTGGAACATGCGGGATTAGACTCTGACGTCACAGTTGAGCCGTTAGTGGCCGACTCCGCCAACTAAGGGCTTCGCGGAAACTCTGCAGAATCCTATGGGTGACGTCACGGACACTACGTCCATTTATATATACAGTCTATGGTTCGTCCCTTGCTTCTGGAGGCGCTGTTCCTGGAGTTTCAGAATCCGTCAAAATCCGCAAAGACGAATTCCCAGGAAAACGCCCCTGGTGGCTTGGAGGTCTAGGCGTGGCTCGACGCCTCTCTCTCTCCCTCTCTCTGAGACGATTATCCACTCGAGTAGCCATGGAAATGAATGTTTCCAGGTCCAGATCATTAAGGTTTTAACTGTACTACAACTTGTATACTGCTTATCGATCCGGTCCTTTAACGGTACTCTTAACGGTTACATTGGGTGCAAAGAGGAGGCAAATCCTACTCTGATTGAGCTAAGTATCACTGGTGTCTTAATTTTCTTTTGTTTAGCTTTCTAGCCCCTCATACTATAATCATGTGTATTTTCTCCATTCCTGTTCATGTGTCTTCTCGCAATTATCACTGGCCCCGTGTATCTCCTAATCGCTATAACCGGCCCGCTCTCGTCTATCCCACGTGCTCCACTGAAATCCAGCATCTAGTTTCAGGTGGCCTGTGGAACTGCCAGTCAGCTGTTCCTAAGGCTGACTTCATCTCTGGCTACGCCTCCCTGCAGTCTCTGGATTTCCTTGCTCTCACTGAGACCTGGATTACTCCATCCAACACATCCACCCCAGCAGCTCTCTCCACAGCATATTCCTTCTCACATACACCCAGACCCACTGGCAGAGGAGGGGGCACTGGTCTCCTGCTCTCTCCCAAATGGAGCTTTTCCCTCTTCAAGCTACCTAACTTCACTCCTTCCACCTTTGAATTCCATGCCGTCACAGTAACCCATCCTATACAACTAACCATTGCTGTTCTCTACTGTCGACCAGGCGCCTTGGGGGACTTCTTGGAGGAATTAGATCTTATCTTCTCACACATCCCTGAAACTGGCCCTCCCGCTGTACTTCTCGGAGACTTCAACCTCCAGAATGGGAAGATAGACGAACTAACATCTCTGTTAACCGCTTTTGCTTTCTCACTGTCTCCGTCCCCACCAACTCATAAAGCTGGCAATGTCCTTGATCTCATATTCTCAAGGAACTGCGCTACTTCTAACCTCTCTGTAAACCCGCTCCACACCTCCGATCACTTCTTAATTTCATTCTCTTTACCCCTTTCCAAACATAAAAAACTAATCTCTTCGCATCCTGCACTTGTCCGCTGTAACCTCCGTTCCCTCTCCCCCTCTACCTTTGCCTCATCGGTGATCTCAGCCCTCCCTTCCTCCGACTCGTTCCAACTCCTGCCTCCAAACTCTGCTGCAGAAACTCTCCTCTCTACTCTCTCATCCTCTCTGGACTCTCTCTGTCCTCTCACATCTCGGCAGGCTTGTCAGTTCCCTCCTGCTCCCTGGCGAAATGACGCACTGCGTGTTAATAGAACCGTCCTTAGGGCAGCAGAGCGGAAATGGTGGAAATCCAAACACCGTGACGATCTCCTAACCTATCAGGCTCTCCTCTCCTCTTTCTCTGCTTTCATCTCTCAGGCAAAAAGCACTTTCTTTCAAGATAAGATCCAATCTTCTTATTCTAATCCTAAAAAACTATTTTCCATCTTCTCCACCCTCTTGAACCCCCCCAAAGCCCCTTCCCCCTCCTCCCTTCTGTCAAGCGACTTTGTTAATCACTTTGAAAAAAAGGTTGACGATATTCGCTCTTCTTTTTCTGACTCACCTCTGCTCACCGCTGGATCACCTGAGCCACCTTCACCCGCACACTAACCTCCTTTTCCTCTCTCTCGCCAAGTGAGGTTCTTACCCTCATTTCTTCTGCCCGCCCTACCACCTGTCCCCTGGACCCTATCCCTTCAAACCTCCTTCAGACTATCGCTCCTGATATTCTACCGTTTCTCACCCATTTCATCAACACCTCTCTAACTTCTGGTCACTTTCCAAACAGTCTCAAGGAGGCAAGAGTAAACCCTCTCCTAAAGAAACCCACTCTCGACCCGTCTGACGTTATAAACTACAGGCCTGTCTCTCTCCTCCCGTTCCTGTCTAAAACACTTGAACGCGCTGTCTTTAAACAACTCTCCTGTTATCTCCATCAGAACAATTGGTTTCAAGGCAGGTCACTCCACAGAAACTGCCCTCATTGCTGTCACTGAGGAACTGCACACTGCTAAAGCAGCCTCCCTCTCCTCTGTCATCATCCTGTTGGACCTGTCTGCTGCATTCAACACGGTGAACCATCAGATCCTCCTTCGCACTCTCCAAGAACTTGGAGTATCAGGCTCTGCACTTTCCCTCCTCACCTCATACCTCAAAGACCGCACCTACGGGGTAACTTGGACAGGGTCAGAGTCCGACCCTTGTCAATTAACTACAGGGGTCCCTCAGGGCTCTGTTCTTGGTTCCCTCCTCTTCTCCCTGTACACAAACTCGCTCGGATCTGTCATTAGCCCGCACGGTTTTTCATACCACTGCTATGCTGACGACACCCAATTCATTCTGTCCTTTCCCCGCTCAGAGACCCAGGTCGTCGCACGCATCTCTGCTTGTTTAGCTGACATCTCTCAGTGGATGTCCGCTCATCATCTCAAGCTCAACCTTGACAAAACTGAAGTGCTTTTCCTTCCGGGAAAAGATTGTCCCTCTCTTGACCTGACTATCAATATCGGCACCTATGTTGCTTCCCCGACCCAGACTGCAAGGAATTTGGGTGTGACCCTGGATAACAACCTGTCCTTCACTGCAAACATCGCTGCTACAACCCGCTGCTGCAGATACACGCTTTTCAACATCAGGAAGATACGCCCCCAGCTGACCCAGAAATTGATGCAGGTTCTGGTCCAGGCTCTCGTCACCTAACACCTAGACTACTGCAACTCCCTCCTGGCTGGTCTACCTGCATGTGCCATCCGACCTCTGCAGCTCATTCAGAATGCAGCGGCTCGTCTGGTCTTCAACCTTCCAAAATTCTCCCACACCACGCCGCTCCTCCGCTCCCTTCACTGGCTTCCGGTAACTGCTAGAATTCACTTCAAGACACTGGTACTTGCGTACCATGCTGCGAATGGATCTGGCCCTTCCTACATCCAGGACATGGTTAAACCATACACCCCAGCACATGTACTTCGCTCTGCATCAGCCAAACGACTCACTGCACCCTCGCTGCGAGGGGGACCCAAGTTCCCATCAGCAAAAACACGTGGGTTTGCTATCCTGGCTCCAAAATGGTGGAATGAGCTCCCCACTGAAATCAGGACCGCAGAAAGCTTACACACCTTCCGGCGCAGACTGAAAACTCATCTCTTTCGACTCCACTTCGAGCGATAGAATGACTAATAAAGAACTGCTAACAGAGCACTTATATACTAATAAAGGACTGGCTTATCTAAAGCCAGTTGAGTAGCACTTGAAACGATTGGCTCTTTGAAACCTGATGTTCTTATATGATTCTGTTTTCTTCAAGGTTGTGTCTTCCTGGTCGAATGTACTTGTTGTAAGTCGCTTTGGATAAAAGCGTCAGCTAAATGCAATGTAATGTAATGTTATGTAATGTAAATTAACTCAACAAATTGTGAACAAAATTAACATTGCTTTTTATTTAAATTAAATAAATTATATTTCACATAAAAAATAACAACAATGTTTTAACAAATTGTATTAAATAATGTGATGACAGAACTCTAAACAGAATAGCTGAAACTTTAACAAAATAAATAACTGAATTACCTCTAATCATTAACCCATATTTTTATAATGTTGTTAACTCTGTGTGTTGCTGCTAGCATATATAACAGGCATGGGCAATACCCGGCATTTCAGTTGATCCCACTAGATGGCGCACTCTAGACACAAATGAGCTTACATTGTTAACATAGGTTCAGGAGCATGGCCATGCCTAAAACTCCACCTCGAACCACAGCCACCCCTATTTATATCCGGCAAAACTTCCGGCCACTGCTTGTCTCCATCCTTTCAAGGACTGACCGGCAGACCGTGATCGTCACGGTTCAAACAAGCTAAATGCTACCATGAGAACATTCAACTCACCATGGATCCCGATCTGCTTATCAGCTCACCGGAGTCAGATGAAGATCTCTTCGACATCGCCTACCCGACATCCTCGGTTCAGCAGTCAAATCTAAGCCAAGCATCCGAGCAGAGCCGCGTGCGCTCGGCAATCGGTGTCCCACACACCAGCCGCCACCGCTCCCACTCAAGCTCCCCCAACGAGATACCTCCAACTCCAGACAGGTCCCAGGCTTCGTCTACTCCGCCAGCGAGGGCAAACAACCGGGGCCACAACAGGCACAGCCAGCTCCAATCTCCCCACCACCGGCAGCCTGCCTCATTCGCAGCCCCCGGCCATTCGCAGCCCCCGGCCACTCGCAGCAGCACACTCGACACGCCTCTTGGAAGGAGCCGCACTCCGAAACGGAGCCCGAACTACGGAGCCCGAACTACGGAGCCCGAACTATGGAGCCCGAACTACGGAGCCCGAACTACGGAACCCGAACTATGGAGCCCGGACTACAGAGGTGGACAGTCATTCAACTCCAACGTTTCCTGAAAGAAAACGGCATCCACTTTCACCGAAATGACAACAAGGATAGACTGTTCAACCTCTACAAAGCCTACAGCAGCACAACGGCAAGAACCCATTCTTGCCATTAGCCGACTCTTACCCAGTACCTTCTTTTCCAACTGGTCTATCCTTTCCCCCTCCCCCTCCTCCATCCCTACCCCATCCCTTCCCAACACCCAAATGTTTTTCCTCCCTGCACAACCAACTACACTCTAGCCACAGCAACATCACCCATCCAGCCAGTCTCCTCAGTCTATCGCTCTTCCCCCGTGTCCCCCGTCTTGCGCCAGCAGATTCTCCTAGGTAACTACGTAGACTTACGCCCTAAACGCACCAGGAGCGTATGCGCCGCGTTACGGTGGCGCCGACGGTAAGGATCGCGGCCACTCTAGTCAATGGGTGCTATTCCACCACACGCGCAGCGTTACGGCTCAGACGCGTCCCAGAAGCGGCTCGGCGCAGCGCTTCTCTAAAATTAGGATGAATCCTAGTTTTGCCGCGGCGCAGCCGTAAGGTAAGGTCGGGCCGGCAGCCCCCCCCTCGCAGGAAGTGGAAAGGTGAGCATCCGGGCCAGGCCCATCCCGCATATCTACTAATTTAGCAGACCCCCCTCCTTCATCACAACACCTCCATTAAGATACGCACAATGGACGACGAGGTGTTCATAATGGAAGTGGAGAAACACACAATTTTATACGATGTAACCAATGCTTTTTACAAGGACAACATCAGAAAGGACAAGGCCTGGTTTTTAGTCGCTGCAGTTTGTGGAGTGGAAGGTAACAACTACATATTAATGTTTTAAAGTTAATGGTCGAATGTACTTATTGTAAGTCGCTTTGGATAAAAGCGTCAGCTAAATGCAATGTAATGTAATGTAATGTAAATTAACTCAATAAATTGTGAACAAAATTAACATTGCTTTTTATTTAAATTAAATAAATTATATTTCACATAAAAAATAACAACAATGTTTTAACAAATTGTATTAAATCATGTGATGACAGAACTCTAAACAGAGTAGCTGAAACTTTAACAAAATAAATAAGTGAATTACCTCTAATCATTAACCCATATTTGTATAATGTTGTTAACTCTGTGTGTTGCTGCTAGCATATATAACAGCCATCGGCAATACCCGGCATTTCAGTTGATCCCACTAGATGGCACACTCTAGACACAAATAAGGTTACATTGTTAACATAGGTTCAGGAGCATGGCCATGCCTAAAACTCCGCCTCTAACCACAGCCACCCCTATTTATATCCGGCAAAACTTCCGGCCACTGCTTGTCTCCATCCTTTCAAGGACTGACCGGCAGACCGTGATCGTCACGGTTCAAACAAGCTAAACGCTACCATGAGAACATTCAACTCACCATGGATCCCGATCTGCTTATCAGCTCGCCGGAGTCAGATGAAGATCTCTTCGACATCGCCTACCCGCCATCCTCGGTTCAGCAGTCAAATCTAAGCCAAGCATCCGAGCAGAGCTGCGTGCGCTCGGCAATCGGTGTCCCACACACCAGCCGCCACCGCTCCCACTCAAGCTCCCCCAACGAGATACCTCCAACTCCAGACAGGTCCCAGGCTTCGTCTACTCCGTAAATTAATCCCCAGAAAAAAGGTTTTAATTGTTTTCATGTTGTTTCTTTTCATATAGTTCAAAAAGCAGCTTGAGCAATCCTTCCCCTGTAGAAGATATGGAAAGAGCATCTACACCCCTGTCATTGGAAACAGAGGAACATTCCAGGACAGCATGTGGATCTCCAGCCCCACCACCCACAGCCCCGCCACCTCTGGTACCCACAACCTCTGGAGAGAGGCAAAGGCCTTCTAGGTCCCGTAGCCCCAGGGATCCCATTTCCACACCAGCAGCGGCCCAGCGTTCCACACGGGACACAAGGAGGAGGCCACAGAGCACAGACCTTGGAGAGCAGCTGATATCTCTACTGCAGGAACCTCCAATTGCACCACACATGCCAGACTCAGAATTAGAGGAGTCATACTACTTTGCTCTCAGTCTTGTGCCCATGTTGCAAAGACTGGACAAAGACAGAACACATCAGGCACAAATCTGTATTTTAAACACCTTCCACAACTTGGAAAGAGACACCCAACACCAGCAACATTGACAGCCCATTGACCATCCCCCTGCCACTCAACATTCCATTCACACCTCCAGGCCAGTAGCCTTTCGGCCAAGTGTAACCCAGCCCAAGCCCAATCAACACCTACAAGGCCATCAGACATTAGGGCTGTGCATCTTCACTGGTCTCACGATTCGATTCGATTACGATTATCCTGTCAACGATTCGATTCGGTTCGATATCCCGGTGCATCCCGGTGCATCACGATTCATACCAATGCGTTGCATCCTCAATTTTCTATATTACTGCACATGGCTTATTTTTCATCAATGCATACATGCAGTAAATACATATGAACTCTATTTTTATTATTTAGAAAGTGCTTCAGAAATCAAAAACATAAATGTCTTGACATTAATTTATAAACCAAAATAAATGAATTGTATAGGTCTAGCCTACGTGTGTGAAGTTGTTCCATCCTCAAAAACAAAAAGCTAATGCTTCTGCAGTCGAGCTGCAGCTTCTAGCCACGGCCTTCTGTTAAGAAAGGACACTGAATGTCCTGAATGTGGCATCACACACCTCGAGTCTGAACACAGCAGACAACAGGAGTATTTACAACAGCATATACAAACTAAAATAGCGCATGTGGGTGCACACTTACAGTCTCTGTCTTACTGTTACACAAATCCCATGAATGCATGAGGCTAAGTTAGCTTCATTATATCTCAGTGATTAAGTGAATAATAAAGTTTCTATCGGGTCACTGTCAGCCTGTCACTCATTATTTTCAGGGAGGGGGCGGGGCTTGGAGGAACGGAGAGGAGACGGTGATCGCGGGAGCTTTTTTCCTCCTGCCTTCACAAACTTTACACACATATATATCGTCTGAAAATTGCTAGAGGACATTCATACTTTGCAATCCAAGACTTAATTAAATCCACCAAAAACCTGACATGATTGTAACGCGATTATTTTTGAAAAACATAAATCCCTGTCACACTCCGTGTCGCTGCCGCTCAGAGACACAGCGTCTCTGAGCGGCAGCGACACGGAGTGATTGAGAGCGGGTCCTGCTGCTGTGGGTTCTGGACTGGTGTCCTTGTGTTGGTGGATAAAGCAGACTGCTCCGTGTTGCTGTGCCGCTGTCACGTCTGTTCCCTGATCTCTGCGTCACCGACCGATTTGATATTAAAGTGACAGAAAAAAGCCGCGGCCGGAAAATCAGGAAGCAACGTTACTACTCTATAACCGATTATCTTCCGTCACTGCATCGAGACCGAATCGTCCACGTCCGCATCGCAATGCATCGTGGAAACGATTATTTTCAACACCCCTATCAGACATGCTGTCATCCAGCAGTAGCTCAGCATGGCAGGATTCTTTTTACGAACAATTGTAGTTGAGCAATTGAGTTCATTGTTTTTTTTACTGTAAATAGTTACTTTTTTTGTGTTGATTGTTTATATTTGATGTTTCTGTTTAAAATGTTGTTTGGGGTGAAATTGTTAAAAATAAAACGTTTATTAAATTTGTGGTCAGTGATTTATTGTCTGTGAAATGTGCATTTTACCTAAGTGCAACAGCCAGTCTCTGCTTGGGTTCAATGGCAGCTCTGTACTTTGTGGATTGTCTGGTCAGTTCAGGGCCCAGGAGGGACAGCAGTTCATCCATCTGCTCTGCACTCATCCGAAAATATTGGTGATGTCGTTGGCTGTCCAGCCTCAGCTCAGCCACGAGGTGATGGAAATAACCTTGTTGTCTCCTTTGCTGGTTGAGGGGGTGCACCCAAAACCGGCTCCTTCTCCTCCCCCCATCCCCCCGTAGTCTTTCAAGTCGGAGAATACATGCCAGCGTTCTCCTCCGGTTTACAAGCACTGTAAATTATATATATATAGAATAATTATGATGATGAATGCATATTTTTTACTACTAAAATACAGCAACACATCTTTGATTCATGTCGTTTATAACTGGAACTGGATTACAATTATTATTAACTGTGTCTGTAGTCTACAACACAACAACATAGGAAATAACAACAATAAACACGATTTAAACAGAAACAAACATAAACCATTTAACTACGTAGCCTACTTACTTGTAGAAGTACAAATGTCCAGGAAATATTCCAAAATCAACAACAACTGCGAGGCTAACATCAAAGGAAGACATTTATACCAGATACAAAGGGAAGTAGGAACAGGAAGCACTTGGGGGAGTAGTAGAAGAGAACAGAGCATTAACAGCAGAAAAAAATTCGGACACTCTGGATTAAACTCATCACTGCATCTGATTGGAAAACATCCAAATGGCAATTGTGATGGTTGCCAACAACCAGAGACAATACATCATGTATTTTTTAGCTGCCCGGAATATACAAGGCAAAGACTCATTCTGAAAACTGCACTGGAACAACTCAACATCAAGGACATGGATTTCAAGTCAATATATGTAAAGTAAATCAAGAAATTAAGCAAACAAGCTGATCTTCAAATTCCTCAAAAGCACTTTACTTTAATAACTCAACAGTAGGTGGCGATATATGCTCCAAGTGGAAGCGATTCGCCATTAAAGAGAAGAAGAAGAAGAAGAACTGCGAGGCTGCACACACGACGCTCCGCTTCCGCAACGTTTTGAAATGCGCCTGGTGTGTTAGATCGCAGGAGGAGGTCGCAGCGCGGTGCAGCCGCAACGTAACGCGGCACAGACGCTCCTGGTGCGTTTAGGGGGTTACGGTCCGTCCACACACAGGCATGAAAAAAATCTTGAAAAATCTTGATGCTGGGCGTGTCTGAAGCTTGGCGATTTCACACGTCTAAGGCGACCAACAACCAATCACATGAATCTCCCGCTCCCGACATACAAAGCAATAGCAATGTTAAAACGAAGTAAACTGGATATAACTTCCCAAACAGGCGAAAACCTACCAGTTTCACCCACTGTCTTTGCCACCTCCCTCCATGCCTGGTTCCTCCGGTTCGTATCCCGGTAAATAGTTCTGGTCGTACAGAACCGGGTGATTTGCTACCGTAATTTCTCGTTTGGAATATGAGGAAATGAACTGCGGTCTGGCTCTCCAAGCTTGCACGCGGTTTGATTGGCTAGCGCTTGTACTGGCGGGATTTGCATAAACGGGATTTGATTGGCTGATGCCAGCTTCGAAAGCATCGGCAGCATCAAAAGTAGAACATTGCTCAACTTTTGATGCAGGTTTTTACATCTACCACATCCACTTCGCTTGCCATACCGCCAACACTTTGTATTGTATTATTGTATGAGAGAGGTTCCAGGTTGAATTGAGGTGGATATGTGTAATGTTCAGAGGTTGTTATGTTTAATATTCATGAGAATATTTGTCATTGATCAAATGATAATAAACAAACATTTGCAAAACGCATATTTGACCACTCATATGTTATTACAAACTTGAAAAATATCACTCTACGGAACATTTAGAACAGATAAAAAAAGTAAGATTAATTTACGATTAATCGCTATTAACTATTTTAATCGACTTTACAGCCCTAGTTATAATAACCATATATTATGTTAAATGGATATACCCGCCTTCTTTCATTTATCTTTCCATTCGCAATAATTTACATAAAGAAATGGCATATTTTGGACATAGTTCGAATGGTGATTAATCATGATTAATTAATTTTTAAGCTGTGATTAATCTGATTAAAAATGTTAATCGTTTGACACCCCTAAATAATATCAAACATAATATGACTATTCACTTTATTGTGAAATTAAAACAGAATGGTAAAGGAAAATACAGTTTCAGTCTCTCGATGTGAAGCTTATGCATTGTACCATGAACCTGTATAGACCTGTAACAGTCAACTGCATGAGGAGTTGGAAAGGGAGTTCAGAAAATCAGTAATATCTTTAAAAACTACACAAAAGTCCCTTTCTATCAGCTGTGCACCGTTATGTTGTAAATACAGACTATCTACTAATTGGATAAAATATAAAAGTCAGCCGAATTAGTGTTGATACTGCAAGGAGACGTATTGTGTGAAAAGAAATGGAAGATGTTGTTTAATTGTTGATATATTTATGGTCCACGTCACGTATTCAGTTTTGGCGGCATCTCTTCCAGTTTGTCCAGAAGTCTTCTGATCAGGGCTCTATAAATAAATATCTACGGGAGATATGTAATATTTAATGCAGCTGAACCGTGTATTACAATGCCGTTATGTGATGACTTTCAAAGAGAAAAGCAAGAACACTCGGAATAAAGTAATGTTTTCCAATTTCATATCACATAAACACCATATCCCGACGTGCATTGCAGCGTGATTTTAGCCTAACAAAACCTTTGAAAAAATAAATGTGTCTCTCAGAATCGAAAGAGAAAAACATATGGGAAAAACACAAAAGCATTGTAATGCTTAACAATATAATTTAAACCAATTAATGTCGTATAATTAACTAGGATAAACTGATGATTTTTAGTGGATGAGTACTGCATCCCGTTAAAAGGACAGGCTCATCGGTGCGACGGAGTGTGCCGGTGAGCCGATTTTCTGCAGCTGACTTTCCTCCACGATCATTGGCCAAGGTAACATTACAGTTACCTGACCACACCATGACTAGTGGATTCAGGGGCGGACGAAAGTCTGATGGACTGGGGTCTTGCTAAAAGACTGGGCATTACAACTGTTCCTTTGACTTCCCCTGTAGATGTCATTGCCTTAGATGGCAAGCTGTTATTCAGAGTAACCCATATGACTGAACCCATTCAAGTAACTATAGATGACATTCACACAGAAAGATTAAGATTCCACTTATTTGACTCTGCACTTCACCCTATAGTTTTGGGACTTCCATGGCTCTTCAGACATGATCCGAATATTGACTGGCGGTCGGGAAACATTAAGAGCTGGGCTCCTGATTGTAAAGTTACCTGCTTAGCCTCCCCTGGGAACTCCAGACAGTCTGTTAATCAGACAGACAAACCCAATAGAGTTACCACTGACATCAAGTCAGAGTATGCTGACCTGTCTAGAGTGCCTACATGTTATCTGGACTTAAAAGACGTTTTTGACAAGACTAAGGCTACTATGCTACCACCTCATATAGACCGAATGTTAGGAATTGTATGTGTCTGTAATAAGAAGATGAATCCACGAGGATGTCAGCTACAATCCTGTGGAAGCCATCAGGGAAGCAGCATGACAAGACCCAAGGCAGGACCGCAGAGACAGGTTCAGCCACGACCCGAAGTCCACGACTTAATCCAGAACTCAGGATAGAGGATCCAAGACACAGGACTACAGCAAGAGGATCAGCCTCGACTCCGGATCCCGGTGTAGATATAGATACAAAACAAGACAAAAAAGTTGTCTGGGTTTATCGGAACAAGAGAATACACAGACACAGAAAAGGTCACTGGATAAAAGTTATTCTTGATAACCCTCTAGAAAGATCTCATGAACTTCCCCACTCAATCTATCAAGACCCGAGCAGTTCTATTAGATATAGGATAAGAAACAGAGATAAGGAGCACAACAACCTATCTCTTCGTCTCTAACCTATCTCTATGCACTCCCCCGCATATCTAAGCAACTCTGTACCCCGTTACCCTCTACAAGGCCATATTGCATTAACAACACCACATCTGGCGTCACAGAGATCTTCAGTTACTGTCCTTTCTTCTTAGAGGAAGTACGGAAACACGTAACTCTGGATTTGTTTTAATGGTTGAGGTGCAATAAACGACACAGCAGCTGTTTGGCATGTTACAACTATTATTTTCTGGCTTGCTCATGAGAGTAACAGCTGGAGAAATGATAGCCTCGCCTACTGATTTTAATTTAACCGTATATCGAGCCCGATACTCGATTTCAAATGTGTGCTCTTAAATTATATTTATAAATGACTATTATCATTATTATAAGCAAGACACTAAATGGCAAAGATATGTAGAAAATAAATGCATTCAAGATACGTTCATAAGAAACGTAACGTGAGAGAAAATATGTTTCAAGAAGATATGTAGAAAATAAACGTATTTGAGATACTTTGACGACGTGACACCCTCTGTCCTTAGAGCCTCACATCATACAAGGAAAAACTTCCGGGGAAGACCCACAGTTTAAAGGGAAAAATGGGAGAAACCTCGGGGAGAGCAACAGAGGAGGGATCCCTCTCCCAGGATGGACAGACGTGCAATAGATGCTGTGTGTAAATTGAAAAGATAATACATTTGCAACATAGGTAGACCAAATGTTTGGAAATGCATGTGTGTATATTAGGAAGATGAATCCACGAGATCGAGGGATTTTGTTATGAGATGGGACACCACAGCATGAAGGGTAAGATAAATATTCCATCTAATGGCTATGCATGGAGATCAGAATGTTATTAGAAATGTGTAGGGACAACTGGTCCGCTTTCCAAATTTCTAACATAATCATGCAATACAATCAATACATTACCATACAAAACCATATCACAAAACCATATCATATGCGTAATGTCAGGAGTAGGCCTACTCCTGGCCCCTGTTCACGGGCCGCCACGACCTTCCGGTCCGGCGGCGTCAGAAGAGGGAGGCAGAACAAAAAGCTGAATAGGCTTTCATACCAACAGATACAGGAAGGGGTGGAGTTTACTCAACCTCCACACACACACACCCCCCCCCCACAGTTCAGAGACCTAAGATGTGTCTTAAAGGATATTTCTTTGCTTCCAAAGATAACACAACTATTTCACCTCTCATATCTCCAACTTCTGGTTACACAAAATACAAAGTAATTAAACACACACATATACTATTCAAGAGATGTAGACTTCCATGAAACTTGACATGCTAGCGATCTTCCCCCACCTAGCACCATGTCCTGTATAACACCTCCCCTGCAGAGCAATAAAAACCTGTTTACTGCAACTAGCCCTTTGTTCATAGCCATTTTAGTCCTCAGATTTATGAAAGGATAAAACAGAGAAATCAATATAAGCTGTTCTTTCACTTTTATGTTATAATCAAAAAGGTGTGTTTTGGCTATTGGGAGTAGGTTACTTGTAAGAATATATTTTTGATTATGTGACCTTAATTAATAAAAGGAGAAAGTGTTATGGCAGAATCCTTATTACAGCGTATTTCTGGCTTATTCACTAAGATCACATGGTAAGCCATATGATGTGTGTTATTGAGTTGGGTCACACAGAGTTAAAGAGACAATGGTCGTTTTGAATTATCAATAGATATATTCATTTTACGTGAGCTGATGCCGAGGTCATAGGAAGTGTGAGAGGCTACTCAGAGATAATACACTTAAGTCTTTGTTAGTTAATTACTCCTAAAGACATCATGAGATGACATTTCAACAGATACAAGTATAGCTTTCAAAGAGAAAAACATGTGACGTTCGTGTGGTAGGCTATATGATCAAATGTGTGTGTTCATTACAGTGGCTATATATACACTGTGTGGTTATTGCTACTGGTGGGGGGCATTTCCACAATTGACTGCTGTGGCAGGTGATGTTGTGCTACAAGATTATTATTGTTGTTGAGCAACTGAATAAGAATTAATCTAAACTATGTCTGTTTGTGTTTTATTGATCTCTCTCTCTGTGTTAACATTTAAGGTTGGTGAGCCATACATTGTACTTTCAGCTGCATCCCCTGTAATCTCAGATGCACCCCAAGTCAAAAAAAATGTCTGGAACCGCGCCTAAGAGACTGAGTTACTAGCTCTATTGGATGAAATCCAAAAAATGCCTGTTTTCCACACCATATTTGGTAAGAGCCCATATTTAGCCTCACTGCCTAAGCAAGCCAGATCGTATATAAGGAGGCCCCAACAGGACAGAGGACGGTGTGGTGGAAGGCCTTTTGAGACTTCAGCTTTTGGTAGGCTTATCTTCTGCTGTATAGCATTTCAATTGATTCTGTATTTGCTCAATTTGTTTGAAATATAAATTCATTGTAAATAATTATCATGAACAATTTTGTTGATTTAAAACCAATATGATATATTCTCAACAGGATTGTGGAATATTTCTGACTTTTCAATAAGAGTGGAACAGGTATACATACTACATTACATTTGCAAATATATTTTATTCCATCAACCTAAGTTAGAAAAACGTTTTAATGAACTAATTACTTTTAACTCCATACTGGAATGTGTTCTGGTACACAGGAAAAATAATTGAAGTGTGGACTGTTACCAATCCACATTTCAGTTTACTTCCTACCTCTGAGAGCAGAGCAGCTGACCCCCACACTGCTTCCTGGGCCCTGTATAGTATCTGCCCACTGCTTCTAATACTAGGATGGGTTAAATTCAAAGACTAAATTTCACTGAGTGCGGTGCTGTGCACATTTGTGTGACGATTTAACAAGAATTTGATTTGAATCCTTCCATTTCAATTTCAAGGATAATTCAATGTAATGGGGATATGTTTATTTTTCTTTGATGACAGACAACCTGGGCTGTTGAATCAAATTGATTGAAAACATTGAAATAAGTAAGATTAATAAGGTTTATCTTACTTGTGTGTACTTCACAGAAATAAACTGCCACCATGAGTACCGACGCGGAGATGTCCTTGTATGGCAAGGCTGCAATTTACCTTCGTAAGCCAGAGAAGGAAAGACTTGAGGCTCAAAGCGCACCATTTGATGCCAAGAGTGCTTGCTTTGTGTCTGATGTCAAGGAGCTGTACTTGAAGGCAACACTCCTCAAGAAAGATGGTGGCAAAGCCACTGTCAAAATACTGGGAACTGAGGAGGTTCGTATCATTAAATCAGTGTGTACAAGGAATTAAATTTGATAATTTCTCATGTAACACATTTCCTGTTCTAGGAGAGGGTAGTGAAAGAAGAGGAGGTCTTCCCATTGAACCCTCCCAAGTATGACAAGATTGAGGACATGGCCATGATGACCCATCTCAATGAAGCCTCTGTGCTGTATAACCTCAAAGAGCGTTATGCAGCATGGATGATCTACGTAAGACTAATTGCCTGATGAGACTGAAAAATGTTTGCTGGAAACATGAAGTTACATTTAAATTCTCTGTGATATATTTTAGACCTACTCTGGGTTGTTCTGTGCCACTGTGAACCCCTACAAGTGGCTCCCAGTATATGATGCTGAATGTGTAAGTGCCTACAGAGGCAAGAAGCGTATGGAGGCTCCACCCCACATCTTCTCAGTCTCTGACAACGCTTATCAGTTCATGGCTACTGGTAAGTCATTACCACTCATTTAAAACGCATCAGTATAGGGTTTCAGTTTTTAATATGTACTTGATTGGTTTATGTTTTTTTAACTTTTACAGATAGGGAAAACCAGTCTGTCTTGATCACGTAAGTTTGTAACATTTACAATTGTGCCCATTTAGTTTTAATTAAGATTAATCAAAGATATTGGTCAAGTTCTTAATAATCTCTGTCTCTACCTAGTGGAGAATCTGGTGCTGGAAAGACTGTGAACACCAAGCGTGTCATCCAGTACTTTGCAACAATCTCAGTTTCTGGACCCAAGAGAGACGAATCAAAGGTATGTTACTCTATGATGATGACGATTCAGGATTCTTTAGATGTTTTTTCAGGGATGAACAAATGAAGTCGTTTCCTGACAGCTATTCTTACCTGGATTTTAGGGGTCACTTGAGGATCAGATTATTGCAGCCAATCCATTGCTGGAGTCTTATGGTAACGCCAAAACTGTGAGGAATGACAACTCTTCTCGTTTTGTAAGTATGGAACAGTTTCCACAAACGAGAGAAGCATTGTTACATTGCACATGTGGAGGGACATTAATGATTATGTTATTTCAAACAGGGTAAATTCATCAGAATCCATTTCAATACAGCTGGCAAACTGGCTAGTGCTGATATTGAGACTTGTAAGTAACTATCCTTATAGTGTACACAAACTACTGTAAGTAAGATTTAGCCTGGCACTGACATGATCAAAACTTGTAGATCTGCTGGAGAAGTCAAGAGTGACATTCCAGCTCGAGGAAGAGAGAGGCTACCATATCTTCTACCAGATGATGACCGGCCACAAGCCAGAGCTCCTTGGTAAGGAGAATTAGATATAGCAATTGTTTCAACCTTATTACAGTTTTACATTTATAAAAGATATCTACTGACATGTTTATTTTTTTTGGATTCTAGAACTGGCACTCCTCACAACCAACCCCTACGACTTCCCCATGTGTAGCATGGGTAAGATCGTTGTGGCCAGCATTGATGACAAAGTGGAGCTGGAAGCCACGGATGTGAGTAATTTTCAATTCAACATATTTAAATAGACTTTGTGAAATAAATGCAACATCATTACAACTCTTTTAAGAACTTTTGCTTCAACAATTGTGTCTTTTGTGTCTCTTGACATCAGAATGCTATTGATATCCTGGGCTTCAGTCATGAAGAGAAGATGAGCATTTACAAGATGACCGGTGCTGTGCTTCACCATGGTAACATGAAGTTCAAGCAAAAGCAGCGTGAGGAGCAGGCTGAGAATGATGGCACAGAGGGTGAGTATTTAATCTTAGCTCAAAGCTTAGAGCTTGGCAACAACATTGATACATTTCTTGATAACATTGTGTTCTTCACAAATTATGATGGACATTTCTGAATTATTTTCAGATGCTGACAAGGTTGCTTATTTGCTGGGTCTGAACTCTGCTGACATGCTGAAGGGTCTGTGCTATCCTAGAGTGAAGGTCGGAAATGAGTATGTCACCAAGGGACAGACTGTACCTCAGGTAAACACTGATGGTCAATATCAAACCTTCTACTGTTTATAAACACAATATGTAGTACATATTTCATTTGGAAAAAGATATGCAATGTCAGTTGGCATTTTTGGAACTTCTGTCAATGAGTTCTAATTGAATTCTAAATTCAAGGGCGATCTTTGATTCAATTGTTGTTTTGGAATTTTAGTGGCATGTATCTTGAAAATAATATAATATACCAGTTGTATATGTCAAAAATGAAATCACATCACTTTTTTTCTTTAAGGTCATGAACTCAGTGCCTGCCCTGGCCAAGTCTATCTATGAGAGGATGTTCTTGTGGATGGTCATCCGTATCAACAATATGTTGGACACCAAACAAGCTAGACAGTTCTACATTGGTGTGCTGGATATTGCTGGCTTTGAAATCTTTGATGTAAGCCAGAGTTTGAACAATTTAGCAGTTGATACTTTTTAATAAATATTTGTAAATAATTGTAATAATAACTTTTTGCCTTGTAAGAGATTGTGAAGATGATATGTCCTTTTGCAGTTCAATACATTGGAGCAGCTGTGCATCAACTTCACAAATGAGAAACTGCAACAGTTCTTCAACCACACCATGTTCGTCCTGGAGCAAGAGGAGTACAAGAAGGAGGGTATTATCTGGGAGTTCATTGACTTTGGTATGGACTTGGCTGCCTGCATTGAGCTGATTGAAAGGGTAACCACTTCATTTATTATTTCATACATCATATGTAACTGTTTTTTTATTTGTTATAATGTATCACTAAATTATATACCTCTTTCAACCTTTTCAAGCCCATGGGCATCTTCTCCATCCTTGAAGAGGAGTGCATGTTCCCCAAGGCCTCAGACACATCCTTCAAGAACAAGCTGTATGACCAGCATCTTGGCAAAAACAAAGCATTTGACAAGCCAAAGCCCGCAAAGGGCAAGGCTGAGGCCCACTTCTCCCTGGTGCACTATGCTGGTACCGTGGACTACAACATCACTGGCTGGCTGGACAAGAACAAGGATCCCCTGAATGACTCTGTCGTTCAGCTGTACCAGAAATCTTCAGTGAAACTGCTGGTTTCGCTGTATCCTCCAATAGTTGAGGGTAAGATAGTAACTACAGTAAAGATCAAATGTATATTTGTAATATTATTTTATTTTAACTCATCAACTATTACTTGTTTGTGCTAATGTCATGACATTCTAACAAAACATCAACAGATGCTAATAAGAAGGGAGGCAAGAAGAAGGGTGGTTCTATGCAGACTGTGTCCTCCCAGTTCAGGGTAAGCTTTCTCAAAGAAAACATAACTAATAGATCTCTGTTTAAACCAAAACTCCCAATGGTGGCATTTCATGACATGAGACACCATTATGGATTACAGGAGAACTTGGGCAAGCTGATGACTAACTTGAGGGCCACCCATCCTCACTTTGTGCGCTGTCTGATTCCCAATGAGTCAAAGACTCCAGGTACATATACAACAGTATTGATGACTGCTTTGGTTTTTTATTCTGTGCTGCATCAACTAAAATACCTACTATTTATTCAAATAATTAAATATAAAAAAATGTTGTACAGGTCTTATGGAGAACTTCCTGGTTATCCACCAGCTCAGGTGTAATGGTGTCCTGGAGGGTATTAGAATCTGCAGAAAAGGTTTCCCCAGCAGGATCCTCTATGCTGACTTCAAGCAGAGGTATAATGTGTTTATACATAGAATTTTAACCTCTCATTATTACAATGTAATGCTCCTCCTGACAATAAACTCTTTCATATAGATACAAGGTGCTGAATGCCGGTGTCATCCCTGACGGTCAGTTCATGGACAACAAGAAGGCTTCAGAGAAGCTGCTTGGGTCAATTGATGTTCCTCATGATGAATATAAATTTGGACACACCAAGGTAAGTACTTTACATTTACTTCATAACTGAGCTAATGAATATTTACCAAAGACGCTGTACAGTAGGGCTGTGCATCTTCACTGGTCTCACGATTCGATTCGATTACGATTATCCTGTCAACGATTCGATTCGGTTCGATATCCCGGTGCATCCCGGTGCATCACGATTCATACCAATGCGTTGCATCCTCAATTTTCTATATTACTGCACATGGGTTATTTTTCATCAATGCATACATGCAGTAAATACATATGAACTCTCTTTTTATTATTTAGAAAGTGCTTCAGAAATCAATAACATAAATATCTTGACATTAATTTATAAACCAAAATAAATGAATTGTGTAGGTCTAGCCACCGTGTGAAGTTGTTCCATCCTCAAAAACAAAAAACTAATGCTTCTGCAGTCTAGCTGCAGCTTCTAGCCACGGCCTTCTGTTAAGAAAGGACACTGAATGTCCTGAATGAGGCCTCACACACAGGACTTGAGTCTGAACACAGCAGACAACAGGAGTATTTACAACAGCATATACAAACAAAAATACTGCATGTGGGTCCACACTTACATTCTCTGTTGTACTGTTACATAAATCCCATGAATGTATGAGATTAAGTTAGCTTCATTATATCTCAGTGATTAAGTGAATAATAAAGTTTCTATCGGGTCACTATCAGCCTGTCACTCATTATTTTCAGGGAGGGGGCGGGGCTTGGAGGAACGGAGGAGACGGTGATCGCGGAAGCTTTTTTCCTCCTGCCTTCACAAACTTTACACACGTATCGTCTGAAAATTGCGAGAGGACATTCATACTCTGCAATCCAAGACTTAATTAAATCCACCAAAAACCTGACATGATTGTAACGCGATTATTTTTGAAAAACATAAATCCCTGTCTGTGTCTCAGAGCCGCAGAGACACGAGTGATTCGGAGCGGGTCCTTCTGCTGCTGGTTCTGGACTGGTGGTGTTGTTGTGTTGGTGGATAAAGACTGCTCCGTGTTCGGTGTTGCTGTGCCGCTGTCACGTCTGCTCCCTGCTCTCTGCGTCACCGACCGATTTGATATTAAAGTGACAGAAAAAACGTTATAGTAAAGCCGCGGCCGGAAAATCAGGAAGCAACGTTACTACTCTATAACCGATTATCTTCCGTCACTGCATCGAGACCGAATCGTCGCATCGCAATGCATCGTAAAAACGATTATTTTCAACACCCCTACTGTACAGTGTATTTGTTGGATGTTACTGTGACTACGGTAGTATGTATTATACATGTAATTAATGAAACTACCTCAGGAGGTCAACTCTGGTAGCCTTTCTTTTTCCATCCCTGCAAATAATAAAAAAAAATACTTCCTTGATTATGATGAAACAAGTGATTAAGACTTGGCCTTAAAACCATTCCATCCAATCAAGTAATGTCATGTAAATAGGAGTCACATATTTCATTTTGTTTGTTTGCTTGCTTGTTATAAAGTGTTTCAAGTGTTCATTACTTGAAGTCATCATTTATTTGCTGAAAGACATTTAGATTTCCCCTCCTCGAAAAAAGGTATTCCGATTCTGAAAACATGTCGTTTCTGTTTGCTCAGGTGTTCTTCAAGGCTGGCCTGCTGGGTACCCTTGAGGAGATGAGAGACGAAAAACTGGCAACACTGGTCAGAATTACTCAGGCTTTGTGCCGTGGTTATCTCATGAGAACGGAGTTTGTGAAGATGACAGCAAGGAGGCACGTTGAAAACTGCTAATTCTGATCAATGGTGTAAAGAAAAAATAGAAATTGTCTAAAACCAATTTTTTCTGTGCAGGGAAGCCGTATACACCATCCAGTACAACGTGCGCTCCTTCATGAATGTCAAACACTGGCCATGGATGAAGGTCTACTACAAGATTAAGCCTCTGCTGCAGAGTGCTGAAACTGAGAAGGAGCTGGCAAATATGAAGGAGAACTATGAAAAAATGACAACTGACCTGGCTACTGCCCTGGCCAAGAAGAAGGAACTGGAGGAGAAGATGGTTTCCCTTCTGCGGGAGAAGACTGATCTGGCTCTGCAAGTAGCATCTGTAAGTAAACGTCAACCGACAAATACGCTTTTTCATGTTTGTGAATATATAAGAGCTAACATGTATGAAAATGGTCTAGGAAGGAGACAATCTCACTGATGCTGAGGAGAGATGTGAGGGACTCATCAAGAGTAAGATTCAGATGGAGGCCAAACTCAAAGAGACAACTGAGAGACTGGAGGATGAAGAGGAAATGAATGCTGAGCTCACTGCCAAGAAGAGAAAGCTGGAGGATGAATGCTCTGAGCTCAAGAAGGATATTGATGACCTGGAGCTTACATTGGCCAAAGTGGAAAAGGAGAAACATGCCACTGAGAACAAGGTTTGTAATCAATGATCTGTTCATTAGGTAGTGAGATTATAATTATTTATTTATATTAACAAAATCTTTCTTGTACACTTAGGTGAAGAACCTGACCGAGGAGATGGCCTCCCAGGATGAGAGCGTTGCTAAGCTGACCAAGGAAAAGAAAGCCCTTCAGGAGTCTCATCAGCAGACTCTTGATGACCTGCAGGCAGAGGAAGACAAAGTCAACACTCTGACCAAGGCCAAGACCAAGCTTGAGCAGCAAGTGGATGATGTAAGTTTACAGTCACTTGATTTGGCAAAGCAAGATTATTCTTGATAATTCAAAATGTATACCTTTGTTTAGCTTGAGGGTTCTCTGGAGCAAGAGAAGAAGCTGCGTATGGACCTGGAGCGAACCAAGAGAAAGCTTGAGGGTGATCTCAAACTGTCCCAGGAATCCGTCATGGATCTTGAGAATGACAAGCAGCAGTCTGATGAGAAAATCAAAAAGTAGCTTAGTTTTTCTGTTTAAACAACATACATTTTTTTAAAGAAGTTTTCAATGGCATGAACTCAATTCACTTTATCAATTGTGTTCACAGGAAGGACTTTGAATGCAGTCAGCTCCTTAGCAAGATTGAAGATGAGCAGTCTCTGGGTGCTCAGCTCCAGAAGAAGATCAAGGAGCTCCAGGTGAGATATTGTGTTACACTTAACAATACTGCATACATTTGCTATTATGTGTAATAAAGTGAATGATTGCTAAAAGAGAAAACATCTACATTCAACAGGCTCGTATTGAGGAACTGGAAGAAGAGATTGAGGCTGAGCGTGCAGCTCGTGCCAAGGTTGAGAAGCAGAGAGCTGACCTCTCCAGGGAACTTGAGGAGATCAGTGAAAGGCTTGAGGAGGCTGGAGGTGCCACTGCTTCTCAGATTGAGATGAACAAGAAGCGTGAGGCTGAGTTCCAGAAGCTCCGTCGTGACCTTGAGGAGTCCACTCTGCAGCATGAAGCAACTGCTGCTGCCCTTCGCAAGAAGCAGGCTGACAGTGTTGCTGAGCTGGGAGAGCAGATTGACAACCTCCAGCGTGTCAAGCAGAAGCTTGAGAAGGAAAAGAGTGAATACAAGATGGAGATTGATGACCTCTCTAGCAACATGGAGAATGTTGCTAAGGCAAAGGTACACTAGCATTACATGCTTTTTTTGCATTATATTATATGTTACCAATATGAATATAGTACATCATGTAAATTATTTTGTGAATAAAATCTGATCACTGATTTTGTTTATTTTGTCCTCATTAGGGAAATCTTGAAAAGATGTGCCGTACTCTCGAGGACCAACTTAGCGAACTGAAGACCAAGAATGATGAAAACGTCCGCCAAATCAATGACACAAGTTCACAGAAAGCACGTCTCCTGACAGAAAATGGTATCTACATGTTTTTGGTGAACCATCTGTGGAGTATATGATTGAGAAACGTAACACAAACTAACATATTATAACATTTTTCACACAAGGTGAGTTCAGCCGTCAAGTTGAAGAGAAGGAAGCTCTTGTCTCTCAGTTGACCAGAGGCAAGCAGGCCTCCACACAGCAGATTGATGAATTGAAGAGACAGATTGAGGAGGAGGTTAAGGTAAGAAACCATTAAGATAGTATATATTTGTATGATTTGTTTGTGATTTAGAAATTGTGTAAATGTTAATAATATTTCTTACAACAGGCCAAGAATGCTCTTGCCCATGGCCTGCAATCAGCCCGCCATGACTGTGATCTGCTGAGGGAGCAGTTTGAAGAGGAGCAGGAGGCCAAGGCTGAGCTGCAGCGTGGAATGTCCAAGGCCAACAGTGAGGTGGCTCAGTGGAGATCGAAGTATGAAACTGATGCTATCCAGCGCACTGAGGAGCTTGAGGAATCCAAGTGAGTGACATTCAAACTGTTAAATCGCCAGAGGTGTAGCATTTCAGCAAAAAACTCTACTGATTCCTGAATAATAATAATTAATTAGTATTTTAAAATGTGTATAGCTTCTTACTTTGAGGCCAATCATTTAGATTAATTAATACGGTAATTAGTTGTTTCATATATGCAAATATAACTAGAAAATAACTTGTAACTTTATGAGTTTAACTGAGCCACAAATACCTCAATTTTCAAACAGGAAAAAGCTTGCCCAGCGCCTACAGGAGGCTGAGGAACAGATTGAGGCAGTGAATTCCAAGTGTGCTTCTCTTGAGAAAACCAAACAGAGGCTCCAGAGTGAGGTGGAGGACCTCATGATTGATGTGGAGAGGGCCAATGGCCTTGCTGCCAACCTGGACAAAAAGCAGAGGAACTTTGACAAGGTAACACAATTTACTGTTTTTGGTCAAAACACACAAACAATGACATGCATATTTATTTTGCCCTGATACTTTAACATAACCAAATAAACGGTATGCATTGTATTATTCAGGTGTTGGCAGAGTGGAAGCAGAAGTACGAGGAGGGTCAGGCAGAGCTTGAGGGAGCACAGAAGGAGGCTCGTTCTCTCAGCACTGAACTGTTCAAGATGAAGAACTCTTATGAGGAGGCTCTTGATCATCTGGAGACCATGAAGCGTGAAAACAAGAATCTGCAACGTGAGTTCTACATAATGTCACAGAGTTCAACATGAGTTGGACATTTTGTTGATATTTTACCATTTGAGGCTCAACAATATGATGAACCCCATGTATCTTTCTGCAGAGGAGATCTCAGATCTGACTGAACAGATTGGTGAGACTGGCAAGAGCATCCATGAGCTGGAGAAGAACAAGAAGCAGGTGGAGACAGAGAAGACTGAGATCCAGACAGCTCTTGAAGAGGCTGAGGTATTTCTTTCCTGGGAGTTCATAACATTAAAAATCATTGACAAATATATATCAGTGTTTGAAGGCAAAGATGAGTGTTTAATTATTTGATTTCATTAGGGAACTCTGGAACATGAAGAGTCTAAGATCCTGCGTGTCCAGCTGGAGCTCAACCAGATTAAGGGTGAGGTGGACAGGAAGCTGGCAGAGAAAGATGAAGAGATGGAACAGATCAAGAGGAACAGCCAGAGAGTGACTGACTCCATGCAGAGCACTCTGGATTCTGAGGTCAGGAGCAGGAACGATGCCCTGAGAATCAAGAAGAAGATGGAGGGAGATCTGAATGAGATGGAGATTCAGCTCAGCCATGCCAACCGCCAGGCTGCTGAGTCCACGAAGCAGCTCAGGAATGTGCAGACACAGCTGAAGGTATAGAAAAGGAACTGTTTATTTTCCAATTATGGTAGATTGGGCTACATTTTGGCATTCATGTATATATGTCTGATCTTTTTCTCACTAGGATGCACAACTGCACCTTGATGATGCTGTCAGAGCCCAGGAGGACTTCAAGGAGCAGGCTGCTATGGTGGATCGTAGAAACGGCCTTATGGTGGCTGAAATTGAGGAACTTAGAGCTGCTCTGGAACAGACAGAGAGAAGTCGCAAAATTGCTGAGCAAGAGCTGGTTGATGCCAGTGAGCGTGTTGGACTTCTGCACTCTCAGGTGAACAAACCTAATCTTTTAAATAATTCAAGAATCAAATACAATTTCAACTAACATGAATATTAGGCATGTGATGACTTAAGAGGCTAAATATGTTCACCTTTTAGAACACAAGCCTTGTGAACACCAAGAAGAAGCTTGAGACAGACCTGGTCCAGGTCCAGGGTGAAGTGGATGACACTGTGCAGGAAGCAAGGAATGCAGAGGAGAAGGCCAAGAAGGCCATCACTGATGTAGGTTTCAATGTCATGTGTTCCTACTTTTAACGGCCATTTTTTTTGTTGATATTTCTAATTAACATGTTTTGATGTCTCCTGTAGGCTGCTATGATGGCTGAGGAGCTGAAGAAGGAGCAAGATACTAGTGCTCATCTGGAGAGGATGAAGAAGAACCTGGAGGTTGCTGTTAAGGACCTGCAGCACCGTCTGGATGAGGCTGAGAACCTGGCCATGAAGGGTGGCAAGAAGCAGCTCCAGAAACTGGAGTCTAGGGTAAGAAAAGTCATACTAAGATTTATATAGCTGAAAGAAACCTTTTGAAAACAAGCTGGATACTTAATGTTTTAATGTTATTCAAAAGGTGCGTGAGCTGGAAGCAGAGGTTGAGGCTGAACAGAGACGTGGAGTAGATGCTGTTAAAGGTGTCCGCAAATATGAGAGGAGAGTTAAGGAGCTCACCTATCAGGTATGGTTACTTTCATAGTTAAAATGTACAGTACCAATTCATCTAATATACTAAACTTTTAAAATATCTAAATCTAAATTGGAACAGACTGAGGAGGACAAGAAAAATGTTGCCAGGCTGCAGGATCTGGTTGACAAATTGCAGCTGAAGGTGAAGGCCTACAAGAGGCAGGCTGAGGAGGCGGTAAGGACAATATATACATTGTTTTGTAGATATGTCAGATTTCTTTATTCCAGCAAATCTTGCTGATTGTTAAGATTACCATCACATTATTATATTATATTTTAAGGTTTCTGTATCTTAAACTATGTATCTCTTATTCCAGGAGGAACAAGCCAATACTCATCTGTCCAAGTCCAGGAAGGTTCAAAATGAGCTGGAGGAGGCTGAGGAGCGTGCTGACATTGCAGAGTCCCAGGTCAACAAACTGAGAGCAAAGGGCCGTGACTCTGGCAAGGTAACTATAAAGACATTTCAGCTTTTATGAATGAAAATTCAATTAAATATCTCTTAATGCAATACTTAAGTCTTGACAGAACAAATATAGCCCAAATCTTTATGAAATGAACAACAGAGAAAACATTCAGATGTATGAGAGTATGATGTTTATGCTTGTTATACTCTGTATGTATTTATATTTTGTTGTTTTTTTACAGGGAAAAGAAGCAGCTGAATAAAGCACTTGAGTTGATTGGCTGTTTCTAATCATATAATATGATGTGAAATATACCACAATAAACGTTTTTGATCTTCAATGGAATTGTCTTTCTTATTTGTGCGAATGCTGTGCAACAGCATTCCACTATTGTTCATCTTTTCTTTAATCATCTTCTTCTACTTCTTCTTATTAGTGCGAATGCTGTTTACAGCTAGGTAGAGAGGCCTTTTTCAGATTTTAACATTAATGTGTATTGCGCAGATCGTTAAGGCTAGAGTGCTTTGATGTCAAAACAGAGTGGAGGAGAGCTTGAAATTTGCCCTAAACCTGCCATAGTTCCCAAACCCAACACTCCTTGGACATAATTTGTCGTGAAAAACTTAGGAAAACTTCTCCTACGTTGAAAAAAATAATAAATAAGAACAAATATTTAACAAAATGCCTCTTGAAGACGGCATGAAGAGACAAAAACTTGTCAAAAAGTCCACCTAGCTCCCAATAGACTCTCATGTTAAATGTTGTCTGGATCTTTCTTCAGTCCAGAAATAAGTACACTTTAAAAACAAATTGCTCCCATCTCCATATTTTACACACAAAACCCCGAAAAAAAACTGTCATTGGGGTTCCCTGATGCTCACAGTCTGGTAATTTTGAATAGATGGCAAAATTGTCAGATATAATCCTCAGTGCATTCTTAATGGGACTAATTTATATTTTACCCAGGCTCCGTCCTTTACTGGGCTCTAAGGGTACTACCCTCAATCCTACTATGCAAGCATTCACCTACTGAGATATCTATAAATGTAGCCGGCCCCTCGGGTCGGGCCTACCTGAATGCGCGCGCAAGCCCACCGTATATAAATCGGCCACGCCTCCTGACAGTCATCCTTTTTTCTTCAGAAAGCGAGCTGAAGCAGAGAAAGTAAAACGTTTGAAAGAAGGAGTTATCATACCATCATGGAGTCATCACTTCTAGAGACCCGGGCCTGTCCTTCGTGCTCTGGCTTAATAGTGGGCCGCTCCCCACCACCTCTGCTTCGAGTGTTTGGGGGACCAGGATATGACCGAGGCGGTGCCATTCACGTTTAGCAACAGAGCTAAAGCTCCGTATAAACTTTCGATAAAAGTTTGCAAACCCTATGAACTGTTGCACCTTTTTCTTGTTGGTTAATGTGGGCCAATTAGCCACAACACTAAGCTTGGAAGGGTCCATCTGTACATGGTTGGCGGTTACAATGGAACCCAGAAAAGAAACGGTGGCTGCGTGAAACTCACACTTCTCGGCTTTGACGTACAGGTGGTTTTCCAGTAGCTTCTGGAGGACTTGACGAACCTGTGGAACATGGGTTTGACTGTCTGGGGAAAAGATTAATATGTCATCCAGATCAGGGTTTCCGCTAGGATTTTTTCTCGCCGGTCAAATGTCCGGGCAGAATTTATTTTACCGGACAAATTTGAAACTTACCGGTCATATTTCAATAATAATAATAAGAGTTGTGTAGCAGAGTTTCCGTTAGCAGGTAATTACCGGACTATGAGCAGATATGCTTCAGTTTAAAACTATAGGTTACTTACGTAACCCCAGGTCTTAGAGTGACATGAAGTGAGATGTCTCACTATGGGATGCGCCTCATCGCGGAGCAAACAGAAGCATCAATCTCATTACGCCAATCCTGATTGGCCGGTGATTCTTGACGTCAACGTCAGGGGAAATCACCCCCTATAAGTAGCCTGCGCCACGACGCATGCGTCATTCAAAATAAGCACCTCTTCTCGCTTCACCATAGCAAGGAGGGCCGTCTGGTGAGACATCTCACTTCATGTTACTCTGAGTGCTGGGGTTACGTAAGTAACCTATAGTTCTCATTCATAACACTCCGTTCGATGTCTCACTATGGGATATTGTAGCTCCCGTATTGCCAGACGAGCTTATCTCGAAGATCACCGATCAACCAGAATTTAACAGGTGGAGTCCCGACTCAACAAGGTGCCCAGCACTGCTCGGGCCACGCTTGGAGCGGAGACGTCCAGTCTGTAAAAGCGGACAAAAGTGAGTGGCGAAGACCAGCTTGCCGCCGCAAAGATATCCTGGATGGAAACACCCTTGAACAAAGCCCAGGATGTAGCCAGGCCCCGAGTCGAGTGAGCCCGCAGACCCATAGGTGCTTGCAGATTCTGACTCGTATAGGCCAAAGCAATCGCCTCCACGATCCAGTGGGATAGTCGTTGCTTAGTAACAGGCTTACCCTTGTGAGGTTTAGACCAGGACACGAAGAGTTGGTCATTAAGACGAAGCTCTTTTGATCTGTCCATATATGTGTGCAAAGCCCGGACTGGACACAACAGATCCTGCTGCTGCTCCCCGGAGGAAACCAGCTGCGGAGGAAATGCCTCAATGTCAATCGGGGTACACGAACCAACCACCTTTGGTGTAAAGGCAGGGTTGGGTTTCAACAACAGTGACAGATGTTTCATGTCAGCTCCCTCCAGGGGTTCAAATGGGGTCATTTTGAGCCCATTTAAGACCACTGCCAGGTCCCATAAGGGCACCAGCGACCTGGAGACAGGGAGGAGCCTGTGCGCTCCCTTCATAAAACGGCAAACCAAAGGATGTTAGCTAGCCGTCTTACCCTCAAAGCCCACATGGCATGCAGCAATAGCAGCCAAGTACACCTTGATCGTGTAAAAAGCTCTGTGTTTATCGATCAAGTCCTGTAGGAATGATAAAATCACCCCGACAGGACATTGAAAAGAGATGTGCCCTTCTTGAAGGCACCACTCCTCAAACACCCTCCACTTACAGTCGTAAAGAGACCTGGTGGAGGAAGCTCTCGCACTCTGAATCGTGTTTATCACCTTCTGAGGGAGTCCCACTGTATTCAGATTGTACCACTCACGGGTCAGGCCCATAGTGCCCCGCGCTCTGGGCGTGGGTGAAGGATTACCCTCCCCGCCTGAGACAATCTGTCCCTGCGTGGTGGGGGCTGCCACGGCTGCCCGCACAACAGCTGATATATCCCCGCCAGCCCGTATTTTGCGGGCTAGGGTGGAAACATCAGAGTACGTGTGTGGCGTTGCTCTTTCACTCTGGCCAGAGTTAAGGGGAACAGAACTAGGGGTGGGAACGTGTACAGAGGACCCGGAGGTCAATCGTGTACGAGTGCGTCCCCGCCTAACGGTGCGTTTAAATCGTGCATTAAAGAGAACAGCTGTCATTGAGCATTTTCTCCCCTTGCAAACAGATTTAACGCGGCTCCGCCGTAACGCACCCACAGCGGACTCTCGATCCTTGGATGAGGAGTCCAGTCTGAATAAAGTGGTGCGCCTTTTGACAGTAATTCTGTCCCTAGGTGCATAACACCCGGTACTCGTGTCGTTCTCAGAGAGAGGAGACGTCTGCCGCTCTAAGGGATCAGTTTGTGTGCCAGTGGTGACTGGAGACTACGAAACTCCCCTGGCGGTTCATCCACGATATCGCGTTGTCTATCCTCACGGGGACATGAAGTCCTCTGAGAGAGGGCAGGAAGCATTTTTGGGTGGGGAACACCGCTAAAAGCTCCGGGTAATTTACGCGTGCCCGCTGGAAATCTCTGTTCTAGAGACCTCTCACCGGGCAACCTTCGTAAGTCCCCTGTCAGCCCGTCTGACCTGCGTCCGTGGTGACCACCTTCCGTGAAAGGACTGCACCCGTAGGCGTGTCCCGCACTGGAAAAGTCGGGTGTAGTGCCACTACGCATTTCATAATCACCAAAACTCTCCGTAAGCCGTGGCGTTCGGGGTTTCGTTTTATTATGAGGCCCATGTTGAGCGGGTGCTTTACGAGGACATTCTCCTCCGTAATCTGACTCCGCTCAGTGGGCTTTATAGATAAAACCCTTCTTTCTGGGAGAGAGAGAACTCTTCTCTCCAGAATGTGGGTTGACTCTCACTGGGTTTGTGAAAACAGATACATTATAACTGTCTTGAGAAGCCCAGGCAGACATTGTGAGTATCTCCTGCTGTATGCTCCTTAGAGCCAGCTGGGATGTCACTCTTATGGCTCCGACCGGCACTGCGCATGTGCGTGACGGAGGTGCCTTTTTGGCTCCAGCCGGTACTGCGCATGTGTGTGCCGGTGGTGCCCTCACGGCTCCAGTCGGCACTGCGCCTGCGCGTACCGCTGGTGCCCTTAAAGCCCTGACCGGCACTGCGCATGTGTGTGGCGGTGGCTTCACGGACCCGTCAATAATCCGTCCTTTGAGAGATGCCGCAGCTGCTCTCAGAAGGGGATTTATGGTTAACGGACTGTTTATTGTTTTTCTTTTCATTTTTTTGAGCTGCGCCCTTGGCCGAGGCCTGGATGCGTCAGCGAAAAATGGTTTATTTAAACAATAATTACGTGACATGTGTTTTGTGCAGACTTGAGGATGGCGTTGAGGCATCTCTCGAGGCAGCGGGAACACAATTCGAGCCGGAGAAGGAACTTCCAGCTCTGTCACAGAGGGGAGAAGGAGGGGCTGTCATGCCGCTCGCTTCTTCCTCCTTGATTGCTGGCCGAAATTCTGGGTTGGCTGTGCCTGGGCTGCAGCCGGGACCGGAGATTTTCTAGACCAACTGGCCCTCGTCTCCTGCCTGGGCTGGGGACTCGGGGTGGACTGCGACCTCTGCTGATCTGGTACTCTAGATCCAGCAGGGTTTGGAGCAGCTTGGGCGAAAGGTCGCTGTTGCGGAGGCAGCGGCTGGACCCTTCGAGGGAGACAGAGGTGGAGGGCCTCGTCTTCCTTCTTTTTCGACTCGCACCTCCTCTGCATGGAAGCGAGAGCGGAGCCGAAAATTCCCTCGGGAACGATGGGCATATCCAGCACATCTTCTTTTTCCCAGTCTGGGAGGTTGGTGAGGTTGAGCCATCTAGCTCTTTCCTGCACCACCATGATCCCCATCACTTTGCCCATGGCCTGGACGGCGCAGCGTTGGACACGGAGACAAATGTCTGTGACCGCGGCTATCTCGTCCAGAGTGGCCGGTCCAGAATCGCTCGACAGATCCTCACAGAGCTCCGCTTGGTACGCGGTTAGCATCGAGGAAACGTTCAGAGCTCTGGCGGACAATGCTGCAGCCTTGTAGGCCCGTTCCGTCATGGTCGACTGGAATCGGTCTGTTTTTGCTGGCAGTGTGGGGTTCCTGCTTGGTGACGGGCCCATCCTCGGTAGGAGGTGGGCTGCCACCAGCGGTTCCATAGGCGGTATGTGGAGCAGGCTGAGCCTCTCCATACCATCACAGTCAAGGGAGGAGGCACCCTGGATTGGGGCCTTGTTGCTAAAGGGCCGGTCTCTCCACGAGACCGACACCTCATCCAACATCTCCGGGAAGACCGGGAGGAGTTGTCTCTTCGTCCTCGTTGTTTAGAAAAACAGTTTTCCTTCATAACGGGACCTGGAGGTCTCCTTGGCCACTTCGGGCCATGGGATGTCTAGTCTGGCCGCAGCACGTTGACACACGGCTTGTAGGTCCATGCTGAGACAGGGCGAAGCTGGTGTGCTATCGCCCGAGAGAGCAGCCATCGCTCCAGTCTTTGCAGCCTGAGCTGGTGACATGAAGACGTCGTCTTCCTGCTCGTCCGAATCAGACAGGAGGAACTCAGAGGCATCCTCTTCGTCCTCCATGTAATTTAATTCCAGGACATCCTCCGCGGGTGAAACCATGGTGAGGTCCAGTCGGGAGCCCCAGCTTGGTATAGCGTGGGGTCCCGTTCCCGCGTCCTTTGCCGCCACCGGGGCCCGGCCTGACATGGCGCGGGAAACCGGTTCCGTGGCTGCCGCGGTTGATGAGCCCCAGGCCGTGAAGGCGAGGGGCTCAGTCTCTGCAGCGGACGCCCCCGTGTCTTGGTTGCCAGCCTGCCAACCAGTGGACATGAGGGGATCCTGTCCCGACAGGCTAGCTTGTCGTGCTAACCGTCGGCGAAGGCTCTTTATGGTGAGGCGGGCACAATGCCCGCACGAGCCGGGGTCGTCGATAGCCTCCTGGGCGTGTTCCAGCCCGAGGCAGGACGAGCAGACCTGGTGTGAGTCTGTGCCTGCTATCTTCAACCCGCAGTCGCAGAACCGAGCCTTCGAGTCCCTGACTCCTCTGGTGTGAGGGAGAGAGCCGTCCATGGAGAGGACCCGCTCTTAACAGGTATGTCGAAAAAAGTGTCCCAAACTGTCCTTTATCCGGAGAAAAGGGTAGTGTGGGTCTTTTCCTCTCAAAGAATATTACCTGGTGTGGCAATATTCTTTTTTAAATCCTTTTATCCTCCGGGGAAGAAAAAAGAATAAAAAGCGTCCTCGCTATCGTGATGTCGGTAGTGAGGGAAAAAACACAAGTTAGCAACTGGTGTGTTGCTAACTTGAAGTCAAAACCTTACCTTACTCCACTATAATATTCTTCTGTGAGAGCATCGGGTAGCCGGCTAACGCCCGTCGACCGAAAATTAGTTGGGTTCAGTCTGTGGACTGTTTAGCTAGCCCGGCTACCGTTCGAGATGTGCTCTGAAGCGAGAAGAGGTGTTTGAATGACGCATGCGTCGTGGCGCAGGCTACTTATAGGGGGTGATTTCCCCTGACGTTGACGTCAAGAATCACCGGCCAATCAGGATTGGCGTAATGAGATTGATGCTTCTGTTTGCTCCGCGATGAGGCGCATCCCATAGTGAGACATCGAACGGAGTGTTATGAATGAGAACTCAGTTCACAGGGCACATTTTTATATTGCTTCAGTTTATAATCGTAACAGATCGAAAAATTCAGATTAATTTTTTAATAAATTATTCCACAAACAACAAACAACATAATTATTACATTCAAACAAACTACTTGTAGTAGATAACGTACATTATTCAAAAGTTTACATTACATTTGAATAATAACACGGGAGAAACGGATCCTCTCTTTTCCCCTCTCTCTCTCCTGACAGCCCGTCAGTTTCTCATGCAGCTCCTGCAGCTCGCTAAACAGAGGGCGGGGCTTCAGGTGCTCATGCAGAGCTGCGTGTCTCGGTCAGACTCAGCAGCTGATCTGATCTCTCTCTCGCGTCCGGTTATACTTCACTCGCGTTTATGTCCATATCGATCAGATCCAGCTCTCCTGATCGGCCTTTATAGTGAGCACCGATCAAACTATTAAGAGTGAATATCGGCCGATAATTACCGGCGGCCGATCGATCGGAGCCTCCCTAATTATTACCAGACATTTTGACCGGCAGGTTTTGAATTTACCGGTTTTTAATACATTTTACCAGATAAAAACCGGTAATTACCGGCTAACGGAAACCCTGATCCAGATATACAAACACAAATACATTCAAGAAGTCTCTTATGGCGCGTTTCCACTGCAGCGGGTAGCTCGCTTTAAGCGTGCAGAGCCGTGCGGGGCCCGTTTTTGGTTGCGTTTCCACTTGGCCTAGTACCGACTAGCGGGTCCTAATTCACAGTATTTCTGGCCCCATAAAATCGTGGTTCTAGGGCCAGGAACAACCAGGCTGAGTTGGACTGAGTATGCTAAACTAGAGAGAGAATCGCTGGCAAGGGAGCTACAACCAGAGTTGGGTAATAATATTACTTTTGTCGGTAACGGAGTAGTGTATCGCACTACTTTTATAATTCAGTAATCATACTACAGTTACTAACATTGCCCCGACACGCGTTACTTTGTTACTTACTAAAATCAGTCATAATCAAACCTCAACAAACACCTGCAACTAACACATGCTAATGTGAAGCTAACGCACAGCTATTTGTTGTTTGTTTATATCACGTAGTCTGTTCTTCTTCTCTGTTTTCCGGTTGTTGCCTGTTTTGAATGACGAATACACACTACCGCCGCCTGCTGGTAAGGAGAGTTATTGCCACTCACGCATGCACAGATCGTACGTGCTCGGCTGAAGTCTTTGCGACACATGGCCAAAAAGCAGGAGAACACGCCGACATAACAGCGTGTGCAGAGATAGACTGCGCAAAATATACAGATAGCAGGAGACAGAGGACAGCCATGGTCAGATAGGAAAACATTCAGGATCTGGATCAGTCTTATGCGACAATGGAAACTGAACTAAAGAGAACATTGGAAACTTTAGCAGTCTGCGTGATCTGCCTGCAGGGAGGGGCGGGCCGGCCCTGCGAGTAAAGTAACGAGTAAAGTAACGAGTAAAGTAACGAGTAATATGTAATATATTACTTTTTTTTAGTAACGACCCCATCTCTGGCTACAACAAGATGAACATATTTGACCGTGATTTAATTGTAATACACATTTCAAAATGATGCCGAAGTAACAACATACTGATACCGGTTAGTAAAAATCATGAATGAATGCTTTGACAAGTCGGCAGACAGACGGCAGGAAAAAAAAATCCTTTTAAAATGCGTGTTTTCTAAATGGAGCTTGGCTAAGCTAACGTTGTATATGCTCTGACCGTCCACACTCACAACAACAGCCTATACAGACATAAATAAACCAGCGACTGTATTCGCCATTACACAGGCTGTCTGTGGTTTGTACTTGTTAAACTTTTGTGTAGTTTCTGAACAGATATAAAGACCTGTGAGCTCTGAGTGCTAAGAGCTAACAGCTGTGTTGTTTTTCTGGGATGCTCATTTAAGATGACGTCACGGCTCCGCCTACACTGCGTTACTATAGTAACTACCCCAGTTCCTAAACTGTAATGGAAGCAGCATTAAAGTGAGCCGGGCCTAATAAGGCCTATCCAAACCGAGCGAGGCCGAGCGAGGTCTGCAGTGGAAACGCGCCATTAGAATGTCATTGACGAAGGTCTGGAGGACAGCAGGAGCGTTACATAATCCAAAGGTGTGAGACAGCGACCCTTTTAGCGGCTGGATTTCCAGTGAAATAACCAAACCCGAGAGGAGGTAGAGTTGCACACCATAGTGACTTTATTTCTTAACCACCATATGAGGTGTTCACCCTTTTCTTCCGACTGACGACTGGCTATTTTATAGAGGATCTTATAAGGAGAAACCAATCACAGGTAATCCATTATAAATACACATGTCATCATAATGGTATAATGATAATCTATAATATTCTGTGCATGTATGATCAGTGATTTATAGCCATCTGTTAATTTAATTTAAAATTATAACTGACCATAATATATAGAAATACATTCCCAACTACAACAGAAACCCCTACGCCCATCTCGCCACTTGGTTCGTCCCGGAACCTTCTTTAGTCAGTGTTTGTTTCCCCTGAGGACCTTTTGGCCAAACACACTGGAGCGGACACAGGACGAAACGGCATGGTAAACGATGGACGTAACCTTTACACAGTGTTCACTTCTACAATGAATGCAACTTAATGTCAGGACATATACACGCTAATACATAGCATATGCACACAATGATTTATCTCAACTACTGTCAATCTTACACAATCATAAACACTCGGTGCTCTCGCGATAACTCCCTTATCTTTTCAGGTGGAGCCGAGGACCGATGAGCATCTGCCAGATGACATTCCAATTAATACGGTTTAATCATTTAATAAATACTACATCAATAAATAGTATACATTGTATAAAAATGTGCAAATATGCAATTCATTTCAAACCTTTATTTATACAGATAAAATCCCATTGAGATCATTGATCTCTTTTCCAAGGGAGACCTGTTCAAGTAGTTCCACATGAAACATAAAAGCATAAACAGAACAACAAAATGTCAAACTGTACTGTGCAAATCACGCTAATAAAGTGCAAACTGTTCACTAAAGTGCTGAGTGACATTATTACTGTGTAAAAGGAAGTCGTTATACAAAGTGCAAACCCACATGTGCAATATTACAAGGCCCCCAAAGCTGTCAGTCCACAGTAACGAAGTTACCTTCATTACAAAAGGGCATGACCTGGTACTCATAATATCCACTGTGGGTATTAAACATGACATTACATTGCATTTAGCTGACGCTTTTATCCAAAGTGACTTACAATAAGTACATTCGACCAGGAAGACACAACCTTGAAGAAAACAGAATAATATAAGTACATCAGGTTTCATAGAGCCAAACATTTCAAGTGCTACTCAACTGGCTATAGATAAGCCAGTCCTTTATCAGTATATAAGTGCACCGAATTAATTGGTTGTTGTCAGCGTAGCAGTGGTATGAAAAACCATGCGGGCTAATGACAGATCCGAGCGAGTTTGTGTACAGGGAGAAGAAGAGGGGACCAAGAACAGAGCCCTGAGGGACCCCTGTAGTTAGTTGTCAAGGGTCAGACTCGGACCCTCTCCAAGTTACGCTGTAGGTACGGTCTTTGAGGTATGAGGTGAGGAGGGAAAGTGCAGAGCCTGAAACTCCATGTTCTTGGAGAGTGCAAAGGAGGATCTGATGGTTCACCGTGTCGAATGCAGCAGACAGGTCCAAAAGGATGATGACAGAGGAGAGGGATGTGCCTTGAAACCAGACTGGTGCGGATCCAGAAGGTTGTTCTGATGGAGATAACAGGAGAGTTGTTTAAAGACAGCGCGTTCAAGTGTTTTAGACAGGAACGGGAGTAGAGAGACAGGCCTGTAGTTTATAACATCAGACGGGTTGAGAGTGGGTTTCTTTAGGAGAGGGTTTACTCTTGCCTCCTTGAGACTGTTTGGAAAGTGACCAGAAGTTAGAGAAGTGTTGATGAAATGGGTGAGAAACGGTAGAATAGCAGGAGCGATAGTCTGAAGGAGGTTTGAAGGGATAGGGTCCAGAGGACAGGTGGTAGGGCGGACAGAGGTAATGAGGGTAAGAACCTCACTTGGCGAGAGAGGGAAAAAGGAGGTTAGTGTGCGGGTGGAAGGAGGGTCTGGTGACCCAGCAGTGAGTAAAGGTGAGTCAGAAAAAGAAGAGCGAATATCATCAACCTTTTTTTCAAAGTGGTTAACAAAGTCGATTGACAGAAGTGAGGAGGGGGGAGGGGCTTTGGGAGGGTCCAAGAGGGTGGAGAAGATGGACAATAGTTTTTTGAGATTGGAATAGGAAGATTGGATCTTATCTTGAAAGAAAGTGCTTTTTGCCTGAGAGATCGAAGCAGAGAAAGAGAAGTGGAGAGCCTGATAGGTTAGGAGGTCGTCACGGTGTTTGGATTTCCACCGTGTCCGCTCTGCTGCCCGAAGGACGGTTCTATTAGCACGCAGTGCGTCATTTAGCCAGGGAGCAGGAGGGGACTGGCGAGCCTGCCGAGATGTGAGAGGACATAGAGAGTCCAGAGAGGATGAGAGAGTAGAGAGGGGAGTTTCTGCAGCAGAGTTTGGAGGCAGGAGTTGCAATGAGTCAGAGGAAGGGAGGGCTGAGAGCACCGATGAGGCAAAGGTAGAGGGGGAGAGGGATCGGAGGTTATGGCGGACAGGTTCAGGATGAGAAGAGATTAGTTTGTTATGTTTGGAAAGGGGTAGAGAGAATGAAATGAATAAGTGATCAGACCTGTGGAGCGGGTTTACAGAGAGGTTAGAAGTAGCGCAGTTCCTTGAGAATATGAGATCAAGGACATTGCCAGCTTTATGAGTTGGTGGGGATGGAGACAGTGAGAAAGCAAAGGCGGTTAACAGAGATGTTAGTTCGTCTATCTTCCCTGTCTGGAGGTTGAAGTCTCCGAGAAGTACAGCGGGAGGGCCAGTTTCAGGGATGTGTGAGAGGAGATTATCCAATTCCTCCAAGAAGTCCCCCAAGGCGCCTGGTGGACGGTAGAGAACAACAATGATTAATTGTATAGGATGGGTTACTGTGACGGCATGGAATTCAAAGGTGGAAGGAGTGCAGTTAGGTAGCTTGAAGAGGGAAAATCTCCATTTGGGAGAGAGCAGGAGACCAGTGCCACCTCCTCTGACAGTGGGTCTGGGTGTATGGGAGAAGGAATATGCTGTGGAGAGAGCTGATGGGGTGGATGTGTTGAATGGAGTAATCCAGGTCTCAGTGAGAGCAAGGAAATCCAGGGTCTGCAGGGAGAGGCGTAGCCAGAGATGAAGTCAGCCTTAGGAACAGCAGACTGGCAGTTCCACAGGCCACCTGAAAGTATATGTTGGATCTCAGTGGAGCATGTGGGATAGACGAGAGCAGGCCGGTTATAGCGATTAGAAGATACACAGGGCCAGTGATAATTGCGAGAAGACACATGAACAGGAATGGAAAAAATACACATGATTATAGCATGAGGGGCTAGAAAAGTAAAGAAAATAAAAACCATGCCTATATTGTAATGCTGCTTGAGTGCCTACTGAGACCTGTGTAACAGGTTCACGTGAGCAGATCTGAGATTTAAAATCTCTCAAAAGCGCCGTTTTAGCTACAATAACTACAGAACAATTATACAGAGTACAATAAATGAAACAGAGAAGTCTAATTTAACAAGAATATACCTTACAGTGGTTGCTGCGTCAATAGGTATTGTCGTCACCTGTCTTCCACTCGTCCCCTTCTCTTATCCTGACCAGGTGATAAGCATTTATGTGGTTGAGTTTGGTAAAGATCTTAGCGGACTGAAGCAATTCAAGCGCTGATGACATTAATGGCAAGGGGTAGTGGTTATTTGTGGTAATGGCGTTAAGTGGGCTATAGTCAATAAATGGCCTGAGTGAGCCATCGTTTTTACACACAAAGAAGAATCCTGCTCCTGCCGGTGAAGAGGAGGGACGGATGATTCCCGCTTTCAGGGAAGACGAGATGTATTCATCCATAGCTGCTCGCTCTGGTCCTGAGATGGAATAAAGGCATCCCCTAGGAATGTGCGCCAGGTAGCAGATCGATAGCACAATCAAAAGGGCGATGTGGAGGGAGTGACAGAGTCTTGGTTTTGTTAAAAACTTCTCTCAGATCGTGGTAACATGGGTGAAGTCTGATCGCCAGGGTCTGCGTTATAGCAGGGTGAGGCGGATTAGGAACACTACAATTTTGCTCACATTCTCCTCCCCATTCCTTAACTTGGCCTGAGCACCAATCAATGTGTGGATTGTGTTGTTTTAACGAGGGGAATCCTAATACAAGTGAGTGTTGAGGGGAATTCAATAAATGAAATGTTAACATTTCAGAATGATTCTGAATAACTACCTGAACGGGCTCGGTATGATCAGTGATTTGACACATTAGTCTGCCGTCCAAAGCGCTGTCATTGATCGGGTGGGCCAAAGGAAACTTCCTTTATAACCTCCTTTAGCTTAGGAACCACTTTATGAAGGGAGAGGAGAAAATGCTGCCCCACAATACCTTGCGGCCGCAGCATTTGCCGTCGCACAACATTCGGCCGTTCACGGAAACAACCGATTATGACCGAGAAATTATATCATGAAAGTTACGGTCCTTATTAAGCTGTAACTTGTCAAAATGCTTTGTTTTGAACATTCATCAGTAAGTATTATAATGTAACATTAGTTTTTACTGAAATATCAAATAAAGTCAACATTTCACAGTCTTTACTGAGCTGTGTGGGGTTTGTTCAACTTTTAAAATATGTTTGAATGGTGATATACACAGTGAACCAACGTTTTTAATAAATACATTTGTATTTATTTGAAGATCTTTTCATAGTTCATACAATCATACGTATTGGGATCATTTGTATTAATGTGGACCGGAGGGAGAGGGTGACGAGCATAAGTTTGAACTTTGGTCATGAAGAATATGTTTCTCTGTTGTCCACATTCATAAAGCATAAAACAACAGCATCAGAGCATGGTGCAGAATCTCTAGATGAGTTTACAGTAGTCCGTTGTTCATACATCCATGTTATAGTCCGTTGTATAGAAAACTGTAGTTTCCATAGTTTCCCCACAGCCGCAGACGCACATTTATGACGTCTGCTGGCGCATCATAAACACGTCGGATAGTGAAAGTGCATTCGGATTCTCTAAAGTACCGCAGTCTCTTCTCCTAAATCCTTTTGAATTCTCCTATCCACTATCCCTTAACCCTGTAACGTTTCACACAGAGGTCAAGGGATAGACAATAGGGATAGACCTTAGGAGCTGATTTTTGGACTATTCGACCGCAACCCTGGTCCTTCCCAGCTGCATGGGTTCGTCCCAAGCGGCAAACTCTGGGGAACAGCCGGGACGCCAATACGGAAGTGCCACACACTGCAGTTCATACATGGGCCGCTAGGGACTGGCTGCAGAAAGGAGCAATTTCCTTAGACCCCCATGTTAAAATGCCCAACTTTACAGCATAAAAAAACATGTTTCTACCCATGGATGCAATAAATATTACTATCGATATAGTTAGATTCCACCTTCATGATTATTAATCTGTGAGTGAATTGTTTTCTAACACGACCCTTTTATTTATATTAGGTCTTAAAGTGTTTCCATAAATTAGGGCGTGGTCACTTTGATGGACACGTACATGCCTCACTGTCAGCTAACAGCAACTTGTCCACTCTGCTAGGCTACAACCATAGAGGCTACAACGTTAGTTAGTCATAGTACTGTACTTGACCCTTTAGCTTTTGCTTTAGCTTGTGCCTTTTAGGGAATATTGTTACAAATAGCCTACCAGACAATTAAAATGTCGTGCTGTGCGCTTGAATGTACTAACAGAACTTCCAAGAAGTCTAAATGATAATATTATACATGTTAACCCCGTTCGCAGGTGTTTGTGTGCTTGGTAGCTTAGCTTGTTACTTAGTTATTAGCCAGCTAAGGACGTAACCCTTTATGCATACATATACATTTTAGTTTATGATTCAGCCTTGGGTAAGACTTTTATAGTCTATGGCTATGACGCCCATAATGCTAAACGGGAGCAAATGTTAATAGGGGACCCAATTATCCCAGTGGTGGCCGCCGGAGCTAACGGAGCCGCAGGGGGCTAACTCCAGCCGGCGTCCCGGAGTTAGCCCACTGCGGCTCCGTTAGGTCCGGGTGGTGGAGTCCGTCTTTTCTCAACGTGTGAATGACAAGAATTAAGAATAACAAAATATAGCTAATTCTCTTGCAGATTGTCTCATTTGATTTTGAATGTAACGTTTATATAGGGGAACTACACGGTTAGCAGTAACTTGGTATGCATGTAGTTCATGTTAGCTTAGCTTCTTAGCCTGAGCTAGCTCTGTTTACTTCCAGTTCGGAGGCAGTAGGTCCCGCCTCGGCTCCGCCTCTTTGCCCTTATTTGGAGCAGGCGGGATTAGACTCTGACGTCACAGTTGAGCCGTTAGTGGCCGACTCCGCCTACTAAGGGCTTCACGGTAACTCTGCAGAATCCTATGGGTGACGTCACGGACACTACGTCCATTTATATATACAGTCTATGGTTCGTCCCTTGCTTGTGGAGGCGCTGTTCCTGGAGTTGCAGAATCCGTCAGAATCCGCAAAAACGAATTCCCAGGAAAACGCCCATGGTGGCTTGGAGGTCTAGGTGTGGCTCGACGCCTCTCTCTCTCCCTCTCTCTGAGACGATTATCCACTCGAGTAGCCATGGCAATTAATGTTTCCAGGTCCAGATCATTAAGGTTTTAACTGTACTACAACTTGTATACTGCTTATCGATCCGGTCCTTTAACGGTACTCTTAACAGTTAAATTAACAAAACAAATTGTGAACAAAATTAACATTGCTTTTTATTTAAATTAAATAAATTATATTTCACATAAAAAATAACAACAATGTTTTAACAAATTGTATTAAATAATGTGATGACAGAACTCTAAACAGAAAAGCTGAAACTTTAACAAAATAAATAAGTGAATTACCTCTAATCATTATAATGTTGTTAACTCCGTGTGTTGCTGCTAGCATATATAACAGGCATGGGCAATACCCGGCATTTCAGTTGATCCGACTAGATGGCACACTCTAGACACAAATGAGGTTACATTGTTAACATAGTTTCAGGAGCATGGCCATGCCTAAAACTCGAACCACAGCCACCCCTATTTATATCCGGCAAAACTTCCGGCCACTGCTTGTCTCCATCCTTTCAAGGACTGACAGGCAGTCCGTGATCGTCACGGTTCAAACAAGCTAAACGCTACCACGAGAACATTCAACTCACCATGGATCCCGATCTGCTTATCAGCTCGCCGGAGTCAGATGAAGATCTCTTCGACATCGCCTACCCGCCATCCTCGGTTCAGCAGTCAAATCTAAGCCAAGCATCCGAGCGGAGCCGAGTGCGCTCGGCAATCGGTGTCCCACACACCAGCCGCCACCGCTCCCACTCAAGCTCCCCCAACGAGATACCTCCAACTCCAGACAGGTCCCAGGCTTCGTCTACTCCGCCAGTGAGGGCAAACAACCGGGGCCACAACAGGCACAGCCAGCTCCAATCTCCCCACCACCGGCAGCCTGCCTCATTCGCAGCCCACGGCCATTCGCAGCCCCCGGCCACGCGCAGCAGCGCACTCGACACGCCTCTTGGAAGGAGCCGCGCTCCGAAACGGAGCCCGAACTACGGAGCCCGAACTACGGAGCCCGAACTACGGAGCCCGAACTACGGAGGTGGACAGTCATTCAACTCCAACGTTTCCTGAAAGAAAACGGCATCCACTTTCACCGAAATGACAACAAGGATAGACTGTTCAACCTCTACAAAGCCTAGAGCAGCACAACGGCAAGAACAACGAGACACACAGCTCTTGCTGCTCCAGAGCCAACCACCGCGCGGCGCGCACACCACGGGTCGTGACGTCACAGGCCTTCGTCCTCCTCCACGGACATGGCGCGACTCACCAGCACCCCCTGGTGGAGGCCAGGTCGTATTGCTCTCTGTGCCAGCTCTCTCTGTGTCTGACATGTCACAGCTCATGTCAACCTGTCTCTCATCCCTGTGCTCACAGGCTTCACAAAATCCCCTTGCACATACATCCCTTCATCCCTCCATCCCTCCATCCCTTCTTCTTCTCTACCTTCAGCAGTCCACAGCAACCCAGCTTCTGCTTACCTTCCTCCTTTAGCAGCTAACCCCGTAGCAACAGCGCCTCACCCAGTAACCCAAGGGGCCATGCTACATGCTAACCCATTAGCCGACTCTTACCCAGTACCTTCTTTTCCAACTGGTCTATCCTTCCCCCCTCCCCCTTGCGCCAGCAGATTATCCTAGGTAACTACGTAGACTTACCCCCTAAACGCACCAGGAGCGTATGCGCCAAGTTACGGCCGCACAGCGTTGCAAAGGGTATGAAATACTTTATTTTCATTTACATAAATATGTTCCTATTGCATAAATTAATCCCCAGAAAAAAGGTTTTAATTGTTTTCATGTTTTTTTTTCATATGGTTCAAAAAGCAGCTTGAGCAATCCTTGTCCTGTAGAAGACATGGAAAGAGCATCTACACCCCTGTCATTGGAAACAGAGGAACATGCCAGGACAGCATGTGGATCTCCAGCCCCACCACCTACAGCTCCACCACCTCTGGTACCCACAACCTCTGCAGAGAGGCAAAGGCCTTCTAAGTCCCGTAGCCCCAGGGATCCCATTTCCACACCAGCAGCGGCCCAGCGTTCCACACGGGACACAAGGAGGAGGCCACAGAGCACAGACCTTGGAGAGCAGCTGATATCCCTACTGCAGGAACCTCCAACTGCACCACACATGCCAGACTCAGAATTAGAGGAGTCATACTACTTTGCTCTCAGTCTTGTGCCCATGTTGCAAAGACTGGACAAAGACAGAACACATCAGGCAAAAATCTGTATTTTAAACACCTTCCACAACTTGGAAAGAGACACCCAACACCAGCAACATTGGCAGCCATTGACCATCCCCCCGCCACTCAACATTCCATTCACACCTCCAGGCCAGTAGCCTTTCGGCCAAGTGTACCCCAACCCCCACGCGCCCAATCAACACCTACAAGGTCATCAGACATGCTGTCCTTCAGCAGTAGCTCAGCATGGCAGGAGTCTTTTTACAAACAATTGTAGTTGAGCAATTGAGTTCATTGTTTTTTTACTGTAAATAGTTACTTTTTTTGTGCTGATTGTTTATATTTGATGTTTCTGTTTAAAATGTTGTTTGGGGTGAAATTGTTAAAAATAAAACGTTTATTAAATTTGTGGTCAGTGATTTATTGTCTGTGAAATGTGCATTTTACCGAAGTGCAACAGCCAGTCTCTGCTTGGGTTCAATGGCAGCTCTGTAATTTGTGGATTGTCTGGTCAGTTCAGGGCCCAGGAGGGACCGCAGTTCATTCATCTGCTTTGCACTCATCCGAAAATATTGGTGATGTCGTTGGCTGTCCAGCCTCAGCTCAGCCACGAGGTGATGAAAATCACCTTGTTGTGTCCTTTGCTGGTTGAGGGCATGCACCCAAAACCGGCTCCTTCTCCTCCCCCCATCCCCCTGTAGTCTTTTAAGTAGGAGAATACATGCCAGCGTTCTCCTCCGGTTTACAGGCACTGTAAATTATATATATATAGAATAATTATGATGATGAATGCATATTTTTTTACAACTAAAATACAGCAACACATCTTTGATTCGTGTCGTTTATGACTGGAATATTACAATTATTATTAACTGTGTCTGTAGTCTACAACACAACAACATAGGAAATAAAAACAATAAACACGATTGAAACAGACACAAACATAAACCATTTAACTACGTATCCTACTTACTTGTAGAAGTACAAATGTCCAGGAAATATTCCAAAATCAACAACAACTGCGAGGCTAACATCAAAGGAAGACATTTATACCAGATACAAAGGGAAGTAGGAACAGGAAGCACTTGGGGGAGTAGTAGAAGAGAACAGAGCATTAACAGCAGGATAACATTGGGACACTCTGGATTAAACTCATCACTGCATCTGATTGGAAAACATCCAAATGGCAATTGTGATGGTTGCCAACAACCAGAGACAATACATCATGTATTTTTTAGCTGCCCGGAATATATAAGGCAAAGACTCATTCTGAAAACTGCACTGGAACAACTCAACATCAAGGACATGGATTTCAAGTCAATATATGTAAAGTAAATCAAGAAATGAAGCAAACAAGCTGATCTTCAAATTCCTCAAAAGCACTTTACTTTAATAACTCAACAGTAGGTGGTGATATATGCTCCAAGTGGAAGCGATTCGCCATTAAAGAGAAGAAGAAGAAGAAGAACTGCGAGGCTGCACACACGACGCTCCGCTTCCGCAACGTTTTGAAACGCGCCTGGTGTGTTAGGTCGCAGGAGCAGGTTACAGGAGCAGGTCGCAGCGCGGTGCAGCAGCAACGTAACGCGGCGCAGACGCTCCTGGTGCGTTTAGGGGGTTACGGTCCGTCCACACACAGGCATGAAAAAAATCTTGAAAAATCTTGATGCTGGGCGTGTCTGAAGCTTGGCGATTTCACACGTCCAAGGCGACCAACAACCAATCACATGAATCTCCCGCCCCCGACATACAAAGCAATAGCAATATTAAAACGAAGTAAACTGGATATAAACTCCCCAAACAGGCGAAAACCTACCAGTTTCACCCACTGTCTTTGCCACTTCCCTCCATGCCTGGTTCCTCCGGTTCGTATCCCGGTAAATAGTTCTGGTCGTAAAGAACCGGGTGATTTGCTACCGTAATTTCTCGTTTGGAATATGAGGAAATGAACTGCGGTCTGGCTCTCCAAGCTTGCACGCGGTTTGATTGGCTAGCGCTTGTACTGGCGGGATTTGCATAAACGGGATTTGATTGGCTGATGCCAGCTTCGAAAGCATCGGCAGCATCAAAAGTTGAACATTGCTCAACTTTTGATGCTCACGATGCTTGCAAAGCCATGCTCCGCTCCCCACAATGCAGTTCGCAAAGATTAAAAATCTTCTACGTCACCCCATTCAAGTGAATGGGCGAAGCTTTGAAATTTTTGTCATGCCTGTGTGTGGATGGGCCTTTAGCTCAGCTACTACAGCCATCAATCATCGACACTAGCCAGCCCAGGGAAATGCAGACCAACTTCGGTTTAGTCCAGCTGCGAAATCCATCACCTCTGAGGTCTAAGGACTTAACCCCCGCAGAGTTCGCCCTCGCTTTTTCCCTTTACCTCAAGGTCATCTGCTCAGTCTATCCCACACGCAGAACCGAGTTATACCTCATAGAGCTCGACATGGCCTTACACTTCGGAGGCTCAGGTTTTTACATCTACCACATCCACTTCGCTAGCCAATCCGCCAACACTTTGTATTGTATTATTGTATGAGAGAGGTTCCAGGTTGAATTGAGGTGGATATGTGTAATGTTCAGAGGTTGTTATGTTTAGTATTCATGAGAATATTTGTCATTGATCAAATGATAAAAAACAAACATTTGAATAAAGCATATTTTACCACTCAGATGTTATTACAAACTTGAAAAATATCACTCTATGGAACATTTAGAACAGATAAAAAAAGTAAGATTAATTTGCGATTAATCGCTATTAACTATTTTAATCGACTTACAGCCCTAGTTATAATAACCATACATTATGTTAAATGGATATACCCGCCTTCTTTAATTTATCTTTCCATTCGCACAATCATTTACATAAATAAATGGCATATTTTGGACATAGTTCGAATGGTGATTAATCATGATTAATTCATTTTTAAGCTGTGATTAATCTGATTAAAAATGTTAATCGTTTGACAGCCCTAAATAATATCAAACATAATATGACTATTCACTTTATTGTGAAATTAAAACAGAATGGTAAAGGAAAATACAGATTCAGTCTCTCGATGTGAAGCTTATGCATTGTACCATGAACCTGTATTGACCTGTAACAGTCAACTGCATGAGGAGTTGGAAAGGGAGTTCAGAAAATCAGTAATATCTTTAAAAACTACACAAAAGTCCCTTTCTATCAGCTGTGCACCGTTATGGTGTAAATACAGACTATCTACTAATTGGATCAAATATAAAAGTCAGTCGAATTAGTGTTGATACTGCAAGGAGACGTATTGTGTGAAAATAAATGGAAGATGTTGTTTAATTGTTGATATATTTATGGTCCACGTCACGTATTCAGTTTTGGCGGCATCTCTTCCAGTTTGTCCAGAAGTCTTCTGATCAGGGCTCTATAAATAAATATCTACGGCAGATATGTAATATTTAATGCAGCTGAACCGTGTAATCACCGTGTTACAATGCCGTTATGTGATGACTTTCAAAGAGAAAAGCAAGAACACTCGGAATAAAGTATTATATATTTTTTTAATGTTTTCCAATTTCATATCACATAAACACCATATCCCGACATGCATTGCGGCGTGATTTTAGCCTAACAAAACCTTTGAAAAAAGAAATGTGTCTCTCAGAATCGAAAGAGAAAAACCTATGGGAAAAACACAAAAGCATTGTACACAATTTAAACCAATTAATGTCGTATAATTAACTAGGATAAACTGATGTTTTTTAGTCGATGAGTACTGCATCCCGTTAAAAGGACAGGCTCATCGGCGCGATGGAGGGTGCCGGTGAGCCGATTTTCTGCAGCTGACTTTCCTCCACGATCATTGGCCAAGGTAAAATTACAGTTACCTGACCACACCATGAGTAGTGGATTCAGGGGCGGACGAAAGTCTGATGGACTGGGGTCTTGCTAAAAGACTGGGCATTACAACTGTTCCTTTGACTTCCCCTGTAGATGCCATTGCCTTAGATGGCAAGCTGTTATTCAGAGTAACCCATATGACTGAACCCATTCAAGTAACTATAGATGACATTCACACAGAAAGATTAAGATTCCACTTATTTGACTCTGCACTTCACCCTATAGTTTTGGGACTTCCATGGCTCCTCAGACACGATCCGAATATTGACTGGCGGTCGGGAAACATTAAGAGCTGGGCTCCTGATTGTAAAGTTACCTGCTTAGCCTCCCCTGGGAACTCCAGACAGTCTGTTAATCAGACAGACAAACCCAATAGAGTTACCACTGACATCAAGTCAGAGTATGCTGACCTGTCTAGAGTGCCTACATGTTATCTGGACTTAAAAGACGTTTTTGACAAGACTAAGGCTACTTCGACCTTATGACTGCCCTATTGACCTTTTGCCTGGAGCTCCGATCCCGAGAGGTCGGCTTTACTCCATCTCTGCACCAGAAAGAGGGGCCATGAAGACGTATATTGACTCTTCCCTTAAGTCTGGACTCATTAGACGGTCGTCATCACCTGCGGCTGCAGGCTTTTTCTTTGTGGGCAAGAATTTTATTTCATTTCATTTCAAACCTTTATTTAACCAGATTGGTCCCATTGAGATCATAGATATCTTTTTCAAGGGAGACCTGCAGCATATAGGTTCCACATGAAACATAAAACAATAAAGGACATTCTACATTATATTTACAGGATACATAGTTATAGACATTTACAAGTGCCCATTGTATCGGCAAGCATTTCATTTACCCTAGCTTTAAAAACATGCAGAGGAATGAGATTGCTCAGTTTCAATTCTTGCTGAAGATTGTTCCAAGCAAGTGGAGCTGCGCACATAAAAGCTGTCTTACCAAAAATATCAAACTTTAAAATGTCTTTTGGCCAGTTGAAGTCCTGCTTGCTTCATCTTTAAACTCTTCTTTAATTTGAAACCAAAAAAGGTCTTCCTTCTCCACCATGATCCTATCTCTATATCAAAGTCTAGACAAACCTCTGATTTATCTTTAGAAACCATGAGGAATGACTCATAAAACACTATTCTTCCTTACTTCAGTTCTAAATCAAATGAGCCAGACAGGAAACCCCCTTTAACCACTTGAAATTGTCTATCTAAGTTATGTTACAAGCAGGTTAGATCTGTAATGAATTAAAATCAATATTTAAGGACGCAATATAAGTTAAATATATTGTTAAGCTAATTACTGTTTTATTGTGAAGGCATCTCTGGCGAACAGCGGCCTTTGGCTTTTATTTTGAAAGGCCGTTCCGGAACAGTGAGTTCGATTGCTAGAAACACGGCAAGTTAACAATCGTTCTAATGCATTAAAGAGACAAGGAGGCTGACGGCGTGTGGAAGCAAGCAATGAACTGAAAATGCCACCAATCCTCTGTTTTAACGTGATGGCGCACATTGAAAACCGAAGCAGGCCTAAGCACCCCTGTCATATAAACATTACTGACAAGCGTTCAAAAACCCTTCTGCTTATCACTTAGGGTACTACTTTTTGTTTCATTCATAACCTAAAAATACAATTGTGATGAATAGCTTGCTCTTATACCATTACATTTACCAACATAAAACAAGGTATCTACTAATCAACAACGACAACCTACAGCTTATTTATTTAAATATACAAGCCTTTTCTTTATCCCCCTGTTTGATTCCACTTAAAATCAATCTCTTAGTCTGTTCCCCTTGCTCCCGATAACTCCCTGGAATTTCAGAATTGTCTTTACTATTCTGACGCAATATATTGACTTCGCTTTTATTTATCTGACTTAATTAACGTGCTTCCCCCCCTTTCAGCCACTAGATGGCAGCAGCAGAGCACAAATGAGCTTCACTCTTCCTGGCGATTGTCTGATTTCTACAGACAATCGGTCACACAGGTTTATTTAGGTAAAAATCACACAGATTTATTCCCCGTACAGTTTGTCCAGCTTGATATTGTGCTTCATATCTCGTCACGCAGGACTCTCTATCTACCTTGCGATCAACGTTATGTTTACGTCAGCCTTTCAAATAAATTTTTACAGACAAGGGAAACGAGAACCGGTCTCGTCACACTGTCGGTGACGTTTGCGGTCTCTCCCAATAATTGAACAGATTGCAGGCCGCTGACGCTTTAGCTTATCGGTCTTAGTCTGCTATTTTACCCCCAGTTTTAAACGGCGACTCGATCTGAGTATATCGAGCTTCCAGGTTTCGTCGTGTAGGAATTTCACCTTACAACCCACGAACTGCACCGTGTCTACGTCACTCAGGAATAAACTACCTGAGATCCACGCTAAACCGCTTTATTTCTCGTCACGCAGGACTCTGTCTACCTTGCGATCAACGTTCACGTGTTTTATATAACTTTCCTAACATAGTATAACATGCATCGTATATTCCATTTAAACTTCAAAAACACTGTGAAACGCCTACAGACAATCCTAAAGTTGTTTACCTTAGTTGCAGGGCCCTGCCTGATTGTATGAGACGTCTAAAAGTGTTTGTTCCCGACCCATTGTGGTCGTCTGAATCCTTCCACAGCTCTGTTTATTCAGGCACGGCGAGATCACTATTTGTTAGGAGATTTGAGTGGACAACTCGTCCACTTTTCCAAATCTCCGCGCGTCCCTAAACAAGCTGATAACTTACAGGAAGGAGTCCAGAGCATACAATTAACCATTAAACAATAATCCACTTTAATGGTAATATACAATGCAATACAATCAATACATTACCATACAAAACCATATTATATCATATGCATAATGTCAGGAGTAGGCCCACTCCTGGCTCCTGCCCACAGGCCGCCAGAACCTTCCAGTCCGAGCGACGCGAGAAGAGAGAGAGAGAACAGCCAGCTGGATAGGCTTTCATACCAATGATACAGGAAGGGGTGGAGTTTAAGGACAACTGGTCGTCTGTTCTGGTCATCTCAAACAAGCACCTCTGACATTCACTGTCTCCTATTTTCTGCAGCCTTCAAACATACACACACCCCCCCCCCACATTCCAGAGACCACAGTGGGGTCTTGCTCCAGCTCCCCTACAGCAATAAAACCCTTAACAGCCCTTTGTCTACCGCCATTTTAGTCCTCAAAAACCACATGTTAGCAGGCCCAAAACTCAGCTCACAGTTTTCTACACAAATAATTTTCCCTTTTAAGCTTATTCAATATTTGCATGAATATATATATATATTTCCTTACAAGGCGGGCTTGGGCTGACAGCCCAGGGGCAAGGCAGAGTTTGAAAAGGGGGTTATGGAGGGGCAAAGGACGTGGCAAGAAGAGTCAAGGGGCCGGGCCCGAGGGCGAGGACCGCGGCACTCAGGGGGCAGGGCTCAAGGGCGAAGACCGCGGCTCTCAGGGGGCCGGGCTCTCAGGGGGCCGGGCTCGAGGGCGAGGACCGCGGCCGGCAAAGTCAGGGAGCCGGGCTCGAGAGTGAAGGCCGTGGCTCTCAGGGGGCCGGGATCGAGGGTGAAGACTGCGGCTCTCACGGGGCCGGGCTCGAGGGCGAAGACCAGCCAGCTCCGGAAGACGGGCAGGAAGACGCTGACGGGACCCGGTGGCGGAGCTGGTGGGACAGGCCTCGGCAGGATCCCCCATGGAAGAGGACCAGGACACGGGATTGGCAGGAACCCTGGCAGGGGAGCAGTCGGCGGGACCTCCAACGGGACAGGACATAGGGTTGGCAGGACCCCCGACAGGAGAGTAGTCGGCGGGGCCTCCAACGGCACAGGACAAAGGGTTGGCAGGACCCCCGGCAGGAGAGTAGTCGGCGGGGCCTCCAACGAGACAGGACAAGGAGCTGGCTGGACCCCCGGCAGGAGAGTAGACGGCGGGACCTCCAACGGGACCGGACAAAGGGTTGGCAGGACCCCCGGCAGGAGAGTAGTCGGCAGGGCCTCCAACGGCACAGGACATAGGATTGGCAGGAACCCCGGCAGGAGAGTAGACGGCGGGACCTCCAACGGGACAGACATACGATTGGTAGGACCCCCGGCAGAGGAGTAGTCGACAGGGCCTCCAACGGGACAGGACATGGAGTTGGCAGGACCCCCAGCGGAACCTCCAACGGACCAGGACATTGGGTAGGGACTTGAGACGTGACTCGAGAGGGGACTCGAGAGGGGACTCGAGAGGGGAACCAAGGGGGAACTCGAGAGGGGACGAGAGAGGGGACGAGAGGGGATTAAGCTTTATCAAAAAGGAAGGTCTTAAGCGCACTCTTAAAAACGGATGGGGTGTCTGCCGCCCGAACACAAACTGGAAGCTGATTCCACAAATGTGGAGCTTGATAAGAAAAGGCTCTGGCTCCCATTGTACTTTTAGAGACTCTAGGAACAACCAACAACCCTGCATTCTTGGAACGTAATGCCCTAGTACAGGGGTACTCAAATACAAATCTTAAAGGTCCAAAATAAATGTTTCAATAAGACAAAGGTCCATTTATTACGGTCATTCAAACTTTTAAACAATTGCAACAAGATTCTTAACAGGAGGTTGCAAAAACAAAAATAATCTGTGAGGAGCAGTTTTCATTGTTATTGTGTCTGTGCTTGATCCCTCAGAGTCACAGTGTAAGAGCTGCACAGTTATGCATAAAGGCAGCTGCACTCTTTTTCATTCAGCATTCCCATTATTGCTTTATAAATGTATTCCCCCGTGTGTGTCCACTGAGGTTCGTCAGGCCCAGCACATCTTCAACAAACTCCCCCTTTGCCTCATCATAAAAACTCACAAACACCAGCAACTGAGCAATGTCAGCGGTGTCAGTGGACTCATCCACAGCTAAGGAAATGCACTGTGCATTTTTTATTCCATCACAAAGCTGATTATTCAAATAACCAGCCAGTATTTATGTTCTTCTGGTTGCTGTCGAATCTGAGAGGGGGATTTGCTTGATTTAACCTGTTATTTCCTCTTTTTGTTTGCCTTCAACATGGTCTCCATCACTTCAGTCATGCATTATTTTATACTTCAGTTATTATCCAGTGGAATGTCCTTACCTACTAACCTAGTTAAATCAAAGTGGTTATTTTTTTTGGCTGGGCAGTGTAGTTTTACACACTGTCTTATTTGACTTTCTCAAGACTTAAAACAGTTTTTTGGGGGCAGACCCCCTCAAAGAAAAAAATATATTTACACACGTAAGGTCATCATCTTAATAGTTTTGTATGCTCATCCGTGAGCAGAGCATCAAGTTGACGTGTATTACAGCTGAATGCGGCGATTACCATTTTGTTCGGCAAAACGCCTCACAAACGTATTGGGGTCATTCCAGAATTGGAGGACAATTTAGACAGCAACGATTTGCCCAGCAAGGCATCAAATTAATATTTTCCAATGTGGAATTACCCCTGTTACTCTAATTATAGTAACAGGGTTGAAAGTAACAGGGTTGAAAATCAATGCTAATTTGAGTTTTAACCTCAGGAATTATTGCTAGATGTAGCATGTAATGATACTTTCAAGGCAATGACAAATTGGATATCTAATGCAAGAAAGATAACTTTGAAATTAATTTGCTTTATTCTGATAATATCAGTAACAGGGTTGAGTGGGTCAGAGTGCCACACTCTTTTAAGACTGAAAAGATTGTAAAAATATGAAAAATAACAGAGATTACTTAGTTTTGGTCTACCCATGGCACTAGCACATGGCTTGCTGATGTCACTTCCACTGTGTCAACTGATTTACAGTTTTTTAACTTCCTGTGCCAATCTAAAAAGGTTTGGGTAACAGGGTTGAACGCATGTTGAGGGACACACCTTATGTGCAAAATTAGTGTTATCTAAATTATGTTTATGATTTAACAAATTGTTTTACCATTACAAGAGACATATATCAATAGAATAATACCAAAAAAAGTAAATAAAATCCCTATTTTAAATGTTATATTTGACATGCAAGTTGGTCACCAAGAAGCGGGGACATGTGAAAAATGCCATTTTAGGGGATGTTCGAGAGCTATTTGATAATTTAAATAATATTTTGAAACCACTTTTTCTACAACTTTATATACATTTTGTCTCAAGGCAAGTATGTTCAACACAACAAGTGCATGTTTTAGCTTTTTGGGTATGGATTATTAGTAGTGCTGTCAAAATTATCGCGTTAACGGCGGTAATTAATTTTTTGAATTAATTGCGTTAAAATATTTAACGCATTTAACGCATGTGCAGAATGGCCCGCCCCATACGTGCCAGCGCCAGGGTATGGCTGGAGTAGGTAAGAAATGGCTTAGCCCCACCATGAAAAATGATGTTAAAGTAAGCAAAATAAAGTCTGCCAACTCGCGCAGAGTAAATTGCACAGACAGCAGTTAGTAAGATTGATTTCAGTAGCCACGGTTTTTAAAACTTTTGTCACGTAGTGATCGTCTTCTCAATAGAACATATTTGATAACGGCGTGGTGTTGTTGCAGGAAGTCCTGACTGAGAATACTTTTACTGTCGTACAGGGGTGCACTTGTGTCACAAAGCGCATTGGCGTACCGGCGTACTTGTGAAGCTTTTCCAGAAGGCGGTTCGATCACCGGACGACAGAGTCGGTCTCCGTGTGCACAGACGAGGCTGCTGTTAACGTCGGTCTGGAGAACTGCGCTAAAATGCCTGAGGATATTCTCTTTTTTAATTGTAGGGACTGTGAACTAATGTGTAATTACTTTTTTACTAACTATAAGAAAAGTCTCTCTGAAGAGGGGGACATAATACATTTTTTTTAAAAACATGATCTTTGTCTTTTTATAATTATTTTACACCACAAAAAGGAAACCCAATATTTAGTTGTATGAGGTTGTACTAGGGATAATATTATAATTTTGCTGTACCCATAAAAGAGAAGTATCTTTAAAAAATGTGATTCTGCTCCATTTCACTCCATGAAGCCTCCAGCTTGTACAAGGGCTACGCCTCCACTCAACATAACATGTCCCGCCCTCCTCACCAGAACATTTAAAAGTAAGGGGATGGAAATAGATGAAAATAAATAAGCTCAAACTAAATAACAGGCCAGTCATTTCCATTCACAAAGTCACTTTTCAAAAAACAAAAATGACCAAGAGAAGCATAGATATGGGTTTAATCAGCGAGACGCCTGTGACAACGTACCGCCATCAGTCCATCAGGGAATGAACTGCATTGATACAATCTGAAGAATGGAGAAACGTATGGACCACGTAGTGTTAAAGCGACACTGACTTCAACAGATTGGGCTATGTTAACTCTGGTGTCTTCCAGAGATCTCCACGCAACCACTGTATTGGAAGAAGTAGTGCATCAAGAAACCATAGTGGAACCACCGGTGTACAAGATATTTGCAAAGAAAAGCAAAGAAACACAGACAGCATGCGAGATCAAAGAAGAGATTTCACCGCCGCCCCTCAATGTGGAAGAAGAAGGAGTTATTTCCTCGCTGCCAGAATTGAGAAGAGTCCTGACAAGCACCATCTGGGAAACTAAAAGCGGACCATCGGGGCGATGGTATTACCGTGCAAGCCATTTGGAAACGCTGGGGAAGGACCCCTCTGATGATTTTGTTTTGGAGTATTTCCACTCTACATGCAGGGTTTTTCAGACATCTGTGCGGGTGCCTCTGACTGCTTGGCTGAAAATGATTGATGGAAAAGCTACAAAGCTTAAATAACTTTTTAAACAGAGTCAGACATCAATGGACATTATACTGGTGAAAAAGACTCTCACCTTTACAGAGGACTCCGCCTCCCACTCAACATAACAAGTCACACCCTCCTCACCAGATCATTTAAAACTAAGGACCCCTCAAAGAAAAACATTGTGTATTCTACCTATGTAAAAAGAGTGTCGGGGTTGTCTTACGAAAATGTGTTATCTCTGTATCAAGATGATGTGTTTAAAAATGAATTTTGTGTACCAACTGTGTGAGAGAGAGAGAGAGTCATAAAGACACTCATTTTAACCACAGTGTTTGTTCTCTACAAATGTTTTAAGATTGTTACAAAATATAAACAATTAAAATAAAAGGTATGGATACAAAATTAATTCAGGTGACTGGCTTTATTAGGAAAACAAACATATAATACAAATGGGTTATGGGTTAAATGTAACCATCTTGGACTTAATAGTCTAACACAATACTTTATCTGAATACATTTGTTATTTTTAAGAGCACTTTTTGAAATTATTTATTTATTATTTCAGTGGAACAATCCAGTTTTTGGTAACATATTTGACGAAAGTGGCATCATTATAACTACTCGTGTTTAACATCAAAAAGTTTAAGGTCATCCACGTTTTTAAGTCCTTGAGGCAGTCTTGAATTTTATTTAGATGATTAATTTCATCAGGCTTGATTGATAAATATAGTTGAGTATCATCCGCATAACAATGAAAGTTTACAGAATGATTCCTTATAATATTGCCTAACGGAGGCATATATAATGTGAACAAAATAGGTCCGAGCACTGAGCCCTGTGGCACTCCATGGCTAACTTTGGTTTGTGTGGAAGATTCATCGTTAACACGTACAAACTGAGAGCGTTCAGATAGATAAGACCTAAACCAGCCTAAAGCAGTTTATTGTATGCCAACTAAGTGCTCTAGTCTTTGCAATAAGATATCATGGTCGATAGTATCAAATGCAGCACTGAGATCGAGCAAAACAAGAATAGAGACAAGTCCCTTGTCTGAGGCTATTAGAATGTCATTTGTGACTTTAACCAGAGCTGTCTCTGTGCTATGATGTGTTCTAAAGCCAGACTGAAAATCTTCAAATAAATCATTGTTTTTTAAGTAATCACACAGCTGTTTTGCAACCGCTTTCTCAAGAATTGTTGAGAGGAACGGAAGATTAGAAATAGGTCTATAGTTGGCTAAAACCTCTGGATCAAGGTTGTGCTTTTTAAGAAGTGGTTTTATCACTGCTACTTTGAATGATTGTGGAACATAGCCTGATAATAAAGACATATTCATAATATTTAATAAAGAAGTGCTAATTAATGGAAAAACTTCCTTCAACAGCTTAGTTGGAATTGGGTCTAACATGCATGTTGATGGTTTAGAAGAGAGAATCATTGAATGTAATTGTTCAAGGTTTATGGCCGAAAAGCACTCTAGTTCACTATCTAGTGTAATATAAGAACTTACGTTTTCGGGAGCTGTTGATAACACTATACTGGTCAAAGGCAAGAGGTCATTAATTTTGTTTCTAAGAGTAACAATTTTATCGTTAAAAAAGCACATACAATCATTGCTACTGAGTGCTATGTGAATAGTAGGCTCAATCGAGCTGTGGCTCTCTGTCAGCCTGGCTACAGTGCTGAAAAGAAATCTTGCATTATTCTTATTCTCATCTATTAATGAAGAGTAGTAGGCTGCTCTCGCTTTACGCAGTGCTTTCTTATATTCATTGAGAGTAATATGCCAAATTAAACGAGATTCACGTGCAACTATGTGGCTTGTATCCTGGATTATATGTTTATGTCATGGATGTTTAAAGTTCATATTTGTCTAATATTAGTGTACTTTTTAATGATGAAGTATGACGCTGCGCTGTCAGTACACTTGTCCCTGTTTGTGATTGGTCAAATGTTGCTAACCCTTTCACGTGAATGCGCTCTCAGCTGGAGAGAGAAACCCTGGCTTGATTTACCGAGTTGATAACCAGCGTCGTAAGACCGCTTAGCGAGATCTCGTTTGTTAGGGTTAGTTAAGATAACTCAAACATATCCAGGGTCTGTTGAACTTGCTTCGTAGAAGAGGGTTAATGTCAAAGGCACAAACATTATATTTGTATTTTACCAGGATGCGACAAAAGTATTTGGGAAGGCTTAGCCTTCCCTAGCCTACAGTACCCGCCGCCCCTGCCAACATGACTTTTTAATGTTCATTTTAGGCTTTTAATATATTCAGTATATTTCATTTGTACCTGTTGAAGCCACATTAATGTTTTGTTTAAACTACATGCTATAGTTTTCTGTTTAATCTACCTAGCCTGCTCAAGGGGTACTTGTCTGTAATTAGAGACATTTCGTACATTCTTCTACAGGATCCATCCTAATCTCTTTTATCTACAGCATCATTCATCATAACATTTTAAAACAAATAGTCAATAAAGACAAACACATTTCTTTGAACAACATTCATGTATTTTTCTTAAAAAATAAAACAATATTAATAACCACCACACATCCAGATGAGCTTTTGTGTTTTACATCATGCAGCCTAAAGTATGCCAGGAGAATTAACAAATACATTGAAAATAAGGAAATACAATAAATAAAAATGTTTTGTGATGCATGTACAGATGTAGCGCTTCGTTTCAGACACCTACCCGTGCGGGTCCGTGATCGGCACGGGGTGGGCCCCTGCTCAAAAGGAAAAAACCCCTGCAGGACTTGAAACGCCCCCTTGATAAATACATTTAATTATAATGAAACCAGCTGCAATGGATCATGGATCCACCAGGGGGAGCCGTGAAAAGCTGCCACACTGAAACTCATGTGAAATAAACAGCTGATCTACAGGTATCTGATATAGCGGATATTTGTTAAGATCCATATATGTCACGGATAGGATCATATTCTGTGCTAAATAAGAGACATGTAATCATTTACTAAACATCACCATGTTTTTATTTAACAAAATAATGTTTAATTCACGTTGGCGTAATTTACGCTGCGTAAGTACAAAACCATCGCTATGTTTTTAGATCAGGAAATGTATCCAGGGTCAAACAAACGATGTTCGATCGTCATCCTCGCATTCATTTAATGTATCATATGTTCGCAAGTTGAAATGAATGCACTAAATTTAATCCACGTGAGTTTACAACAACAACAATAATCGCTTTGTTTTTATATCACATCCGACCGGAGGAAAATGCAGCGGCTCTCACTACCGATCACCCTAATCCCACGGGCAAACAATAATATGTACAGTGTTTATAGTTTACTGCTATAATAATCACACATTGAGTTGTTGCAATCAGACCATCGTTTTTTAGTACTAATATGTCTACCATTTTTTTTATGAGTTTAATATCTGCATGTTCTCTTTTGGTTTTATAAGGACACATCCTTGGGATTTCAGAATGTTACTGGATTTTGATTTATTGTATCGGCTTCATGTCGCAATATATTCCCGAAGTCTGAAATGCAAAAATGTTCCACATTAGGGCAATTCACGTAAGTTCTATTCATATTCTTGACGGGAAGAGCCGTGTAAATGGGTGGCCATATGCATTTTAAAAGCAATATAAATCACACAGTTATTATGCAATAGGCTATAAAAGCACCACCGATTACCTTTCTCCAATTCAAACTCTTGACGGGAAAAAAGGAAGGTGTAAATGGTTGGGCTATACTGTACTGTATACATACAAAGGCCATTCAATAGACGTTCAATATATAGTATTCGTTCATTAGAGTCGGCTTGACTCGGTTTGCATTCATAAAGAATGCACAAATGTGTTTAATCGTTAATGTCATTGTATTCGTTTATCAGTCCCCGAGGGGAAATGGGTAGCAGCACATCACAGAGACATTTAAAAAGTGAAGAAAATACATTCTGGAAATGTTCACATCAGGCACCTTCAAATTAAACAATACTAAGTAAACAATTAACACAGTAAATTATGTGGATTAAATCACATTTAATTCGTTAAAAATAAACGAAATGACTCGGTTTGCATTCATAAAGAATGCACAAACGTGTTTAATCGTTCATGTCAGATATGTAGGCCTACTAAGTAAATAGCCTACATTAGTTCCTGCTCAAGATTAGATTCAACTTTATTGTTATTGCACAGATTACAGGTACTGAGCCAACGAAATGCAGTTTAGCTTCTAACCAGGAGCAACAAGCAGTAAAGTGAAAAGTAATGTTCACAATCTACAGAATAAAATAAAGAATTAATTGAATGATGAATAAACAGTGAGGGGTATGAATACACTATATATCAGCCAGTGAGCAGTATGAACAGTGTGTATGAATATGCTAAGATATATAAAGTATGAAAACGGTAGGACCATACCGTTCACCAAGCCCCAACCCCCCCATGTTTCCTATGTATGTTGGGGACCCTTTGTTTAAAACTAATTGGCCATCGGAATGTGTGGAGTCACATTCCACAGCCCCCCCCCCTCCTGTGATCCCCCGCACACACAGAGAGAGAGAGGGAGATCGCTTTTCTGGAGTGAAGAGAGCTGAGATATTGATATTGCAAGTTAGAAACGTAAAATGCATTTTGACAGACACTTGGGGGAAATATGCTGCATTTTGAATGTCCGATAGTCCACAATTTCCACCGGAAATATCAAACATTTAATAAAAGTGAAAAACAATGAACAAGACTTAACGTATTCATCATAATTAATTATATTTATTTAGTTTGGATGTAGGTGATCTTCTACTATATGAACATTTTGGACCCAAAATCACAACAAAAACGTAAAAACAGATTTTGAAAATGATTTTATTTTTCACAACACAAACATACACAACGAAACCATTTAAAAGCTGGAAATATATACATGGGATGTGACTATGATAATGTGAAAGTTTGATTGAAGTAGCATGGGATTTCATTCTGATAAGGCAAAAGTGTTATTATAAATATAATACAAATATGTATATATATTATGTACAAAAATCTGTTTTTTCTGTCTTTATCTGTGCCACGCTTCAAAGCGGTTTCTGTCAGCTACGACACAGAGGGCAACATCACAGATTCCTCCTCCTCCATGTCAAAAAACAAGCTTAAAGCTTGACTCACGTTCAGAGTTCTCTTCATCATAGTTGAGTCTTCAAAACTCTAAATCTATCAAACTATATCTAAATTCTCAATGTTTGTCTGTCACTTTACTGCAATCGCAGTCTCCCGCAGCCTCTCTTCGTCTCCTGCCGCCTGTCTTCGTATATCTTCGTCTCTCTCCATTTCCCGCCGTCTCTCTTCGGTTCCCGCCGTCCCTTTTTGTCTCTTTTCGTCTCGTTTCGTATCACTCCGTTTACCTGATTACCTCACCCCTTCCTGGTAAATACATCCTGTTGAGCAGAATCTACAGTTTCCAGTATTTTCCGTTTCGTAAAATGATAAAATACGGCGAAGATATTAAAATATGTGCTTCCATTATTCATACTTCTGAAATATATCTGTATTAACTTTATATCATCGTATGTCCGTGTTTATTGGGTATTCTTGCATGAAACCAAGACTGGCATATAGTTTCAAGCCAGTACTTTCGACAGAAATACACATATACATCCTGTTGAGCAGGATCTACAGTTTCCAGTATTTTCCGTTTCGTAAAATGATCAAATATGGCGAAGATATTCAAATATGTGCTTCCATATTTCATACTTTTGAAATGTATTCACTTTATATCATCGTATCTCCGTGTTTACTGGGTCTTTGTGCATGAAACAAAGACGTGGATATAGTTTCAAGCCAGTACTTTCGACAGAAACACACGGCAATGTTGTCCGGACTGTTGTTTTTATGTGGCACCGGGTTGAACAGGTCATATGATCTGATCACGCCGGCGTGACGGTCGACTCCAAAGGGTTAATATTAAATACATATAAGTATTTTTACAACTTGTATTTCGAAATACTCTGTTGTAATTATTGATGCATACATGTGTTCATCCATTCAATGTGGCATCTGCTATAATGGGGTTAATGTATGATATTACTTAATAATACAATACATTATAATATATGATATGATAATTACATTTTAGTTTTATTCATTTCTTATTTCATAGTTTCTCATTATTATTATTTTTTTGTATCGCTCATCTTATTTTTGATTTTATTAATCTGTGTGAATCTGTGCTGTCCTGTTTTTCACTCTCACCCTGTTGCTGTTTGAACTACTGAATTTTCCCACGGGATTAATAAAGGTCCATCTTATCTTATCTTAATGTACAAATTGATTTACTTCAATCTACTGTACACTATTACAGGAAATATACTGCATAAAGCAAACTATATACTTTATTTGATCTAAAATATTGATGTTTCTACAACACCCATTGTGTATTTTGTGAATGAAGCGCCATCTCATGGTTAAATCCTGTAATTGAACAAATGGGGAAATTGGGCAACGCCCTCTAGCAATTTGGCAACACCCCCAGCCACTGGCATCCGCTGGGCTTTTGACTGGGACACACCCATTTGAGTCTGATCTGGAGTGCTACATCTGTATATACATTATTGTGTTAGAACACAGCAAGGAAGCTTAAAGGAAACTATTCTCCCGACTAAGAGGTTTATTGTGCCAAATAGCCAAAAAATGCTTATTTTTGTAACTCATTAACAAAAAATGCCAAAGCCTAGCCGAAAAAATAAAAATAAAATACAGGCTTCTTACCTAACTCCGAAAAACAGGAGAAAAAGGGGTTCAAATAAAAAGGGTTTATCACTCCTAAACAAAACAAAGCGTGTCCTCAAGACAGGTTACATTATAGCTTAGCTTTACAATAATACAAAAATGTACAACACAGAACAACAGATCAGATCTTCTAGCACAGACACAGAGTTGGGAGTAGGAGAGGTCGATGAGAGGGCAGATGGACTGTATGGCTGTTCAGCAATGGTCCATGGCAACAGCTCACTCAAATAGTTTGTTTTTCAATGCTTGTGCTTTCTTGGAGAGCATGTTGCTGTCTAGCTCCATTAAAATGTTCTGGAGCACTGCGAATATGCAATTTAGTTTAGGGGGATAGTTCAGGTTCATGGCATACATGAGTCCAAACAGCATGGTAGCAGCTAATGCAATGTTGTCCACATCGGTTAGTACCTGTTGGCCTTCCAGGACAATCCCAATATCCTCTGGTCTCATGGTGGAATTAGGTTTCACAACATAAAGTCCCACTGTAATGCCCTCAATGGACCGCAGAAGGACTTCTTCATCTTCACAAAAGGAACAGAGTGAGATCTAACAAATCAATACATATACATATATATATACCCAATCCCTGTGTTTAACAAGTACATTTGGTCAGATTTCAGTACTTTTAAGCCTTCTTGTTATCTGATATACTCCTGTCTGACCTGATAAACATTTTTTCACTTCCTGTATCCGTTTTAAATTAAAAGCCCTCTAGCTTTTCAGTGTAGTTTGGCTATTAAACAAAAAACAGGGATGTTCACATACTTTAGTGTTTAGGCTATATACTATGTGGTGTTTCAATAAATACATATTTTAAAGCCCAACAAAAAAATCAAAAGGTCAAATATTACTTCTACTGACCACAAACTCTCTCATTGAGGTTCACACACAGCCCCTTTAGAAGACAATCCCGGCCTAAATCGACATCATCAACCTAAGTGAAGGGGAATAAGAAAATAAAGAATCTATTTTGCTCAATGAAATGTGTACACTACTGACTCAATGTACAATTTCCTTAAAATGAATTCTTACTTGAGTCATGTTTGACATAATATAGTTCAGACGCTGGCCTATATGTCCTCCTCTCTTCTCAAAAACCTTCAGAAGTTTGTCAGATAGCACATCCAGCTGAGAGAGAACTCTCGATTGGAGGGGCAGGGTTGTTATGCGCTTAAACTCCGCATTTATCAAAATATCACAGTCATAAAAATCATGAAATAATTTCATTTTCTAATGATGTTATGATTGTAGTTGTGTGCTAAATGTATTTACAAAATCACATACCAGGCAAATCTTGCCTCAAAACGCTGCAGAGAAACTAGTCCATGCATTTGTTACTTCAAGGTTAACTGATTGTAACTCTTTATTATCAGGGTGTACCAAAAAGTCAGTTAAGTTGCTTCAGCTGATTCAAAATGTATTGACCAGAGCACGGAAAAGGGACCACATTACTACGAACAACCAGGTTAGACTACAGTACATTTAATTTAGTTTACGTTTTTTTCCAAAGAGACTTAAAATAAGTATTACTGTAATGTAAGACTACATATAAGAAACAACTATTCTATAGCCATTTCAACAAACAAAACATTATCACTTTTGTGAAGGAGGCTTTATCGCAGAATGTTTGGCTTTTGCCTCTCACTTTCTGAATAACTTTTTCCTAATAAATCAGAACATGTGTATATCCCTGCAATGTTTTCAGTATATAATTGTTATGAATAAATATTCAGAAATTGTCAGACTAATACCAGTTTTCAATGAGTTAAAGATCAAGTTTAAGTTAGTCAAGTAAATCACACAAAACATTTGAATACTCACCATTTACTACAGAGCCTTTGGAACAATGTTCAAAGCAAGGCTGAGGTCAATCTTCTCCACACCAATTACCTATCACAGAAAAACATAATTTGTATTATTATTATTATTATTATTATTTTACATTACATTATTTGAAATTATTTAATTCTTCACACACAAATAAAACAAAATTGTTCTGCTCCTTAAAGGCGACATTTACCATTTAATTATGTACCTTTAGGTTAATATGAACCGACTTCGGCCGAGATGGGCGCCTCCAGTGTAAAAAGCTACAGTAGCCTATATTAATGCAATGAGTACAACTTTGTACAGAGCCATACACATCATTGTGAGCTCATTTCCATTGGTTTCAATGTAAACGTGCACTGCAGCAGCGCGCACCGCTCGTCATGTGACGAGAAACAACCAATCACAACCGAGAAACATCTCAACTTCTGTAAACACAAGTGTATGGCAAATATGGAAGATAAGTTCATTTCACAGCGGGTGGATCGTAACCCTTACTTGATCTGTCCGGCATGTCCCCATATTCATGGTATGTGCACCGCTGCTAACATGAAACAATCATTAATCATTAATATCCTCCACTTTCCAGTATCAAGTGTCGCTTTCCGGGACACACCCCCACACACAATATTGTGTCTCTGTTTTGATCTGTTTTGATCTGTGTGTATTTACGGTATTTACATGAACACAGAGCGGATCAAAGCAGAGACATAAACACAGTTTTTTAGGGGAAACACTGCGGTCCCACAGACAATATCGTATCTTTAACAATCAACACCTTAAATGGGTAAATATGGTTGCTTAACGTAAGATAGTAGGCCTACAACCTGCATCAGCGCCCTTAAAAGTTGACACAAGAGTAGACATGCAGAGCCGGACCGACGCAGTAAAGTTCTACACCGCCTGACAGCAGACATGAAACAATAATTTAAAACAAGACGTATAGACATGCAAACATGCCGCAAGCTCATCCATCGGCTATGACTCCCCCCTCCCCACTGAGCTCGGTTTAATGTGCATAACTTTGGGTAAGGTTCATAGTTTTATGGGTCTTGTGATAACGCATAAAACGTCTTGTGATAACCTGTAACTATGACGAACATTTGATGACATTAAATAACTTTAAATAACTTTTACCTTATAGAGATGTTCTCGGGACAGAACCAGCTTACTCCTCCGATGCGGGAAGAAAAGATGGTAGAACCCCTCCCCTCCTCCTTTGTTTAAAAAAGAAAAAAATTCACATTTTTAAAAATAAATATATTTTGCAATTTTTTCTGCTTTACATCTTGTCCATTAAAGTGCCATATTGTTCAGGTTCAATTCCGAAACTATTAAAGTGCGGGTTTGAGTCCGAACATATTAATTTGTGAATAAAATATTTGTAAATAATAATTAGAAGCTTAGTAATCGGCTGCAGAGCAAGCTGCTGACGTATGTGCTCAGTGGGCGGAGTTACAGAGTTACTTATTTCTTAACATGATTGAGACTTATAGAACGTACGTACAGCCCTCAAGATTAAAATAGTTCTACATGATTGATTCATGTTTCGACGAGAAACATGAATAAATTATGTCTCTTATATTAACTGCATATTTGCAAATTGAACAACCTCACTTTCCCCTTTTTTCAGTGTACTGGATGTGTTAGATCACGGGTGCCCAACCTTTTTTGAACCGAGAGCTTCTTTTAAAGTTGCCAGTCTGCCGAGATCTACCAGTCCAAATAGAGAGGCATATCCATTACTGACAGCCTACTACCAGGTAAATACACACTTCTACTTGTATAAAACTGACCTCTGTACGATTAATACTTCATAAGATACTGCAGATCCTTTATCTTACTTCTTTCTAATCTACACACATACAAGTATTTAACTGAAGTTAAACAACGGTGTTGTTGATACAGAGTTGGAGTTTATTCACACGTCACATACTACAGTGGGTAATGTTGTCAAGAAACATTAAACAGTGCTGCCACATATGACACAGGGAAAAAAGAAAATACGCTGAACCCTTTCTTTGCCATTCAAATTAGGCATACTAATAAGACAACTCAGATCTGAAGCTACAGGAATCTGATGCCAAAGTGCAATAAAAAAGAGAAAATTAATAGAATCAAACCCTTTTTTTGTTGCATTTTAGTAGAGTATAAAAAGAAACACTAGTTTCTTAACCTGAATTGATGATAGACTATAATCAAGTTAAGTTTGCATTCTTATACCATTTTGTACAATAATTATAATGAATAAGTTCAAACAAACTAAAACGTACAGCTGATTAATAACGGTATCTAACTTGAGTTTTTATTATATCAAAAACCTGTTGAAATGCTTCTGTTATTTTTACTGTCCCCAAAAAGCGCGTCGGCAGCCTCCAGGAATGCTTCTTACACAACTTTGCCGTCTTTGAAAGACTTCATGTGTTTCGCAAGAACGTGACTGACACGATAAGATGCTCTGGTAGCAGCCTTGCTCTTGTTGTTGGGCCTGGTGAAAATGGACTGCTGTGCATTTAGCTGTGCTTTCAGGCCCCTCACCTTTTGGGAGCGTAGGGCAGAATTAGGAGGGAATTCCGTCTCGTAGTGTTTGTGCACTGTTTTGAAATGCCGCTCCTAAATTACCCTTCTTCGATAAAGCCATGCTCGCATTGCAGATGAGACAGATGGACTTTGAATTGGAATAGATACAAAAATAATCATCCTCCCACTCGGAGTGAAAATTATATATTTTGGGCTTTTTTGCTTCTGCCATAATTGCGGTCTTGTGTGTGTGCGGACTGTCACTCCTGTTGACACGGACAACGTCAGCAAAATAGTGCCCACTGCCCACCAGCCATGGTGGGCAGTGGACTACCGGACTATGAGCAGATATGCTGATGTTTAAAACTCAGTTCACGGGACTCATTTTTATATTGCTTTTATATTCAGTTTGCTACAGATCGAAAAAAATTCAGATTCATTTTTCAATAAATGATTCCACAAACAACAAACAACATAATTATTACATTCAAACAAACTACTTGTAGTAGATAACGTACATTATTCAGAAGTTTACATCAACTTTGAATAATAACACGGGAGAAACGGAGCCTCTCTTTTCCCCTCTCCCTCCCTCCTGACAGCCCGTTTCTCAAGCAGCTCCTGCAGCCCGCTAAACAGAGGGCGGGGCTTCAGGTGATTTTGCAGAGCTGCGTGTCTCGGTCAGACTCAGCAGCTGATCTGATCCCTCTCTCTCTTGCGTCCGGTTACACTTCACTCGCGTTTATGTCCATATCGATCAGATCCAGCTCTCCTGATTGGCCTTTATAGAGAGCACCAATCAAACTATTAAGAGTGAATATCGGCCGATAATGACCGGCGGCCGATCGATCGGAGCCTCCCTAATTATTACCAGACATTTTGACCGTTAGGTTCTCATTCATAACACTCCGTTCGATGTCTCACTATGGGATGCGCCTCATCGCGGAGCAAACAGAAGCATCAATCTCATTACGCCAATCCTGATTGGCCGGTGATTCTTGACGTCAACGTCAGGGGAAATCACCCCCTATAAGTAGCCTGCGCCACGACGCATGCGTCATTCAAACACCTCTTCTCGCTTCAGAGCACATCTTGAATGGTAGCCGGGCTAGCTTAACAGGCCACAGACTGAACCCGAAACTAATTTTCGGTCGACGGGCGTTAGCCGGCTACCCGATTCTCTCACAGAAGAGTATTATAGTCAACCTCGCCGTTCTTCCTCTGGAGTAAGGTAAGGTTTTGACTTCAAGTTAGCAACACACCAGTTGCTAACTTGTGTTTTTTCCCTCACTACCGACACCACGGTAGCGAAGACACTTTTTTTTTCTTCTCTCTTCCACGGAGGAGAAAAGGATTACAGGAATATTACCATACCAGGTAATATCCTTGAGAGAAAAAGACCCACGCTGTCCTTTTTTCCCCCGGATTAAAGACAGATCGGTAAACACTTTTTTCTCGAACGTACCTGTCATGAGTGGACCCTCTCCACGCCTCACGGCGAACGAGATGGATGCCTATCCCCCTCACACCAGAGGAGTCAGGAACTCGGAGGCTCGGCGCTGCGGTTGCGGGTTGAAAGTGTCAGGCACAGACTCACACCAGATCTGTTCGTCCTGCCTCGGGCTGGAACACACCCAGGAGGCCATTGACAACCCCGGCTCGTGGGGACATTGTGCCCGCCTCACCGTGAAGAGCCTCCACCGAAGGTTACAAGCTAACCTGTCGGGACGGGACCCCCCCTCATGTCCACTGATCTGCTGACCGGCAATCAAGACACGGGGGCGTCTGCCGCAGAGATGGAGCCCCTCACTGCGGTCTGGGGCTCACCGACAGCGGCACCCGCAGAACCGGAATCCCCCGCCATATCAGGCCGAGATCCGGTGGCGGCAAGAAACACGGGAACGGGGCCCCACGCTATACCAAGCTGGGGCTCCCGACTGGACCTCACCATGGTTTCACCCGCGGAAGATGTCCTGGAGTTAGACTACATGGAGGACGAAGAGTACACCTCTGAGTTCCACCTGTCTGACTCGGATGAGCAAGAAGACGGCGTCTTCGTGTCACCAGCTCAGGCTGCAAAGCCGGGAGCGATGGCTGCTCTCTCTTGGCGATAGCACACCAGCTTCGCCCTGTCTCAGTATGGACCTACAAGCCGTGTGTCAGCGCGCTGCGGCCAGACTAGACAAGTTGGCCGAGAAAATCTCCGGTTCAGGCTGCAGCTCAGGCTCAGCCAACCCAGAATTTCGGCCAGCAGTCGAGGAAGAAGAAGCGAGCGGCGTGACAGCCCCTCCTTCTCCCCTCCGTGAATGTGTTCCCGCCGCCTCGAGAGATGCCTAAACGCCATCCTCAAGTCCACACAAACACATGTCACACGTTGGTTGATTCCTCTGTCATTAAACATTTGCCGTTGACGCATCCAGGCCGAGGGCCGAGGGCGCAGCTCAAAAAAATGAATAGAAAATCAATAAAACCAGTTTTCTCCCCTTTTAAGAGCAGCAACGGCAACTCTCAAAAGGCGGATTATTGACGGGTCTGTGAAGGTACCACCGCCACGCGCAGTGCCGGCTGGAGCTGTAATCTCAGCTGGCTCTAAGGAGCATGCAGCAGGAGATACTCACAACACCCAAGCTGCCTCGAACTCTGCTCGGTTTAAAACACCGAAGACGCAGAGGTCGCAGCCCATCCCGAGTCCCCAGCCCAGGCTGGAGACGAGGGCAAATTGGCCGAGAAAATCTCCGGTTCCGGTTGCAGCTCAGACTCAGCCAACCCAGAATTTCGGCCAGCAGTCGAGGAAGAAGAAGCGAGCGGCGTGACAGCCCCTCCTTCTCCCCTCCGTGAATGTGTTCCCGCCGCCTCGAGAGATGCCTCAACGTCATCCTCAAGTCCGCATATACAACATGTAACACATGTCACATCTTTCTGTCTGAATAAACCATTTTCCGCTGACGCATCCAGGCTCCGGCCAAGGGCGCAGCTCAAAAAAATGAAAAGAAAGACAATAAACAGTCCGTTAACTATAAATTCCCTTCTGAGAGCAGCTACGCCCCCTCTCTCAAAAGGCGGATACAAAACGGGTCTGTGAAGGCACCACCGTCACCCACATGCGCAGTGCCGGCTAGAGCTGTAATGGACAGCCCGTCAATTCTTCCCCTTTGGAGAGCAGCTATGGCACCTCTCAAAGGACGGATTATTGACGGGTCCGTGAAGCCACCGCCACACACATGCGCAGTGCCGGCCGGGGCTTTAAGGGCAACACCGGCAGGCGCAGTGCCGGTTGGGGCTTTAAGGGCACTACCGCCACATGCGTACGCAGTGCGGCTAGAGCTGTAAAGAACGGCCCGTCAATCCTTCCCCTTTCAAGAGCAGCTACGGTATCTCTCAAAGGACGGATTATTGACGGGTCCGTGAAGCCACCGCCACACACATGCGCAGTGCCGGTCAGGGATTTAAGGGCACCACCGGCACGCGCAGGCGCAGTGCCGACTGGAGCCGTAAGGGCACCACCGGCACACACATGCGCAGTACCGGCTGGAGCCGAAAAGGCACCTCCGTCACGCACATGCGCAGTGCCGGTCGGAGCCATAAGAGTGACATCCCAGCTGGCTCTAAGGAGCATACAGCAGGAGATACTCACGATGTCTGCCTGGGCTTCTCAAAACAGTTATAATGTATCTGTTTTCACAAACCCAGTGAGAGTCAACCCACATTCTAGAGAGTAGAGTTCTCTCTCTCCCAGAAAGAAGGGTTTTATCTATAAAGCCCACCGAGTGGAGTCAGATTACGGAGGAAAATGTCCTCGTAAAGCACCCGCTCAACATGGGCCTCATAATAAAACTAAACCCCGAACGCCACGGCTTACGGACAGTTTTGGTGATTATGAAATGCGTAGTGGCACTACACCCGACTTTTCCAGTGCGGGACGCGCCTACGGGTGCAGTCCTTTCACGGAAGGTGGTCACCATGGACGCAGGTCAGACGGGCTGACAGGGGACTTACGTAGGTCGCCCGGTGAGAGGTCTCTAGAACAGAGACTTCCAGTGGGCACGCGTAAATTACCCGGAGCTTTTAGCGGTGTTCCCCACCCAAAAATGCTTCCTGCCCTCTCTCAGAGGACTTCATGTCCCCGTGAGGATAGACAACACGATATCGTGGATGAACCGCCAGGGGAGTTTACGTTGTCTCCAGTCACAACTGGCACACAAACTGATCCCTTAGAGCGGCAGACGTCTCCTCTCTCTGAGAACGACACGAGTACCGGGTGTTATGCACCTAGGGACAGAATTACTGTCAAAAGGTGCACCACTCTATTCAGACTGGACTCCTCATCCAAGGATCGAGAGTCCGCTGTGGGTGCGTTACGGCGGAGCCGCGTTAAATCTGTTCGCAAGGGGAGAAAATGCTCAATGACAGCTGTTCTCTTTAATGCACGATTTAAACGCACCGTTAGGCGGGGACGCACTCGTTCACGATTGACCTCCGGGTCCTCTGTACACGTTCCCACCCCTGGTTCTGTTCCCCTTAACTCCGGCCAGAGTGAAAGAGCAACGCCACACACGTACTCTGATGTTTCCACCCTAGCCCGCAATATACGGGCTGGCGGGGATATATCAGCTGTTGTGCGGGCAGCCGTGGCAGCCCCCACCACGCAGGGACAGATTGTCTCAGGCGGGGGGGGCGATCCTTCACCCACGCCCAGAGCACGGGGCACTATGGGCCTGACCCGTGAGTGGTACAATCTGAATACAGTGGGACTCCCTCAGAAGGTGATAAACACTATTCAGAGTGCGAGAGCTTCCTCCACCAGGTCTCTTTACGACTGTAAGTGGAGGGTGTTTGAGGAGTGGTGCCTTCAAGAAGGGCACATCTCTTTTCAATGTCCTGTCGGGGTGATTTTATCATTCCTACAGGACTTGATCGATAAACACAGAGCTTTTTCCACGATCAAGGTGTACCTGGCTGCTATTGCTGCATGCCATGTGGGCTTTGAGGGTAAGACGGCTAGCCAACATCCTTTGGTTTGCCGTTTTATGAAGGGAGCGCGCAGGCTCCTCCCTGTCTCTAGGTCGCTGGTGCCCTTATGGGACCTGGCAGTGGTCTTAAATGGACTCAAAATGACCCCATTTGAACCCCTGGAGGGAGCTGACATGAAACATCTGTCACTCAAGACAGTGTTGTTACAGGCCCTGGAATCCTCTAAACGGGTCAGTGATATCCATGCACTGTCTGTACATCCCTCATGCACTCAGTTCGCCCCAGGGCAAACAAGAGTGTTGTTGAAACCCAACCCTGCCTTTACACCAAAGGTGGTTGGTTCGTGTACCCCGATTGACATTGAGGCATTTCCTCCGCAGCTGGTTTCCTCCGGGGAGCAGCAGCAGGATCTGTTGTGTCCAGTCCGGGCTTTGCACACATATATGGACAGATCAAAAGAGCTTCGTCTTAATGACCAACTCTTCGTGTCCTGGGCTAAACCTCACAAGGGTAAGCCTGTTACTAAGCAACGACTATCCCACTGGATCGTGGAGGTGATTGCTTTGGCCTATACGAGTCAGAATCTGCAAGCACCTTTGGGTCTGCGGGCTCACTTGACTCGGGGCCTGGCTACATCCTGGGCTTTGTTCAAGTGTGTTTCCATCCAGGATATCTGTGCGGCGGCAAGCTGGTCTTCGCCACTCACTTTTGTCCGCTTTTACAGACTGGACGTCTCCGCTCCAAGCGTGGCCCGAGCAGTGCTGGGCACCTTGTTGAGTCGGGACTCCACCTGTTAAATTCTGGTTGATCGGTGATCTTCGAGATAAGCTCGTCTGGCAATACGGGAGCTACAATATCCCATAGTGAGACATCGAACGGAGTGTTATGAATGAGAACTATAGGTTACTTACGTAACCCCAGCACTCAGAGTAACATGAAGTGAGATGTCTCGCCAGACGGCCCTCCTTGCTATGGTGAAGCGAGAAGAGGTGCTTATTTTGAATGACGCATGCGTCGTGGCGCAGGCTACTTATAGGGGGTGATTTCCCCTGACGTTGACGTCAAGAATCACCGGCCAATCAGGATTGGCGTAATGAGATTGATGCTTCTGTTTGCTCCGCGATGAGGCGCATCCCATAGTGAGACATCTCACTTCATGTTACTCTGATCACTGGGGTTACGTAAGTAACCTATAGTTTTGAATTTACCGTTTTTTTATAAATTTTACCAGCTAAAAACCGGTAATCACCGGCTAACGGAAACCCTGAGGCATACATGTTAACTCAATATGGGATAAGATATTGACACTATCATTGATAAATAAAAAATGTACAGTGCTTGTAACCGAGTAAAACGCCAACAGGAACAGTAAGGAAGCACAATTAATAAACTAAAGTGGTAATACTATTCAATGGTAATGAATTAAGCTGTCATATTTTAGAATTGCTCAAGCAACTCAGTTAAAGATGAGGGAGCAAAGAGCCTCACGGATTGTCAAATAAAAATCTTGAGCTTGTGGTATGTGTATGGGGAAAGTAAGGCCTGACTCTAACATGATCATATTACAGAGGTCAAATACATCTTTGGCGCAAGAGATGGTTGAACGGAACTTGCATGCCTGTTTACAGGCACCGAGGTTCCTGTGTGGAACAACCTAATCCTCAGAGCCCCACAGCTGTGGCACAGTATACATCACGTCAGGGATGCCACTTGGTACATTCTATGTGTATTCCACACTGCCTTGATCTTGTCCAGGTGTTCCTGTTAAAAAAAATGAGAAAGGTCAAGAGTTTCAAATAGATATAAATGAGTTTAAATTTGAATGAGATTATGTTTTATTGACTAGTGAGCATAAACTGCATATATAGCTAATGTGGCCTTCTTCAGAGCATACAATGTGTCCCCTTGTACCTGCACGGTCATTCCTATTTTCACATGGTCCTATGTTCCCAGCTCTATAGCACATAATGGTAATCTGAAACAGATGTTCCCCAGCTCTATGATCACTGAATATGACATGGGCTAGTATTGTGAAGCCTTCTTTGACAAGAAAATGATATTCAATCTGTTACCCCAACTCTAATTTACCCAACCAGTTGCCTCACAGCAAACATGTCAGGTGTATTCATTCAATTTTTTCAAGCAGTCTCTGCTTGGATAAGTGACTAGATCTTTTGCAGTGACAGTACTTTCCCTCAACTTAAAGATAAAGATAATTAAGCCATTGAGATGAAGACATTTAACTGAGCTACGACCATGTTTATTGTCTGAATTTAAGTTAATAACATATTTTAAACACAAATGCAAACAAATAGGTGGAAGATACTGTCATAGGGCTTTTAAAAGAATCCCAGAAGCATCTTTGGGGGGGGGGAATTGTTTTAAAGTGGGGATAGTTCACATAGGCTATAAGCCACAGGATTTCTTCAAACTCACCTGAATAACGTTCCAAAAACTCAGCTGTACAAGATATTTGTCCAGGAAGTTACCAACAAACAGACCTTCGTCTTTCATTTCGCCCAAGAATTGTATCCAGTACTCCATTCCTTCCTTGCGCAGGATCCCCCACCAACTCTCATTTCTCTGATTTGAAGTACTGGTTCCAGCAATATAGCTCATATCACCTGATCTGTTGTCATTGTCATAGTCTCCGGACTTGACGCTAAGCTGAGCAGTTTGGATCCAGATATGCAAGGATTAAACGAACATCTTCCTTTTTTTCATTGATCCCACTTTGCAGGCATTTTGCATGCATCCACCTGTAGCCATAGGCGCGTTCATACCAAGTACTTTTCCCACAAAGGTTCCTGAGAACGTAGTTCTAGAGAACTCTTTTAGTTCTCTAGAACTAAAAGATCGCGTTCACACCGAAATGAGTTCCTGGCGGAGGATTAGGCAAATTAAGCCGCTGACGTCACTTCTTCTTCTTCTGAAGACCACTTCACGGCGTATACTGCCACCCGGAGTCTCCGGATTTGGGGACTGGTTTCAGTCGAAGCTGCTGGCACTCCCAGCTGCTTCTACTGAAGCCTTCCGAATAAATCAACAGAACGCCGACACTATTCAGACTCAGCTCTCTGAATTAAAGCTTCTTTTAAATGTGGATAAAACCAAGGTAATGCTCTTTTCAAAAGCAAAAAAGACACCAGAGCCTGTTTTAGATATTGTAACTATGCAAGGAACAAAACTTTAAGTTGTTGCCTGTTACAAATACCTTGGTATCTGGCTTGATGATTGTCTCTCTTTTAAACTTCATGTCAATAACCTGCTTAAAAAGCTGAGGGTTAGGCTTGGTTTTTTCTACAGGAACAAGTCCTGTTTCTCACTTGAGGCCAGGAAAAGGCTAGTCACTGTGACCTTTTTACCTGTGCTGGACTATGGTGATTTGATGTATATGAATGTACCTGCCAGTTGCCGGGTCAAGTTAGATGCTGCGTATCACAGTGCACTGAGATTTTTGACAAACTGTAAAGCATTAACCCATCACTGTACCCTGTATGCACGGGCTGGTTTGCTTTCACTAACTGTACGAAGGCTCAGTCACTTCTACATTTTTATATACAAAGCCATGTTAGGGAAACTTCCATCCTACATCTGCTCCCTGATCTCTCGAAGAATTGTAAGTGGCTACTGCCTGAGATCGAATGCTGTAGTTTTATTAAATGTGCCAACTGCTAGGACTGTCTTAGGGAAGACAGCTTTTAGATGCGCAGCTCCTCTGTCTTGGAATAGTCTGCAAATTAAATGGAAACTGAACAATCTGGTGCCACTAAATGTTTTTAAAGCTCGGTTGGATGCTAGTCAATCGGAAGCTATTGGAACCTGTTTATGTGGATGATTATGTAAATGATGCTGTATGATGTCCTTTTGTTGTTCGATTTATGTTTTTATGTTTCATGTGGAACTACTTGAGCAGGCCCCCCCTGAAAAAGAGATCAATGATCTCAATGGGTTTTATCTGTATAAATAAAGGTTTGAAATGAAATGAAATGAAATGTAAATAAGAGCTGCAGAAAATAGTGTTGAAGTGTTTAAAAAAAAAGTTGTCATGCATACATTCTAGTCTTTTATTAAAAGGCAGCCAGGTTTAAACGCTGTCAGAACGTTTCACAGTTCAATGCTATTGTATTATATATTCACATTTTAAAAAGTAAATATGAGAGATATGCAAGCTAGTTTAACATGTTCATACTATGCATATTTGTGATGTACAGTATATGGTTAATTGTTTTTAGTGAAGAAACCCAAGGACGCTTTATAATGGGAAAACAAAAACAAAATAATAATAATCACACAGATACACAGGTTGAAAAAGAACAAGTTGCTGGGTACTTAGCACTTTGAAGTGCCTTGTGTTGAAAGGTGCTATATAAATACACTTGCCTTGCCTTGCCTTACTGCATTTTAGCTGAGGCCAAAGGCCTGAGTGAACAGATGGTGTTTGAAAGTGCAGAGAGTCGGCATTCCTGATATCAGAGGGGAGAGAATTCCAGAGGGTGGGGGCTGTGACACTGAAGGTATGTATGTAGCTGGCAAATAGACTAAAATTGCCTTTATGGACTAAGACGATACCCCAATATAACTTTTACAACCAACACATGGTTATGTTTATGAGATATTTGATCCCTGTATTTGTCACTAACACTTTCCATTTCAGAAAGCATAATGAAATTCCCTGAGTGCATGAGTGTTGCAGATTCATTTGAATGAGGTCAAGTTATCTCCTTTACTGATAGATTTCCTTTAAAATCACATTTCATTCATTCTCAATGGATTCTATTACTGCCTCTGTTTCCCCTGAGAGGAGAGCTATTTGATCTTTGAAATGGAAAAAATATTCGTTTAAATGGTCTGGACTAAAATATCTCAACAGCTATTTGCAACAAGTCCTCCAACTCATACGACCAAATAAGTTGATTGTTCAAGCCCTTATTACGACCAAATAGGTTGTTTGTTCAAGCACTTAATACGACCTATAATCACGTTTTAAAGTTTCGACCTCTAGTGCTCCCGTTGATTGCAAACGTTACAGAGGGTCGTTTATTCACAAATAACCCTCTCTGTAAAATCCTAAATTATAGGATAGTTTGGCCATTCAAATGCTTTTTAATTAGATTTCTAGCGAGAATTTTATATTGTACTTTTAGAATCCACATCCAGTCGAAATGTAGGATCTATAGTTTGATAGATATTACGAAGATGATTTGAGGTTTCGCCAGGAGAATGTGTACATGCGGAAGCTTCCATGTAAAGTTAGCCAACCCTCAAGGGGTGAAAACAGTATTTACGGTCTCGAAATGTTCATAATAAAGCCAATGATCAAATGATTCTAACACAGTGATATCTGCAGTACTCATCCACTAAACAATATCAGTTTATCCTTGTTAATTATACGCCATTAATTGGTTTAAATTGTGTACAATGCTTTTGTGTTTTTCCCATAGGTTTTCTCTTTCGATTCTGAGAGACACATTTATTTTTTTAGAGGTTTTGATAGGCTAAAACATCGAACTACACCCATAATCCTGGATGTTATAGCCGCAATGCACGTCGGGATATGGTCAGAAAATCAGAAAACATTTTCAAAAATAATACTTTATTCCGAGTGTTCTTGCTTTTCTCTTTGGAAGTCATCACATAGTGGCATTGTAATACACGGTTCGGCCGCATTAAATATTACACATCTGCAGTAGTTCTTTATTTATAGAGCCCTGATTAGAAGACTTCTGGACAAACTGGAAGAAGTGCCGCCGAAACTGAATATGTGATATGGATCATAAATATATCAGCAATTAAACAACATCTTCCATTTCTTTTCACACAATACGTCTCCTTTCAGTATCAGTACTAATTCGGCTGACTTTTATATTTGATCTAGGAGATAGGCTATATTTACACCATAACGGTGCACAGCTGATAAAAAGGGACTTGTAGTTTTTAAAGATATTACTGATTTACTGAACTACTTTTCCAACTCCTCATGCAGTTGACTGTTACTGGTCTATACAGGTTCATGGTACAATGCATAAGCTTCAAATTGAGAGACTGAAACCTTATTTTTCTTGGGATCAATAAAGTATATCTTATCTTAAGTATAATACCATATTTGCAAAATGTGCCTCTGAACCTTGACAAGTGCATGTTTCTGTCACAATTCACATGTTATGTCACGTTTGTAGTTTTGTCTGTGTTGGTGTTTTTCTTGTCTTTGGGTTTCCTGTTTTATTGTGTTAAGTGTTCACCCCCGTTTCCTGCCTGTCTGCTTTCTGTCTGTTTCCCTCCCTGATTACCCGATTGTGTTCACCTGTTGTCCTTGTGTTTCTCCTCCCCTGCCCGGCTGTTTCTCGTTGTCATGATTACCCCTTCTTGTATTTAGTCTTGTCTCTTTCGGTGTTCAGTGTGGGGTCATTGTTTGTTGGTGACGGAGGTCACCGGAGAGTGTTCTGTTTGGTATTTGTCTTTTATCCTTGAAATAAAGGGTTTCTCAAAGGTTATCTGCATTTGGGTCCTGCTTCCTTCACTCATCCGTGACAGTTTCAGGCTTATCAATTAACAACAGGAGGGGTCACAGACATAAGACCAGCTGTTAAATAAACCTATTCTGACCTTAGCTGTTATGTGGGTATCTATTAATGCTGCCCATTATGGACACAAGCAATTTTTACCCATGTATTAATTATATTTTTTTAATTTGATAACACCACTGTGTTTTGTATCCCCTAAACCACCTCAAGGGGTGTACACAGTTAAATACTGGCAACTTCTAATTGTGGGAAATACGAAAACATCTTTTAAAACTACAATTCCCAGTAGAGACGTGCCATAGAACATGTTGCGAAACACACAATAGCCAGCATGTGTAGTTCTGGGGGGGGAGGGCTGGGCTGGACCCGTCCGAGTCCAGTTTTGGATAGTCTGCCGTGGTTCCATTCCATTTCAAAGAGCTGTTAGACGCTCTGTGTAACCTTGTCGTACTGCCACTCCAAGATCCAATCACAGAGCTTGAGGACTAATCACAGGGTTTGTAAAGCAAGGTGGATGTTGTAGTCCCAAACGATAGCTGGGGATTCTGGGTAGAGTAGTATCTTCGGAAACTCTGTAGTGTCTAAACTCCGAAAAAACTATTTGTTTCTCCGAATCGAAGGCTAAAAACACAAAAGCATTGTGCACAATTTCAACCAACCAACATTGTGTAACTAACAAGGATAACTGGTGTTTTTTACTGGATGAGTAATGCAGATATCACTGTGTAATCGTTTAACAGTGAGGGGAATACTTCCGGTTTTATTATGAAAACTTCCAGACCGGAAACACTGTTTTCACCCTGTGAGGGTTGACGCTAGCTTTACATGGAAGCTGCCGCATATACACGTTCTTCTGGCGAGACCTCAAATCATCTTCGTAATATCTATCAAACTATAGATCCTACACATCCACTGGACGTAGATTATAAAAGTACAATATACACTTCTCGCTAGAAATCCAATAGAAAAGCATTTCAAATGGCCAAACTATTCCACAATTTAGGATTTTCCAGAAATGGTTATTTGTGAATAACGACCCTCCACACCATTTGCGATCAACGGGAACATGTGGTTTCTTACACGACCACTAGAGGTGCTACACCTTAAAACTTGACTCTGGGTCATATTAATCTGCTGAACAATCGACCTACATGGTCGTTTTTTGTAGGAGGACAGGCTGGCTATTTGATAGTTTGCAAATGCTCTTCATGCATAGACAGCTGAAGAGGAACCTAACACTTTTGTGGTACCATGATGTCTAGTCCAGCAGCAACAAAAGGAGGATATTTGGGATTTTTTGTGAAATGTCTAGACACCTATTATATGGACACTCTTCTCGAAACAGTCAAAGGTGATTTCCAAATGTTCCTATAAAGCACAGACAAAAAGGTACAACTGATTTGCGATGTAGGGTCAGAAAATGCCGGTCTAAAGGGCAGTTATAGACTATAGAGATTATTAGCTGTTTAAGGATTATTGTTTGGATTGCCATTGATTCAAAATAACATCCATAGTGTCCATATAACTTAGTCTCATAACTGCAAAATATCAGTAAGGTAATGTATGTGCATTCGTTTCACACATAAACACACACACACACCAACACACTCTCACTCCATAAACGTCCAGGAGCGACGCTTGGTCAGGGTCCCCGAGGCATGCAGTTGTGAAGCTCCTAGGCTCCTTCAGCTTCATAAAGGGACGCAAATAGCTTTCAACTGTTTGCAATGTATTCCCATCTGCGGCGGGATTTGACGCTCATGGAAGCACGGCATTCGTTTGTGTCGGCTGCCCTTAAAGGCAATGTGAGCGTCCATTCCCATTGGATAACGGAGAATTGTACACTCGGAAGTAAGTATTCCCCTTACTGTCGATTGATTTTACAGTGATATCTGCACTACTCATTGACTAAAAAACACCAGATTATCCTTGTTAATTACACAACATTGATTGGTTTAAATTGTGTGCAATGCTTTTGTATTTTTCCCCTTCGATTCGGAGAAACAAATATTTTTTCGGAGTAAAGGATGGCAGAAGACACTACACTACCCAGAATCCCCAGCTATAGTTTAGGACTACACCATGTGCTCTGTTTGACAAGCCCCTTGATTAGTTCTCAAGCTCTGTGATTGGTTGACCTCCAACTCCATTCCATTCATTCCAAAGGCTGGCGTCTATGTCACGTGATCTTCAAATTTCTCCCTGCAGAAAAAAAAACATGGCCGAACTTCGTTTTATTCTCGGTGGAAAATGTCTATTTTAAAGTTAGTTTGGCCATTAAAATGCGTTTTGATTTCATTTGATGCGAGCAATATGAGTTGTTATTTCAGATTATGTGTGCAGTGGATGTACATGATCTTTAGTTTGCTAGTTATTACAAAGATTACTTCAGGAAATTGTGTCCATACAACGTTTTCATTGTTACCGAGGTGGTTGCTAGGGAGGCTGCTATCAATATTATTTCTGTTATGTTGTGGAACTGTTTAATGGTGTTATCTTTATTGTTACCTCCTTCCCCGTCAATGTATAGTGTTGGTCCACAGAGCAAACGTATTAGTTTAACAAAATCCACATCTAAAATGGTGGCATCGATACGTTATTTTCCCCTGTGAAATTCCAGTCTCACATCTCACATCACATCGTCATTAACAAATACAGGAAACAGACCGAAAACATTTAAAAAAAAATAATACTTTATTCCGAGTGTGCTTGCTTTTCTCTTTGAAAGTCATCACCTAACGGCATTGTAATACACGGTTCGGCTGCATTAAATATTACATATCTGCCGTAGTTCTCTATTTATAGAGCCCTGATGAGAAGACTTCTAGACAAACATGAGGAACTGAAAACGTGACGTGGATCATAGATATATCAGCCATTAAACGCCATCTTATATTTCTTTTCACACAATACGTCTCCTTGCAGTATCAACACTAATTCGGCTGACTTTTATATTTGATCCAATTGGTAGATAGGCTGTATTTACACCATAAAGGTGCACAGCTGATTAAAGTGGTTAAAGCATATTATTGAATTTCATTATTTGTATTATTAGATATTAATAGGATCCCTATAAAGTATATTCATTACTCGTTATTCTCTACTAATAGTTAATTAAAGACTGTATATAATGACTATTTTGCACATCCCTTTCAAGATTTTCTAAGGTTTATTGACATATCATATACACAAACGGTGCTTGCAATGAATGAAAAACTTCGGTCGCAGGTTCCTCAATAGGGCATTACAAGACATCTATCAATATTTGTGCATACCTCCAGCAATGTTAACGCTGACGCGGTGGACCCGTTCAAATCCAGTTTTGGACAGTCTGCCGTGGTTCCATCCCATTTCAAGTGCTGTTCAACGCTTGGCGTAACCCTCAGAGCACACTCTCCAATCACAGAGCTTGAGGACTATCACAGGGTTTGTCAAGCGAAGCGGAGAGAATACTTACTTCCAGGTGTAATATTCTCTAAAGCAAATGAGCTGCTCCGACCCTCGGTCCTGACGGACTCCAAATTGTGTCTATTAATCAAACAAATAAATAAACACAGGGATAATTATGTGTTATTGTTGAGTAAATGGAGAATTGCACAGGGGAAAATAACGTATGCCACAATTTTAGATGCGGATTTTGTTAAACTAATATGATTGCGCTGTGGACCAACACTATACTTTGACGGGGAAGAGGGTAGCAATAAAGATAACACCATTAAACAGTTACACAACATAATAGAAATAATATCGATAGCAGCGTCCCTAGCTAACCACCTTGGTAACAATGAAAACGTTGTATGAACACAATTTCCTGAAGTAATCTTCGTAATAACTAGCAAACTAAAGATCATGTACATCCACTGCACACATAATCTGAAATAACAACTCATATTTCTCGCATCAAATGACATCAAAACGCATTTTAATGGCCAAACTAACTTTAAAATAGGCATTTTCCACCGAGAATAAAACGAAGTTCAGCCATGTTTTTTTTTCTGCAGGGAGAAATTTGAAAATCGTGACTAGACGCCATCCATTGGAATGAATAGAATGCAGTTGGAGGTCAACCAATCACAGAGCTTGAGAACTAATCATGGGGCTTGTCAAACAGAGCACATGGTGTACTCCTAAACGATAGCTGGGGATTCTGGGTAGTGTAGTGTCTTCTGCAATCCTTTACTCCGAAAAAATCTTTGTTTCTCCGAATCTAAGGGGAAAAATACAAAAGCATTGCACACAATTTAAACCAATCAATGTTGTGTACTTAACAAGGATAATCTGGTGTTTTTTAGTCGATGAGTAGTGAAGATATCACTGTAAAATCAAGCGACAGTAAGGGGAATACTTACTTCCGGGTGTACAATTCTCCGTTATCCAATGGGAATGGACGCTCACATTGCCTTTAAGGGCAGCCGACACAAACGAATGCCGTGCTTCCATGAGCGTCAAATCCCGCCGCAGATGGGAATACATTGCAAACAGTTGAAAGCTATTGCGTCCCTTTATGAAGCTGAAGGAGCCTAGGAGCGTCACAACTGCATGCCTCGGGGACCCTGAACAAGCGTCGCACCTGGACATTTATGGAGTGAGAGTGTGTTGCACACACACACGCACACACACCTCTAGCATCGCAATGAGGGCCAACTATGCAGGAAAACTGTACTTGCAATGTCAAGTTACATAAACTCCTGTGCCCTCTCTACATTTTACCTCAGCTTGACTGATTCCACCCCTTAAGCGATTCTACAACCCTCAACTCTGATAGTTACCGCAGTCTGCTGCAAAAACCTTCCAGGGGATTGCATCTGTCTCTGTCTTCACTAAAATATGGATAGAAATACGGTTTGTGCTGGGAAAATGTTCCTTTGACAATACTTATCTTGTGCAAATCGAGATGTAATTTCCCACATGTTCTTGTCTAAATGCATTGCCCTGAAAAACAAAAGCATGAAGTGAATTCTGCAGAGGAGATTTTTTTTATGGCAACAGAAAGGTTTGCTTAATAAAATGTGAGGCCTTGACCCAACAGCACACTGCTTCTCAGGGTCATTGTTGAGTTCTGTGAATGTTATTATCCTTTGAGAAAGGCTTTCAATGAAGTGCAGTGTTTGGGCTTTAGTAAGAAGAAAGAGGAGGGAGGGAGGTCAGTGATGAAAAAGAAAATAATGAACAGGAAAGACAACAAAAGGAGTGAGCAGAGATAGACAATGAGAAATGTTTTCCCTGTGTAACTCCTGTGAGTCTTGTAGCCACTAGTAAGTAGGAAAATCTGTCATTAAGACATTATTAGCCTGGGTTTAACATGGCTTTGTTTGGGTCTTTACCAACAAATAATGTTCTCTTTGGCTGCTACACAGTTTTTTTCTCCCTCCACAGCCATCTGGTGGCCCCCAGAAACCATGCTATCCGCTTTACCTAATCTTCTCAATCAATCAATCAATCAATCAATCAATCAATGTTTATTTATATAGCCCAATATCACAAATGTTACATTTGTCTCAGTGGTCTTCACAGTGTGTACAGAATATCAGTATTACAATACGACACCCTCTGTCCTTAGACCCTCACATCGTACAAGGAAAACATTCCAGAGAAAACCCACAGTTCAAAGGGAAAATGGGAGAAACCTCAGGGAGAGCAACAGAGGAGGGATCCCTCTCCCAGGACGGACAGACGTGCAATAGATGCCGTGTGTAAATTGAAAAGATAATACATTTGCAACATAGGTAGTCCAAATGTTTGGAAATGTATGTGTGTATAATAGAAAGATGAATCCAAGAGGATATCCATCCAGGACCTATGAACCAGGACCACAGCCACGACTCAAGATCCATGGCTCGCGATCCAGGACACAGGACCGCAGGATAGACAACAAAAAGAAAGACATATGGGGAAGCTGGGTTAATCGGCACATGAGAGTACACAGGTATAGACAGAGAGAAGGAAGAAGTAAGATGTCCCCCGACAAACTAAGCCTATATCAGCAAAACTAGGGGCTGAATCTAATCAGCCCTAACTATAGCCTTTATCAAAAAGGAAGGTCTTAAGCGGACTCTTAAAAACGGATAGGGTGTCTGCAGCCCGAAAAAAAACTGGAAGCTGATTCCACAAATGTGGAGCTTGATAAGAAAAGGCTCTGGCTCCCATTGTACTTTTAGAGACTCTAGGAACAGCCAACAACCCTGCATTCTTGGAACGCAATGCCCTAATAGGACAGTAGGGTATAATGAGTTCTTTAAGGTAAGATGGCGCCTGCCCATTAAGGGCTTTGTAGGCGAGAAGAATAATTTTAAATTCTATCCTGTGTTCTATAGGGAGCCAGTGTAAGGCAGCCAGAACAGGAGTAATGTGGTCCATTTTCCTAACTCTGGTTAGTACATGAGCTGCAGCATTTTGAATCAGCTGAAGCGACTTGACTGACTTCTTGGTACACCCTGATAATAAGGAGTTACAATAATCCAGCCTTGAAGTAACAAATGCATGGACTAGTTTCTCTGCATCGTTTTGAGGAAAGATATGCCTGATTTTTGCAATGTTACGTAGATGGAAGTAGGCGGTCCTTGAAATTGATTTTATGTGAGCGTTAAAGGATAAATCCTGATCAAATATAACACCAACATTCCTTACAGTCTCACTGGAGGCCAAATTAATGCCATCCATAGTTAGTATATCTTTAGATATGTGTTTCGTAGATTCTTCGGGCCAAGTACAATAACTTCAGTTGTGGTCGTGTTTAACATCAACAAATGTAAGGTCATCCACGTTTTTAAGTCCTTAAGGCAGTCTTGAATTGTATTTAGATGATTAATTTCATCAGGCTTGATTGATAAATATAGTTGAGTATCATCCGCATAACATGAAAGTTTACAGAATGATTCCTTATAATATTGCCTAACGGAAGCATATATAATGTGAACAAAATAGGTCTGAGCACTGAACCCTGTGGCACTCCATGGCTAACTTTGGTTTGCGTGGAAGATTCATCGTTAACACGTACAAACTGAGAGCGTTCAGATAGATAGGACCTAAACCAGCCTAAAGTAGTTCCCTGTATGCCAACTAAGTGCTCTAGTCTTTGCAATAGGATATCATGGTCGATAGTATCAAATGCAGCACTGAGATCGAGCAAAACAAGAATAGAGACAAGTCCCTTGTCTGAGGCTATTAGAATGTCATTTGTGACTTTAACCAGAGCTGTCTCTGTGCTATGATGTGTTCTAAAGCCAGACTCAAAATCTTCAAATAAATCATTGTTTTTTAAGTAATCACACAGCTGTTTTGCGACTGCTTTCTCAAGAATGATTGTGGAATATAGCCTGATAAAGACATATTCATAATATTTAATAAAGAAGTGCTAATTAATGGAAAAACTTCCTTCAACAGCTTAGTTGGAATTGGGTCGAACATGCACGTTGATGGTTTAGAAGAGAGAATCATTGAATTTAATTGTTCAAGGTTAATGGCTGAAAAGCATTCTAGTTTACTATCTAGTGTAATATTAGAACTTACGTTTCCGGGAGCTGTTGATAACACTATACTGGTCAAAGGCAAGAGGTCATTAATTTTGTTTCTAAGAGTAACAATTGTATCGTTAAAAAAGCACATAAAATCATTAATACTGAGTGCTATGGGAATAGACAACACACTCTCACTCCCTAAGCGTCCAATAGCGACGTTTGGTCAGTGTCCGTGGCGTCCAATTGTGACGCTCCTAGGCTCCTTCAGCGTCATAAAGGGACGCAAATAGCTTTCAACTGATTGCAATGTATTCCCATCTGCGTCGGGATTTGACGCTCATGGAAGCACTGTATTTGTTTATGCCGGCTGCCCTTAAAGACAATGTGAGCATCCATTCCCATTGGATAATGGAGAATTTTACACCCGGAAGTAAGTACTCCTCTTACTGTCGATTGATTTTACAGTGATATCTGCACTACTCATCGACTATAAAACACCATATTATCCTTGTTAATTACACAACATTGATTGGTTTAAATTGTGTGCAATGCTTTTGTATTTTTCCCCTTCGATTTGGAGAAACAAATATGTTTTCTGAGTAAAGGATGGCAGAAGACACTACACTACCCAGAATCCCCAGCTATCGTTTGGCCTACACCATGTGCTCTGTTTGACAAACCACGTTTTTTTCACCATTCATTCCGATGGCTGGCGTCTATGTCACGTGATCTTCACATTTCTCCCTGCAGAAAAAGAAAACATGGCCGAAATTCGTTTTATTCTCGGTAGAAAATGCCTATTTTAAAGTTAGTTTGGCCATTAAAATGCGTTTTGATGTCATTTGATGCGAGAAATATGAGTTGTTATTTCAGATTATGTGTGCAGTGGATGTACATGATCTTTAGTTTGCTAGTTATTACGAAGATTACTTCAGGAAATCGCGATGTTTTCATTGTTACCAAGGTGGTTGCTAGGGACGCTGCTATCGATATTATTTCTGTTATGTTGTGTAACTGTTTAATGGTGTTATCTTTATTGCTACCCCCTTCCCCGTCAATGTATAGTGTTGGTCCACAGCCTAAACATATTAGTTTAACAAAATCCGCATCTAAAGATAGCCTAAGTTATTTCCCCCCTGTGCAATTCCAGTCTCACATCTCAGAGCACATCATTACATTACATTACATTACATTGCATTTAGCTGACGCTTTTATCCAAAGCGACTTACAATAAGTACATTCGACCAGGAAGACACAACCTTGAAGAAAACAGAATCATATAAGTACATCAGGTTTCAAAGAGCCAATCGTTTCAAGTGCTACTCAACTGGCTGTAGATAAGCCAGACCTTTATTAGTATATAAATAAACATCATCATTAACAAATACCGGAAACAGACCAAAATAATATTAATACCTTATGCTTGCTTTTCTCTTTCTCTGAAAGTCATCACATAACGGCATTGTAATACACGGTTCGGCTGCATTACATATTACATATCTGCCGTAGTTCTGTATTTATAGAGCCCTGATGAGAAGACAAACATGAGGAACTGAAAACGTGACGTGGATCATAAATATATCAGCCATTAAACAACATCTTACATTTCTTTTCACACAATACGTCTCCTTGCAGTATCAACACTAATTCGGCTCACTTTTATATTTGATCCAATTGGTAGATAGGCTGTATTTACACCATAAAGGTGCACAGCTGATATAAAGGGACACCTGGTGGTTAAAGCATGTTATTGAATTTCAATATTTTTATTATTAGATATTAATACGATCCCTATAAAGTATATTCATTACTCGTTATTCTCTACTAATTGTTAATTACAGACTGTATGTAATGACTATTTTGCACATCCCTTTCAAGATTTCAAGATTTTCTAAGGTTTATTGACATATCATATAGGCCTACACAACTGTGGTGTAGTTCTGCACTGAATGAAAAACTTGGGTTGCAGGTTCCTCAATAGTGCATTACAAGACATCTATCAATATTTGTGCATACCTCCAGCAATGTTAACTATGTTGAAGCACTTATTTTAACTGATATTATACATAATGTATTATACTCTTATAAGATGTATGTAGATATTTCATCTCCGGCCTTGTCAGGTATTGAACAATCAATAAATAAAGAACACAGAATTGTTGAATATAAAACACAGAATTTATGTGATTATACTAAATGATTTTCAAATAAACACAACTGCATATTTAACTGTTACACATGCTGATGTAACGCAAATGTTCCAACTTGGGATCAATAAAGTATATCTTATCTTAAGCTGATCGATGGCTACTGACATTACCTCACATTACCTTTAAGGGCAGCCGACATAAACGAATGCTGTGCTTCCATGAACGTCAAATCCCGACGCAGATGGGAATACATTGCAATCAGTTGAAAGCTATTTGCGTCCCTTTATGACGCTGAAGGAGCCTAGGAGCGTCACAATTGGACACCACGGACACTGACCAAACGTCGCTATTGGACGCTTAGGGAGTGAGAGTGTGTTGGTATAGAAGGCTCAATCGAGATGTGGCTCTCTGTCAGCCTGGCTACAGTGCTGAAAATAAATCTTGAATTATTCTTATTCTCATCCATTAATTACATTACATTACATTGCATTTAGCTGACGCTTTTATCCAAAGCGACTTACAATAAGTGCGTTCGACCAACAAAATACAAACTTGAAGAAAACAGAATCATATAAGTACATCAGGTTTCATAGAGCAAAAACATTTCAAGTGCTACTCAACTGGCTTTAGGTAAGCCAGTCCTTTATTAGTATATAAGTGCTTTGTTAATTATAATAATAGCTTTGATTTATATAGCACCTTTCAAGGGACCCAAGGTCGCTTTACAAGTAATAGGGCAAAAACAAACATAACAAAACAAAAGTCAGACAGACAAAACAACAGATCGATTTAGGGGCCGAAAGCCTTGGCAAACAGATGAGACTTGAGGGCCCTTTTGAAGGCGTCAAGTGTGGGGATGTTGCGAATCTCCGCAGGGAGAGCGTTCCAGAGGGTGGGGGCTGCCACACTGAAGGCTCTGTCCCCGAAGGTTCGCAGTTTGGTGCGGGGGGTGGTAAGCAGGCCAGAGTCTGAGGACCGCAGGTTCCGGGGTGGGGCATGTGGGTGAAGGATGTCCGATAGGTACCGGGGGGCAAGGGCATGGAGGGACTTGTAGGTAAGGAGGAGGACTTTGTAGGTGATGCAGGACTTGACTGGCAACCAGTGGAGGTGGATGAGGGTGGGAGTGATGTGCTGCCACGGCTTTGTGTGCGTGAGTACCCTAGCAGCACAGTTTTGGACAGTTGCTGTCCAGGGTTTTGTTAGGAACCCCGAACAGGACACCATTGCAATAGTTCTATTGCTCAAAGTGGAGTTGAAAGAGATGAGTTTTCAGTCTGCGCCGGAAGGTGTGTATGCTATCTGATGTCCTGATGTCAATGGGGAGCTCATTCCACCATTTTGGAGCAAGGATAGCAAACCCACGTGTTTTTGCTGATGGGAACTTGGGTCCCCTTCACAGCGAGGGTGCAGCGAGCCGTTTTGTTGATGCAGAGCGGAGTGATGTCAGCTAGACAACCAGAGATGCGTACGACGACCTGGGTCTCTGAGCGGGGAAAGGACAGAATTAATTGGGTGTCGTCAGTGTAGCAGTGGTATGAAAAACCATGCGGGCTAATGACAGATCCGAGCGAGTTTGTGTACAAGGAGAAGAGGAGGGGACCAGTAACAGAGCCCTGAGGGACCCCTGTAGTTAATTGACAAGGGTTGGACTCCGACCCTCTCCAAGTAACCCTATAGGTGCGGTATTTGAGGTATGAGGTGAGGAGGGAAAGTGCAGAGCCTGAAACTCCAAGTTCTTGAAGAGTGTGAAGGAGGATCTGATGGTTCACCGTGTTGAATGCAGCAGACAGGTCCAACAGGATGATGACAGAGGAGAGGGAGGCTGCTTTAGCCGTGTGCAGTTCCTCAGTGACAGCAATGAGAGCAGTTTCTGTGGAGTGACCTGCCTTGAAACCAGACTGGTGCGGATCCAGAAGGTTGTTCTGATGGAGATAACAGGAGAGTTGTTTAAAGACAACGCGTTCAAGTGTTTTAGACAGGAACGGGAGGAGAGAGGCAGGCCTGTAGTTTATAACATCAGACGGGTTGAGAGTGGGTTTCTTTAGGAGAGGGTTTACTCTTGCCTCCTTGAGACTGTTTGGAAAGTGACCAGAAGTTAGAGAAGTGTTGATGAAATGGGTGAGAAACGGTAGAATATCAGGAGCGATAGTCTGAAGGAGGTTTGAAGGGATAGGGTCCAGAAGACAGGTGGTAGGGCGGGCAGAGGTAATGAGTGTATGAACCTCACTTGGAGAGAGAGGGGAAAAGGAGGTCAGTGTGTGGGTGAAAGGAGGGTCTGGTGACCCAGCGGTGAGTAAAGGTGAGTCAGAAAAAGAAGAGCGAATTTCATCAAGTGGTTAACAAAGTCGCTTGACAGAAGGGAGGAGGGGGAAGGGGCTTTGGGGGGGTCCAGGAGGGAGGAGAAGATGGAAAATAGTTTTTTGAGATTGGAATAGGAAGATTGGATCTTATCTTGAAAGAAAGTGATTTTTGCCTGAGAGATCGAAGCAGAGAAAGAGGAGAGGAGAGCCTGAAAGGTTAGCAGGTCGTCATGGTGTTTGGATTTCCACCGTTTCCGCTCTGCTGCCCGAAGGACGGTTCTATTAGCACGCAGCGCGTCATTTAGCCAGGGAGCAGGATGGTACTGACGAGCCTGCCGAGATGTGAGAGGACAGAGAGAGTCCAGAGAGGATGAGAGAGTAGAGAGGAGAGTTTCTGCAGCAGAGTTTGGAGGTAGGAGTTGGAACGAGTCAGAGGAAGGGAGGGCTGAGAGCACTGATGAGGCAAAGGTAGAGGGGGAGAGGGAACAAAGGTTACGGCGGACAGGTGCAGGATGAGAAGAGATTAGTTCGTTATGTTTGGAAAGGGGTAGAGAGAATGAAATGAAGAAGTGATCGGAGGTGTGGAGCGGGTTTACTGAAGTAGGTTAGAAGTAGTGCAGTTCCTAGAAAATATTAGATCAAGGACATTGCCAGCTTTATGAGTTGGTGGGGATGGAGACAGTGAGAAAGCAAAGGCGGTTAACAGAGATGTTAGTTCGTCTATCTTCCCTGTCCTGAGGCAGTCACAATTTCTACAGGCTCGCACTACCTGTTAGCATCTGGCATCTGTTAGCATCTAGCTCTCCTGCTTACAAACCTTTAGCCATCCCTGCTTATACAAGTAGTAGTTTTAGTTGTCTGCGATCTGCCGAGGCCTACTCCCACCTGTTGAGTAAGGCTGTACTGAGGTGTTTTTCCTCCGGAGATGTCACGAAGAGACGGAGCAGCTCCACCTGTTGCTGCCTGCGATCTGCGATCTGCGGAGGCCTGCTCCCACCTGTAGAATACGGCTGTACTGGAGAGGTTTTTACCCCGGAGTCGTCGCGGAGAGACGGAGTGGATCCACGCTTCGGGCTCGGCCTGCTTCCACCGGGCGTGTGCTGCTGTTGCATAGGCCAGCTTTCACCCCGGGGATACCACGGAGGGACCGGAGCGCTTCCACGCTGCTGTTTTCGCCTGTCCTTTGCTGCTGTGCTGACTTTGCTCCAGGAACATCGCGGATACTGTGTGCTGGTCTGGGAAAATGGCCCATATCGGGATTCTGCTGTGCCTGTTAACTGTTTTGGACTATGAGAAGATCTCTAGTCATTCAGAGAAGTCTACTGGTTTCAGGTCTGCCACCCGCAGTGGGCATCCCCTGCAAAGGTTCGGATGTGTTGCACAAACAATTACCGGTTGCCTTGTCACAGACAATCTGCTCGACAAAATATGTTTGCCATTTATGTTAAGAATAAGTTCAGTGTAACCACATTAGTTTCCAAATCGATCAGTAAGCAATTTGAATTTTTAGCCATAAATATAGAAGTGGCAAAGGGTCAACAGGTCATGGTAGTGAGTTTTACAGACCCCCCTCAGCTGTCAAAGACTCCTTGTCTTCACTAGCAAATCTTTTATCACAACTAGACTCCAAGGAAATAGTGCTACTTGGAGATTTTAACTGGGACTGGTTAACTGCAGTGTCAGAGGATTTTAAACTCCTTTGTATCTCTTTAAATGTTACTCAGATTGTTGACAGTCCTACAGGACTAGCATTAAGTCCCCTAATAAATCCTCCCTAATTGATCTCATTTTAACTAATGTTCCCCATAAATATTCATCTGTGGGAGTATTTGCAAATGATCTGAGTGATTACTGTGTTGTAGCCACAATTAGGGACACTAAGGTCCAAAAGGTTAAACCTCGCATTATCATTAAGAGAGACAAAAAACATTTTGTGGAGCAGGGTTTTGTGCATGATCTGTTTGATTTTGATTGGGGTAAAACCGATCTGTGTGCTGATGTAGAAACCGCATGGTCTTATTTTCATCTTGGTTTTATGGAGATCATTGATAGACATGCACGCTTGCGTACATTTAGAGTAAAGGGACGAGACAATCCTTGGTTTTCTGCTAATCTGTCCAGTCTCCTTCATGAGAGAAACAAGGCCTGTGCAAAGGCTAGGAAATCAGGCTCAGAGGTAGAATGGCTGCATTTTAGGCAGCTAATGAATAGCTTCATATCGCAAATCAAAAGTGCTAAATCAAAGTACTATCTGTCAGTCACCACAAAGATTCTGAATAATCCTGGAAAATGTTGGAAAGCCATTCAATCGTTATCCACCGGCGATATCCGTAATGAGCTACCTCCGTGCATTACCACAGCATCTGGCACTATATCGGACAGGGCTACAATGCTCAATTGCTTTAATGAGCATTTTGTGTCCTGTGGTTCTCTATTTGATTCTGTCACTAACTCTGCTTCTGTGAACACTACAGTATGTGACTCTGAAAAACGTGTGTTGGAAAACCCTTTTAGTTTTACTCCTTTTACTGTTGATGTTGTTCGTGAAGCTTTAACCAAGCTAGATCCTAAGAAACCGGCTGGCCCGGACAACGTAGAACCTTTATTTTTAAAGATAGCTGCAGATTTTATTGTGCCACCTCTCACTACTCTTTTTAACCTCTCCCTCAGCACTAACACAATTCCAAAATTGTGGAAGTCAGCGTATGTCCTGCCTTTGCTAAAAGGAGGGGAGGCCACCTTATTAAATAACTATAGGCCAATCTCTAAGTTGTCAGTTCTGGCTAAGGTTCTTGAACGCTTAGTGAGTAAACAGGTAAAGGTGTTTTTATGTACAAATGACATCCTGTCTAAACATCAGTCAGGCTTCAGAAAGCAACACAGCACTATCACTGCCACAATGAAAGTGGTGAATGATGTGGCGAGTATTTTACATAATAAGCAGAGTTGTGCAGCTCTATTTATTGACCTTTCAAAAGCGTTTGACACCGTCGATCATCACATTTTAAAGCAGAGGCTAACCAGTATAGGCATGTCCAGCCATGCAGTGGGGTGGTTTGTAAACTACCTCTCTGAAAGGTCCCAATGTGAATTCACTTTGATGGGCTGTCTTCTGAGTGGTTGAACATTGCAAATGGTGTTCCCCAAGGTTCTGTTTTAGGTCCACTTTTATTCTCCATCTACATCAACAGTTTAGGTGAAAATGTGGATGATACCGTAATGTACTGTGCAGGTCCCTCCATTAAGGAGGCTGGTGTTAAATTACAGGCTGTTTTTAACATTATTCAGACTCAGCTCTCTGAACTAAAGCTTCTTTTAAATGTTGAGAAAACCAAGGTAATGCTCTTTTCTAAAGCTAAAAAGACACCAGAGCCTGTTTTAGATATTTTAACTACACAAGGAATAACTCTTGAAGTGGTTATGGTAGTGGTATACTTTATTAATCCCCGTGGGGAAATTGTTTCTCTGCATTTGACCCATCCTAATGTTAGGAGCAGTGGGCTGCCATTTTGAACAACGCCCGGGGAGCAGTGTAGGGAACTTGGTCACTTGGTCTTGCCGGGACTTGAAATGGTGACCTTCCAGTTGCCAAGTCAAGTCCCTATCAACTTCGCCACCACCGCCCAAGTAAATACCTTGGTATCTGGCTTAATGATTGTCTCACTGTTAAACTTCATGTCAATAACCTGCTTAAAAAGCTGAGGGTTAGGCTAGGTTTCTTCTACAGGAACAAGTCCTGTTTCTCGCTTGAGGCCAGGAAAAGGCTAGTCACTGTGACCTTTTTACCTGTGCTGGACTATGGTGATTTGATGTATATGAATGCACCTGCCAATTGCCTGGTCAAGTTAGATGCTGCGTATCACAGTGCACTAAGATTTGTGACAAACTGTAAAGCATTAACCCATCACTGTACCCTGTATGCAAGGGCTGGTTTGCTTTCACTAACTGTACGGAGGCTCAGTCACTGGTACATTTTTATATACAAAGCTTCCATCTTATATCTGCTCCCTGATCTCACGGAAAATTGTAAGTGGCAACTGCCTGAGATCGAATGCTGTAGTTTTATTAAATGTGCCAACTGCTAGGACTGTCTTAGGGAAGACAGCTTTTAGATGCACAGCTCCTCTGTCTTGGAATAGTCTGCAAATTAAATGGAAACTGAACAATCTGGTGCCACTAAATGTTTTTAAAGCTCAGTTGGATGCTACTCAATCGGAAGCTATTGGTACCTGTTTATGTGGATAATTATGTAAATGATGCTGTATGATGTCCTTTTGTTGTTCTATTTATGTTTGTATGTTTCATGTGAAACTACTTGAGCAGGTCTCCCTTGAAAAAGAGATCAATGATCTCAATGGGATTTATCTGTATAAATAAAGGTTTGAAATTAAATGAAATGAAGTCTTGGAGAAGTACAGCGGGAGGGCCAGTTTCAGGGATGTGTGAGAGGAGATTATCTAATTCCTCCAAGAAGTCCCCCAAGGCGCCTGGTGGACGGTAGAGAACAACAATGGTTAATTGTATAGGATGGGTTACTGTGACGGCATGGAATTCAAAGGTGGAAGGAGTGAAGTTAGGTAGCTTTAAGAGGGAAAAGCTCCATTTGGGAGAGAGCAGGAGACCAGTGCCACCTCCTCTGCCAGTGGGTCTGGGTGTATGGGAGAAGGAATATGCTGTGGAGAGAGCTGCTGGGGTGGATGTGTTGGATGGAGTAATCCACGTCTCAGTGAGAGCAAGAAAATCCAGAGACTGCAGGGAAGCGTAGCCAGAGATTAAGTCAGCCTTAGGAACAGCTGACTGTCAGTTCCACAGGCCGCCTGAAAGCATGTGGGATAGACGAGAGCAGGCCGGTTATATCGATTACGAGATACACGGGCCAGTGATAATTGTGAGAAGACAACATAAACAGGAATGAAGAAAATACACATGATTATAGCCTGAGGGGCTAAACAACCAAATAAAGTAAAACACCAGCGATACTTAGCTCAATCAAAGTAGGATTTGCCTCCTCTTTGCCACCCTCGTGACTCCAGCAGGACTCCTTTTTCTTTGTCAGTCTTCTTACTCCAGCAGGACTCCTTTGTCTTCGTCAGTCTTCGTCAGTCTTCGTCAGTCTGACTGACGCTCCAGGAAAGTGCTACCTAAAATGGACACCTGATTGCTGAGTTCTCACAGCTGTGGGGCCACGTCCCTTTAATTAGTTAACTCTCTGTAGCTGGTGGCCCTCAAAAGGAAATCTAGACTGGCTCCCTCCTGAGTTGTTATTGTCTTTTCATTGGCCCAATGGTTTTACAATTACATTAAACCCTAAGTTATAAAGTTATGAGTTTAACCCTTAATACAGTTACACCTACTCAATAAAGTTCTTAGTATTCTACAAATGTTTAAATCAAAGTTAAACCTAGCAGTCAGTTAGTTCAGTTTTAAGGTTTCAGTCAAGTTTCTGCCTGACAGATACTGTCGCGGTTTTGAGATTTAAAATCACAATTTCAGTCAGATCAACTACAGAGCATTTATACAAAGTACACACACTGAAACAGAGAAGTCTAAAAACAGAATCTTCCTCACACAATTATAGAAGTCACCAGTTGTTATCCTGTCAAAATCGAGTTGCACACTGGCAGGTCAGTGATCAGGATGAGATTTAAATACAGTTTCTGGGGGGGAAGTGGCCGCAGATCAGAGCTGATGGGCCTCAATCGAGACTGGCTCCATCCTGAGTTGTTATTGTCTTTTCAGTGGCCCAATGGTTTTACAATTACATTAAACCCTAAGTTATAAAGTTATGAGTGTAACCCTTAATACAGTTACACCTACTCAATAAAGCTCTTAGTATTCTACAAATGTTCAAATAAAAGTTAACCCGAGCAGTCAGTTAGTTCAGTTTTAAGGTTTCAGTCAAATTACTTGTCCCAAGTTTCTGCCTGACAGATACTGTAGCGGTTTTGAGATTTAAAATCACAATTTCATTCAGATCAACTTCAGAGCATTTATACAGAGTACACACACTGAAAGAGAGAAGTCTAAAAACAGAATGTTACTCACACAATTCTAGAAGTCACCAGTTAATGTTAATGAAGAGTAGTAGGCTGCTCTCGCTTTACGCAGTGCTTTCTTATATTCATTGAGAGTAATATGCCAAATTAAACGAGATTCTTCAAGTTTAGTGGAACGTCATATCCTTTCAAGTTGTCTCGATTTTTGCTTTATTTTGCGGGTTTCGGCTTTATGCCATGGAGCTAATCTATGTTGTTTTATTTTCTTCTTTTTCAAAGAAGACTAATAGTTGTTCAATTTCAATACCATAAGTCAGAACAAGGTCGAGAGTGTGATTATAGCAGTGGGTTGGTTTATTTACACTCTGACAGAAACCAACAGAATCTAATATAGAGTTAAATGCAACAGTAAGGCTATTTTTATTGTCGTCAACATGAATATTAAAGTCACCTACGATAATTCCTTTATCTGTTTTAAGTACCAAAGTTGATAAAAACTCAGAGAATTCTGATAAGAATTCTGAATAAGGACCTGGTGCATGGTATACTGTAACAAATAAGATTGGCTGCAAAGTGTTCCAGGTCGGATGCGTAAGACTAAAAACAAGGCTTTCAAAGGAGGTATAATTTAATTTTGGTTTAGTATTGATAAGTAAACTTGAGTCAAAGATTGCTGCAACTCGACGTAAACGAACATCATTATCACCGATGTGAATAACAATCCTACTGTATTTACGTTTATTTTTAGCCAGCAGTTTAAGATGCGCCTCAACGTCGCCCGCTCTGGCCCCCGGAATGCATGTGACTGAGGCTTCGGTCTCTATATTCACGTGTCTCATAATAGAGCTACCAATAACCAGAGTTGGCTTCTCAGCGGGTGTCTCGTTGAGTGGGGAATATCTGTTAGATACGTGAACGGGTTGGTGGGGACCTGCGGGTTTCGCGGTATGCCCCTTCTGAACAGTCACCCAGTTTCCCTGCTGCTCGGGAGTTGCCGGGGGACGGCTAATAGGAGCTACCTTTTGCTGGTCCGCACCGGCTAGCATGGGCTTTACTGTAGCTGAGTTACTTTCTAAGATGCGGAGCCGGGCTTCTATGGCTATGATTCCTGCCTCCAACCTAACAACTATACTACATTTAACACATGTATCGGTACCAGTAAAGGAGGTGGACTGCTGATGAGACTCCTGAAGGTTTGGGAATTATGGCAGGTTTAAAAAAAAATTGGGCAAATTTCAAGCTCTCCTCCACTCTGTTTTGATATGAAAGCACTCTAGCCTTAACGATCTGCGCAATACACATTAATGTCAAAATCTGAAAAAGGCCTCTCTACCTAGCTGTAAACAGCATTCGCACTAATAAGAAGAAGTAGAAGAAGATGATTAAAGAAAAGATGAACAATAGTGGAATGTGAATTTGTGGAATTCACACAAATAAGAAAGACAATTCCATTGAAGATCAAAAACGTTTATTGTGGTATATTTCACATCATATTTTATGATTAGAAACAGCCAATCAACTCAAGTGCTTTATTCAGCTGCTTCTTTTCCCTGTAAAAAAACAACAAAATATAAATACATACAGTGTATAACAAGCATAGACATCATACTCTACATACATCTGAATGTTTTCTCTGTCGTTCATTTCATAAAGATTTGGGCTATATTTGTTCTGTCAAGACTTAAGTATTGCATTAAGAGATATTTAATTTAATTTTCATTCATAAAATCTGAAATGTCTTTATAGTTACCTTGCCAGAGTCACGGCCCTTTGCTCTCAGTTTGTTGACCTGGGACTCTGCAATATCAGCACGCTCCTCAGCCTCCTCCAGCTCATTTTGAACCTTCCTGCACTTGGACAGATGAGTATTGGCTTGTTCCTCCTGGAATGAGAGATACATAGTTTAAGGTACAGAAACCTTCAAACACTTTAAAATATAATATAAGAATGTGATGGTAATCTTAACAATCAGCAAGATTTGCTGGTAAAAATAAATCTGACATATCTACAAAACAATGTATATATTGTCCTTACCGCCTCCTCAGCCTGCCTCTTGTAGGCCTTCACCTTCAGCTGCAATTTGTCAACCAGATCCTGCAGCCTGGCAACATTTTTCTTGTCCTCCTCAGTCTGTGCCAATTTAGATTTGCATGTTTCAATATTTTAAAAGGTTTCTATATTAGATGAATTGTTACTGTAGATTTTAACTATGAAAGTAACCATACCTGATAGGTGAGCTCCTTAACTCTCCTCTCATATTTGCGGACACCTTTAACAGCATCTACTCCACGTCTCTGTTCAGCCTCAACCTCTGCTTCCAGCTCACGCACCTTTTGAATAACATTAAAACATTAAGTATCCAGCTTGTTTACAAAGGTTTCTTTCAGCTATATACATCTTTGTATGACATTTCTTACCCTAGACTCCAGTTTCTGGAGCTGCTTCTTGCCACCCTTCATGGCCAGGTTCTCAGCCTCATCCAGACGGTGCTGCAGATCCTTAACAGCAACCTCCAGGTTCTTCTTCATCCTCTCCAGATGAGCACTAGTATCTTGCTCCTTCTTCAGCTCCTCAGCCATCATAGCAGCCTACAGGAGATATCAAAACATGTTGATTAGAAATATCAACAAAAAAAGGTCGTTAAAAGTAAGAACACATGACATTGAAACCCACATCAGTGATGGCCTTCTTGGCCTTCTCCTCTGCATTCCTTGCTTCCTGCACAGTGTCATCCACTTCACCCTGGACCTGGACCAGGTCGGTCTCAAGCTTCTTCTTGGTGTTCACAAGGCTTGTGTTCTAAAAGGTGAACATATTTAGCCTCTTAAGTCATCACAGGCCTAATATTCATGTTAGTTGAAATTGTATTTGATTCTTGAATTATTTAAATGATTAGGTTTGTTCACCTGAGAGTGCAGAAGTCCAACACGCTCACTGGCATCAACCAGCTCTTGCTCAGCAATTTTGCGACTTCTCTCTGTCTGTTCCAGAGCAGCTCTAAGTTCCTCAATTTCAGCCACCATAAGGCCATTTCTACGATCCACCATAGCAGCCTGCTCCTTGAAGTCCTCCTGGGCTCTGACAGCATCATCAAGGTGCAGTTGTGCATCCTAGTGAGAAAAAGATCAGACATATATACATGAATGCCAAAATGTAGCCCAATCTACCATAGTTGGAAAATAAACAGTTCCTTTTCTATACCTTGAGCTGTGCCTGCACATTCCTGAGCTGCTTCGTGGACTCAGCAGCCTGGCGGTTGGCATGGCTGAGCTGAATCTCCATCTCATTCAGATCTCCCTCCATCTTCTTCTTGATTCTCAGGGCATCGTTCCTGCTCCTGACCTCAGAATCCAGAGTGCTCTGCATGGAGTCAGTCACTCTCTGGCTGTTCCTCTTGATCTGTTCCATCTCTTCATCTTTCTCTGCCAGCTTCCTGTCCACCTCACCCTTAATCTGGTTGAGCTCCAGCTGGACACGCAGGATCTTAGACTCTTCATGTTCCAGAGTTCCCTAATGAAATCAAACAATTAAACACTCATCTTTGCCTTCAAACACTGATATATATTTGTCAATGATTTGTAATGTTATGAACTCCCAGGAAAGAAATACCTCAGCCTCTTCAAGAGCTGTCTGGATCTCAGTCTTCTCTGTCTCCACCTGCTTCTTGGTCTTCTCCAGCTCATGGATGCTCTTGCCAGTCTCACCAATCTGTTCAGTCAGATCTGAGATCTCCTCTGCAGAAAGATACATGGGGTTTATCATATTGTTGAGCCTTAAATGATAAAATATCAACAAAAAATGTCCAACTCGTTGAACTCTGTGACATTATGTAGAACTCACGTTGCAGATTTTTGTTTTCACGCTTCATGGTCTCCAGATGATCAAGAGCCTCCTCATAAGAGTTCTTCATCTTGAACAGTTCAGTGCTGAGAGAACGAGCCTCCTTCTGTGCTCCCTCAAGCTCTGCCTGACCCTCCTCATACTTCTGCTTCCACTCTGCCAACACCTGAATAATACAATGCATACAGTTTATTTGGTTATGTTAAAGTATCAGGTCAAAATAAATATTCATGTCATTGTTTGTGTGCTTTGACCAAGCACAGTAAATGGTGTTACCTTGTCAAAGTTCCTCTGCTTTTTGTCCAGGTTGGCAGCAAGGCCATTGGCCCTCTCCACATCAATCATGAGGTCCTCCACCTCACTCTGGAGCCTCTGTTTGGTTTTCTCAAGAGAAGCACACTTGGAATTCACTGCCTCAATCTGTTCCTCAGCCTCCTGAAGGCGCTGGGCAAGCTTTTTCCTGTTTGAAAATTGAGGTATTTGTGGCTCAGTTAAACTCATAAAGTTACAAGTTATTTTCTAGTTATATTTGCATATATGAAACAACTAATTATGTATTAATTAATCTAAATGATTGGCCTCAAAGTAAGAAGCTATACACATTTTAAAATACTAATGTTATTTCCAGCAATTCAGGAATCAGTAGAGTTTTTGCTAAAATGCTACACTTCTGGCCATTTAACAGTTGGAATGTCACTCACTTGGATTCCTCAAGCTCCTCAGTGCGCTGGATAGCATCAGTTTCATACTTCGATCTCCATTGAGCCACCTCACTGTTGGCCTTGGACATTCCACGCTGCAGCTCAGCCTTGGCCTCCTGCTCCTCTTCAAACTGCTCCCTCAGCAGATCACAATCATGGCGGGCTGATTGCAGGCCATGGGCAAGAGCATTCTTGGCCTGTTGTAAGAAATATTATTAACCTTTAAACAATTTCTAAATCACAAACAAATCATACAAATATATACTATCTTAATGGTTTCTTACCTTAACCTCCTCCTCAATCTGTCTCTTCAATTCATCAATCTGCTGTGTGGAGGCCTGCTTGCCTCTGGTCAACTGAGAGACAAGAGCTTCCTTCTCTTCAACTTGACGGCTGAACTCACCTTGTGTGAAAAATGTTATAATACGTTAGTTTGTGTTACGTTTCTCAATCATATACTCCACAGATGGTTCACCAAAAACATGTAGATACCATTTTCTGTCAGGAGACGTGCTTTCTGTGAACTTGTGTCATTGATTTGGTGGACGTTTTCATCATTCTTGGTCTTCAGTTCGCTAAGTTGGTCCTCAAGAGTACGGCACATCTTTTCAAGATTTCCCTAATGAGGAAGAAATCAACAAGATTAGTGATCAGATAGTATTCACAAAATAATGTACATGATGTACTATATTCATATTGGTAACATATAATACAATAAAAAAAGAATGTAATGCTAGTGTACCTTTGCCTTAGCAACATTCTCCATGTTGCTAGAGAGGTCATCAATCTCCATCTTGTATTCACTCTTTTCCTTCTCAAGCTTCTGCTTGACACGCTGGAGGTTGTCAATCTGCTCTCCCAGCTCAGCAACACTGTCAGCCTGCTTCTTGCGAAGGGCAGCAGCAGTTGCTTCATGCTGCAGGGTGGACTCCTCAAGATCACGACGGAGCTTCTGGAACTCAGCCTCACGCTTCTTGTTCATCTCAATCTGAGAAGCGGTGGCACCTCCAGCCTCCTCCAGCCTCTCACTGATCTCCTCAAGTTCCCTGGAGAGGTCAGCTCTCTGCTTCTCAACCTTGGCACGAGCTGCACGCTCAGCCTCAATCTCCTCTTCCAGTTCCTCAATACGAGCCTGTTGAATGTAGATGTTTTCTCTTTTAGCAATCATTCACTTTATTACACATAATAGCAAATGTATGCAGTATGGTTAAGTGTAACACAATATCTCACCTGGAGCTCCTTGATCTTCTTCTGGAGCTGAGCACCCAGAGACTGCTCATCTTCAATCTTGCTAAGGAGCTGACTGCATTCAAAGTCCTTCCTGTGAACACAATTGATAAAGTGCATTGAGTTCATGCCATTGAACACTTCTTTAAAAAAATGTATGTTGTTTAAACAGAAAAACAAAGCTACTTTTTGATTTTCTCATCAGACTGCTGCTTGTCATTCTCAAGATCCATGACGGATTCCTGAGCCAGTTTGAGATCACCCTCAAGCTTTCTCTTGGTTCGCTCCAGGTCCATACGCAGCTTCTTCTCTTGCTCCAGAGAACCCTCAAGCTAAACAAAGGTATACATTTTGAATTATCATGTTCAAGAATAATCTTGCTTTGCCAAATCAAGTGACTGTAAACTTACATCATCCACTTGCTGCTCAAGCTTGGTCTTGGCCTTGGTCAGAGTGTTGACTTTGTCTTCCTCTGCCTGCAGGTCATCAAGAGTCTGCTGATGAGACTCCTGAAGGGCTTTCTTTTCCTTGGTCAGCTTAGCAACGCTCTCATCCTGGGAGGCCATCTCCTCGGTCAGGTTCTTCACCTAAGTGTGCAAGAAAGATTTTGTTAATACCAATAAATAATTAGAATCTCACTACCTAATGGACAGATTACAAACCTTGTTCTCAGTGGCATGTTTCTCCTTTTCCACTTTGGCCAAGGTAAGCTCCAGGTCATCAATATCCTTCTTGAGCTCAGAGCATTCATCCTCCAGCTTTCTCTTCTTGGCAGTGAGCTCAGCATTCATTTCCTCTTCATCCTCCAGTCTCTCAGTTGTCTCTTTGAGTTTGGCCTCCATCTGAATCTTACTCTTGATGAGTCCCTCACATCTCTCCTCAGCATCAGTGAGATTGTCTCCTTCCTAGACCATTTTCATACATGTTAGCTCTTATATATTCACAAACATGAAAAAGCGTATTTGTCTGTCGACGTGTACTTACAGATGCTACTTGCAGAGCCAGATCAGTCTTCTCCCGCAGAAGGGAAACCATCTTCTCCTCCAGTTCCTTCTTCTTGGCCAGGGCAGTAGCCAGGTCAATTTTCATTTTTTCATAGTTCTCCTTCATATTTGCCAGCTCCTTCTCAGTTTCAGCACTCTGCAGCAGAGGCTTAATCTTGTAGTAGACCTTCATCCATGGCCAGTGTTTGACATTCATGAAGGAGCGCACGTTGTACTGGATGGTGTATATGGCTTCCCTGCACAGAGAAATTGGTTTTAGACAATATCTATTTTTTCTTTACACCATTGATCAGAATTAGCAGTTTTCAACGTGCCTCCTTTCTGTCATCTTCACAAACTCCTTTCTCATGACGTAACCACGGGCCAAAGCCTGAGTCATGGTGACCAGAGATGCCAGTTTTTCGTCTCTCATCTCCTCAAGGGTACCAAGCAGGCCAGCCTTGAAGAACACCTGAGCAAACAGAAACACGTTTTTTTTTCAGAATCAGAGTACCTTTTTTCGAGGAGGGGAAATATAAATGTCTTTGAGCAAATAAATGATGAATTCAAGTCATGAACACTTGAAACACTTTATAACAAGCAAGCAAACAAACAAAATGAAATATGTGACTCCTATTTACATGATGGTTTTTGGTTGGATGGAATGGTTTTAAGGCCAAGTCTTAATCACTTGTTTCATCATAATCAAGGAAGTGTTGTTTTTTTTGTTTTTTATTATTTGCCGGGATGGAAAAAGAAAGTCTACCAGAGTTGACCTACTGAGGTAGTTTCATTAAGTACATGTATAATACATACTACCGTAGTCACAGTTACATCCAGCAAATACACTGTACAACGTCTTTGGTAAATATTCATTAGCTCAGTTATGAAGTAAATGTAAAGTACTTACCTTGGTGTGTCCAAATTTATATTCATCATGAGGAACATCAATTGACCCAAGCAGCTTCTCTGAAGCCTTCTTGTTGTCCATGAACTGACCATCAGGGATGACACCGGCATTCAGCACCTTGTATCTATATGAAAGAGTTTATTGTCAGGAGGAGCATTACATTGTTATAATGAGGTTAAAATTATATGTATAAACACATTATACCTCTGCTTGAAGTCAGCATAGAGGATCCTGCTGGGGAAACCTTTTCTGCAGATTCTAATACCCTCCAGGACACCATTACACCTGAGCTGGTGAATAACCAGGAAGTTCTCCATAAGACCTGTACAACATTTTTTTATATTTAATTATTTGAATAAATAGTAGGTATTTTAGTTGATGCAGCACAGAATAAAAAACCAAAGCAGTCATCAATACTGTTGTATATGTACCTGGAGTCTTTGACTCATTGGGAATCAGACAGCGCACAAAGTGAGGATGGGTGGCCCTCAAGTTAGTCATCAGCTTGCCCAAGTTCTCCTGTAATCCATAATGGTGTCTCGTGTCATGAAATGCCACAATTGGGAGTTTTGGTTGAAACAGAGATCTATTAGTTATGTTTTCTTTGAGAAAGCTTACCCTGAACTGGGAGGACACAGTCTGCATAGAACCACCCTTCTTCTTGCCTCCCTTCTTATTAGCATCTGTTGATGTTTTGTTAGAATGTCATGAAATTAGCATAAACAAGTAATAGTTGATGAGTTAAAATAAAATAATATTACAAATATACATTTGATCTTTACTGTAGTTACTATCTTACCCTCAACTATTGGAGGATACAGCGAAACCAGCAGTTTCACTGAAGATTTCTGGTACAGCTGAATGACAGAGTCATTCAGGGGATCCTTGTTCTTGTCCAGCCAGCCAGTGATGTTGTAGTCCACGGTACCAGCATAGTGCACCAGGGAGAAGTGGGCCTCAGCCTTGCCCTTTGCGGGCTTTGGCTTCTCAAATGCTTTGTTTTTGCCAAGATGCTGGTCATACAGCTTGTTCTTGAAGGATGTGTCTGAGGCCTTGGGGAACATGCACTCCTCTTCAAGGATGGAGAAGATGCCCATGGGCTTGAAAAGGTTGAAAGAGGTATATAATTTAGTGATACATTATAACAAATATAAAAACAGTTACATATGATGTATGATCTAATAAATGAAGTGGTTACCCTTTCAATCAGCTCAATGCAGGCAGCCAAGTCCATACCAAAGTCAATGAACTCCCAGATAATACCCTCCTTCTTGTACTCCTCTTGCTCCAGGACGAACATGGTGTGGTTGAAGAACTGTTGCAGTTTCTCATTTGTGAAGTTGATGCACAGCTGCTCCAATGTATTGAACTGCAAAAGGACATATCATCTTCATAATCTCTTACAAGGCAATAAGAACTATTATTTATTGAAAAGTATCAACTGCTAAATTGTTCAAACTCTGGCTTACATCAAAGATTTCAAAGCCAGCAATATCCAGCACACCAATGTAGAACTCTCTAGCTTGTTTGGTGTCCAACATATTGTTGATACGGATGACCATCCACAAGAACATCCTCTCATAGATAGACTTGGCCAGGGCAGGCACTGAGTTCATGACCTTAAAGAAAAAAATTGATGTGATTTCATTTTTGACATATACAACTGGTATATTAAATTATTTTGAAGATACATGCCACTAAAATTCCAAAACAACAATTGAATCAAAGATCGCCCTTGAATTTAGAATTAAATTAGAACTCATTGACAGAAGTTCAAAAAATGCCAACTGACATTGCATATCTTTTTCCAAATGAAATCTGTACTACATGTTGTGTTTATAAACAGTAGAAGGTTCGATATTGACCATCAGTGTTTACCTGAGGTACAGTCTGTCCCTTGGTGACATACTCATTTCCGACCTTCACTCTAGGATAGCACAGACCCTTCAGCATGTCAGCGGAGTTCAGACCCAGCAAATAAGCAACTTTGTCAGCATCTGAAAATAATTCAGAAATGTCCATCATAATTTGTGAAGAAAACAATGTTATCAAGAAATGTATCAATGTTGTTGCCAAGCTCTAAGCTTTGAGCTAAGATTAAATACTCACCCTCTGTGCCATCATTCTCAGCCTGCTCCTCACGCTGCTTTTGCTTGAACTTCATGTTACCATGGTGAAGCACAGCACCGGTCATCTTGTAAATGTTCATCTTCTCTTCATTAGTGAAGCCCAGGATATCAATAGCATTCTGATGTCAAAAGACACAAAAAACACAATTGTTCAAGCAAAAGTTCTTAAAAGAGCTGTAATGATGTTCCATTTATTTCACAAAGTCTATTTAAATTTGTTGAATTCAAAATTACTCACATCCGTGGCTTCCAGCTCCACTTTGTCATCAATGCTGGCCACAACGATCTTACCCATGCTACACATGGGGAAGTCGTAGGGGTTGGTTGTGAGGAGTGCCAGTTCTAGAATCCAAAAAAAATAAACATGTCAGTAGATATATTTTATAAATGTAAAACTGTAATAAGGTTGAAACAATTGCTATATCTAATTCTCCTTACCAAGGAGCTCTGGCTTGTGGCCGGTCATCATCTGGTAGAAGATATGGTAGCCTCTCTCTTCCTCGAGCTGGAATGTCACTCTAGACTTCTCCAGCAGATCTACAAGTTTTGAACATGTCAGTACCAGGCTAAATCTTACTTACAATAGTTTGTATACACTATAAGGATTGTTACTTACAAGTCTCAATATCAGCACTAGCCAGTTTGCCAGCTGTGTTGAAATGGATTCTGATGAATTTACCCTGTTTGAAATAACATCATCATTAATGTCCCTCCAAATGTGCAATGTAACAATGCTTCTCGCGTTTGTAGAAACTGTGTCATACTTACAAAACGAGAAGAGTTGTCATTCCTCACAGTTTTGGCGTTACCATAAGACTCAAGCAATGGATTGGCTGCAATAATCTGATCCTCAAGTGACCCCTAAAATCCAGGTTAAGAATAGCTGTCAGGAAACGACTTCATTTGTTCATCCCTGAAAAAACATCTCAAGAATCCTGAATCGTCATCATCATAGAGTAACATACCTTTGATTCGTCTCTCTTGGGTCCAGAAACTGAGATTGTTGCAAAGTACTGGATGACACGCTTGGTGTTCACAGTCTTTCCAGCACCAGATTCTCCACTAGGTAGAGACAGAGATTATCAAGAACTTGACCAATATCTTTGATTAATCTTAATTAAAACTAAATAGGAACAATTGTAAATGTTACAAACGTACGTGATCAAGACAGACTGGTTTTCCCTATCTGTAAAAGTAAAAAAAACATAAACCAATCAAGTACATAATAAAAACTGAAACCCTATACTGATGCGTTTTAAATGAGTGGTAATGACTTACCAGTAGCCATGAACTGATAAGCATTGTCAGAGACTGAGAAGATGTGGGGTGGAGCCTCCATACGCTTCTTGCCTCTGTAGGCACTTACACATTCAGCATCGTATACTGGGAGCCACTTGTAGGGGTTCACAGTGGCACAGAACAACCCAGAGTAGGTCTAAAATATATCACAGAGAATTTAAATATAACTTCATGTTTCCAGCAAACATTTTTCAGTCTCATTAGGCAATTAGTCTTACGTAGATCATCCATGCTGCATAACGCTCTTTGAGGTTATACAGCACAGAGGCTTCATTGAGATGGGTCATCATGGCCATGTCCTCAATCTTGTCATACTTGGGAGGGTTCAATGGGAAGACCTCCTCTTCTTTCACTACCCTCTCCTAGAACAGGAAATGTGTTACATGACAAATGATCAAATTGAATACCTTGTACACACTGATTTAATGATACGAACCTCCTCAGTTCCCAGTATTTTGACAGTGGCTTTGCCACCATCTTTCTTGATGAGTGTTGCCTTCAAGTACAGCTCCTTGACATCAGACACAAAGCAAGCACTCTTGGCATCAAATGGTGCGCTTTGAGCCTCAAGTCTTTCCTTCTCTGGCTTACGAAGGTAAATTGCAGCCTTGCCATACAAGGACATCTCCGCGTCGGTACTCATGGTGGCAGTTTATTTCTGTGAAGTACACACAAGTAAGATAAATCTTATTAATCTTACTTATTTCAATGTTTTCAATCAATTTGATTCAACAGCCCATATTGTCTGTCATCAAAGAAAAATAAACATATCCCCATTACATTGAATTATCCTTGAAATTGAAATGGAAGGATTCAAATCAAATTCTCGTTAAATCGTCACACAAATGTGCACAGCACCGCACTCAGTGAAATGTAGTCTTTGAATTTAACCCATCCTAGTATTAGAAGCAGTGAGCAGATACTATACAGGGTCCAGGAAGCAGTGTGGGGGTCAGCTGCTTTGCTCTCAGAGGTAGGAAGTAAACTGAAATGTGGATTGGTAACAGTCCACACTTCAATTATTTTTCCTGTGTAACAGAACACATTCCAGTTTGGAGTTGAAAGTAATTAGCTCATTAAAACGTTTTTCTAACTTAGGTTGACGGAATAAAATATATTTACAAATGTAATGTAGTATGTATACCTGTTCCACTCTTATTGAAAAGTCAGAAATATTCCACAATCCTGTTGAGAAGATATCATATTGGTTTTAAATCAATAAAATTGTTCATGATAATTATTTACAATGAATTTATATTTCAAACAAATTGAGCAAATACAGAATGAATTGAAATGCTATACAGCAGAAGATAAGCCTACCAAAAGCTGAAGTCTCAAAAGGCCTTCCACCACACCGTCCTCTGTCCTGTTGGGGCCCCCTTATATACGATCTGGCTTGCTTACACAGTGAGGTTAAATATGGGCTCTTGCCAAATATGGTGTGGAAAACAGGCATTTTTTGGATTTCATCCAATAGAGCTAGTAACTCAGTCTCTTAGGCGCGGTTCCAGAAAAAAAGTATGACTTGGGGTGCATCTGAGATTACAGGGGATGCAGCTGTAAGTACAATGTATGGCTCACCAACCTTAAATGTTAACACAGAGAGAGAGATCAGTAAAACACAAACAGACATAGTTGAGATTAATTCTTATTCAGTTGCTCAACAACAATAATAATCTTGTAGCACAACATCACCTGCCACAGCAGTCAATCGTGGAAATGCCCCCCACCAGTAGCAATAACCACACAGTGTATATATAGCCACTGTAATGAACACACACACATTTTATCATATAGCCTACCACACGAACGTCACATGTTTTTCTCTTTGAAAGCTATACTTGTATATGTTGAAAAGTCATCTCATGACGTCTGTAGGAGTAATTAACTAACAAAGACTTAAGTGTATTATCTCTGAGTTGCCTCTCACACTTCCTATGACCTCGGCATCAGCTCACGTAAAATGAATATATCTATTGATAATTCAAAACGACCATTGTCTCTCTAACTCTGTGTGAGCCAACTCAATAACACACATCATATGGCTTACCATGTGATCTTAATGAATAAGCCAGAAATACGCTGTAATAAGGATTCTGCCATAACACTTTCTCCTTTTATTAATTAAGGTCACATAATCAAAAATATATTCTTACAAGTCACCTACTCACAATAGCCAAAACACACCTTTTTGATTATAACATAAAAGTGAAAGAACAGACTATTGCGCTCATCTACTCTACTTAAATGGAAAATCATTAAAAACCTCAGTATGCTTAAGAGGAAAAATCTATTTGTCCCATTCAAGTTTAACAAACTTACATACATAGCCTAATAACAAAGTAACATACCATTTAATATTTGATTATACATAATGAAAAATCTTCCAAAACACTTATAGCAAGATGTAACTGTTGTCGTTCTGCTTCTATTATATTGTCCAGTAAACACTTCTTCAGGGTGTGCACATTCTGATCTCCATGCATAGCCATTAGATGGAATACTTATCTTACCCTTCATGCTGTGATGTCCCATCTCATAGCAAAATCCCTCGATGACATCTGAAGCAACATCATCTATCTCGTGGATTCATCTTCCTAATATACACACATGCATTTCCAAACATTTGGTCTACCTATGTTGCAAATGTATTATCTTTTCAATTTACACACAGCATCTATTGCACGTCTTTCCATCCTGGGAGAGGGATCCCTCCTCTGTTGCTCTCCCCGAGGTTTCTCCCATTTTTCCCTTTAAACTGTGGGTCTTCTCCGGACGTTTTTCCTTGTATGATGTGAGGCTCTAAGGACAGAGGGTGTCGCGTTGTCAAAGTATCTCAAATACGTTTATTTTCTACATATCTTCTTGAAACATATTTTCTCCCACGTTACGTTTCTTATGTCCTTATAATGTATGTGCATGTTTTTAAAGCTAGGGTAAATGAAATGCTTGCCGATACAATGGGCACTTGTAAATGTCTATAACTATGTATCCTGTAAATATAATGTATAATGTCCTTTATTGTTTTATGTTTCATGTGGAACCTATATGCTGCAGGTCTCCCTTGAAAAAGAGATATATGATCTCAATGGGACCAATCTGGTTAAATAAAGGTTTGAAATGAAATGAAATTATGAACGTATCTTGAATGCATTTATTTTCTACATATCTTTGCCATTTAGTATCTTGCTTATAATAATGATAATAGTCATTTATAAATATAATTTAAGAGCACACATTTGAAATCGAGTATCGGGCTCGATATACGGTTAAATTAAAATCAGTAGGCGAGGCTATAATTTCGCCAGCTGTTACTCTCATGAGCAAGGCAGAAAATAGTAGTTTTAACATGCCAAAAAGCTGCCGTGTCGTTTTTTGCACCTCAACCATTAAAACAAATCCAGAGTTATGTGTTTCTGTACTTCCTCTCAGAAGAAAGGACAGTAACTGAAGATCTCTGTGACGCCAGATTCGGTGTTGTTAATGCAATATGGCCTTGTAGAGGGTAATGGGGTACAGAGTCGCTTAGATAAGCGGGGGAGTGCATAGAGATAGGTTAGAGACGAAGAGATAGGTTGTTGTGCTCCCTATCTTTGTTTCTTATCCTATATCTAATAGAACTGCTCGGGTCTTGATAGATTGAGTGGGGAAGTTCATGAGATCTTTCTAGAGGGTTATCAAGAATAACTTTTATCCAGTGACCTTTTCCCTCTCTGTCTGTGTCTGTGTATTCTCTTGTTCCGATTAACCCAGCCAAATCTTTTTTCTTGTTTTGTATCTATATCTACGCCGGGATCCGGAGTCAAGGCTGATCCTCTTGTTGTAGTCCTGTGTCTTGGATCCTCTATCCTGAGTTCTGGATTAAGTCGTGGACTTCGGGTCGTGGCTGAACCTGTCTCTGCGGTCCTGCCTTGGGTCTTGTCATGCTGCTTCCCTGATGGCTTCCACAGGATTGTAGCTGACATCCTCGTGGATTCATCTTCTTATTACAGACACATACAATTCCTAACATTCGGTCTATATGCTGTAAAATGTATTATCTCTTTGATTTACACACGGCATCTATTGCACGTCTGTCCGTCCTGGGAGAGGGATCCCTCCTCTGTTGCTCTCCCTGAGGTTTCTCCCATTTGTTTTCCCCTTAAACTGTGGGTTTTCTCTGGAAGTTTTTTCTTGATATTCTGAACAATCTGTGCTGTTGTATTTGCTGTAAAGTGTCTCTACTGTAGGCTATTTTTATTATATGTACAGCACTTTGGCTCGACCAAAAATCGTTTATAAATGTGCTATATAAATAAAACTTGATTTGATTTGAGTGGACTATAGTCTATGCATGGACGGAGAGAACCATCTTTCTTTTTGTGTCATCACAAAGAGAGACAAAAAACACTTTGTGGAGCAGGGTTTTTTACATGATCTGTTTGATTTTGATTGGGGTAGAATCAATTTGTGTGCTGATGTAGAAACTGCATGGTCTTATTTTTATCTTGGTTTTATGAAAATTATAGATAGACATGCACCTCTGCGTAAATTTAGAGTGAAGGGACGAAACAATCCCTGGTTTTCTGCTGAGCTGTCCAGTCTCCTTCATGAGAGAAATAATGCTTGGGCTAAGGCTAGGAAATCAGGCTCAGAGGTAGAATGGCTACGTTTTAGGCAGCTAAGAAATAGCTTCACATCCCAAATAAAAAGTGCTAAATCAAAGTACTATTTGTCGGTTACCACAGAAAACCTGAATAATCCTAGGAAATTTTGGAAAGCCATAAAATCGATTTCCACTGGTGATATCCCAAATGAGCTACCTCCGTGCCTTACCACAGCATCTGGCACTATATCAGACAGGGCTACTATGCTAAATTGCTTTCATGAGCATGTTGTGTCTTGTTCTCTGTTTGGCTGTGTGGCTCCTGTGAACGCTCCAATCCTTGACTCTGAACAATGTGGTCTGGAAAACCCTTTCAGTTTTACTCCTTTAACTATTGGTATTGTTCATGAAGCATTATCCAAGTTAAATCCTAGGAAACCGGCTGGCCCGGACAATGTAGAACCTTTCTTTTTAAAGATAGCTGCAGATTTTATTGCTCCACCTCTTACTTCTCTTTTTAACCTCTCTCTCAGCACGAACACAATTCCAAAAGTATGGAAGTCTGCTTATGTCTTGCCTTTACTGAAAGGAGGGGAGACAACTATTTTAAATAACAATAGGCCAATCTCTAAATTGTCAGTTCTGGCTAAGGTGCTCGAACGCTTAGTGAGTGAACAAGTAAAGGACTTTTTATGTATAAATGATATCCTGTCTAAACATCAGTCAGGATTCAGAAAGAAACACAGCACCATCACTGCGACAATGAAAGTGGTAAATGACATTACTACTATTTTAGATAATAAGCAGAGTTGTGCAGCTCTGTTTATTGACCTTTCCAAAGCGTTTGACACCGTTGATCATCGCATCTTAAAGCAGAGGCTACTCAGTATTGGCATATCCAGCAATGCAGTGGGGTGGTTTGTGAACTACCTCTCTGAAAGGTCCCAATATGTTCACTTTGATGGACTGTCTTCTGAATGGTTAAACATTCCTAATGGTGTACCACAAGGTTCTGTTTAAGGACCACTTTTATTCTCCATATATATTAACAGTGTAGGTGATAATGTGGATGAAGCTACTTTACATTTTTATGCGGATGATACTGTGATGTATTGTGCAGGTCCCTCCATTCAGGAGGCTGTTGTTAAATTACAAGCTGTTTTTAACACTATTCAGACTCAGCTCTCTGAATTAAAGCTTCTTTTAAATGTGGATAAAACCAAGGTAATGCTCTTTTCAAAAGCTAAAAAGACACCAGAGCCTGTTTTAAATATTGTAACTAAGCAAGGAACAAAACTTGAAGTTGTTGCCTGTTACAAATACCTTGGTATCTGGCTTGATGATTGTCTCTCTTTTAAACTTCATGTCAATAACCTGCTTAAAAAACTGAGGGTTAGGCTAGGTTTCTTTTTCAGAAACAAGTCCTGTTTCTCGCTTGTGGCCAGGAAAAGGCTAGTCACTGTGACCTTTTTACCTGTCCTGGACTATGGTGATTTGTTGTATATGAATGCACCTGGCAATTACCTGAGCAAATTGGATGCTGCGTATCACAGTGCTCTGAGATTTGTCACAAATTGTAAAGCGCTTACTCATCACTGTACACTGTATGCCAAGGCAGGTTTACCATCTCTCTCTGTACGGAGGCTCAGTCACTGGTACACTTTTATTTATAAAGCTATGTTGGGTAAACTCCCGTATTATATCTGCTCGCTGATAACACAGAGAGTTGCAAGCAGCTATTGTCTGAGGTCACATGATGTAGTCTTGTTAGATGTGCCAAGAGCAAGGACTGTCTCAGGTTAGCAAACAAGACATCTGATTATTATGTCACACATGATAATCTTGTCATAGAAACTAGCTTTAAAATATTGGAGAAAATATGTGGATGTTCTTTCGTAGTGTGTGGAATATGTGATGCTGGAAACATGTACGTTTTCAATGTACATGAGAAAATGGTTTCCTGAAAGAGTTATGTTGGGTAAATATGTAGCAGTGGATGAAACAATTTTTAGAGTGAGTTTTTGTAATATCATTAGTAGACATCAATTATGTTGTTTAGATGGCATTTAACAATTAAGACAGATAGTATGATTAGAAAGAGTCAGAGTGGAAAGGGTTGGATTTATTTAACCTCAGTGTGCTAGATTTTTTTTATAGGTAATGCGTCCCGAGACCTGGACTCCCCCTCTGAGTTAGAAAAGGCTACGATCCCGACCCTCCAAGCAGACAAAACACCTAACCCAACAGGAGACTCCTCCTTCCCCATCGAACAGACAGAGAACCAGAGATGAAACAACAACAACAAGACTACAGCCAGAACTATCTCCACCTGTGGCATCCAGAACCAAACAGCATGCTGACAGGCAGAGATCTACGCTCATCAGTCTCTCAGACGGGACCATGACGTTCCAAGCTGAGCACAAGAGCAAAGTGTGGGACATGAGAGCAGAATCCGCCCTCTATAGAAACAGCAGGGAGACTGTAAAGGAGGAGATGAAATGCAAAGCAGTGCAATAACATTGGCATGATGGGGGCTGCAGATGTAACTGGGCCGATGTCTGCCTATAAGAGTTACAGCTGATGGATTGAACAGCTGATGGACTGAAGAGAAGACAGAATCAGAGTGAGGAGGAGTGAGGAGGTTGGGGTCACGGCTTGAGAAAACCAGAGGAGGAGAAAAGGAGAACGGGAATGAGTGAGTTTACACATAAACACACTTATTTACAAAACGCACATTTAAAGCATAAATACGTAAAGACAGAAAGATTTATTAAATTAAGAATAGCAGTCAAGAGGAAACTATTAGAGTAAAATGAGAACACACTGAGGGTTAAAGGGGGAGACATGACAGTAGAACCATATTCTTCAATCTTTTCATCATGTTAACAACATATTCTAGATTTTTATTCACGTGTGAATAAAGTAGTGGGATAGTTTTAGGAACCACTCTATGAGACAAATCTTTATCTGTATGGATAATGTTAAAGGGAGAGCTGGTGCCAAGCCAGATATAGTATTCCAATCTAAATAATTGATTTCACCATTGTAGCATAGGTATTACCATAGGAAATATGAAATGACTTCTGTTTTTAAATCCTTGATAAAGGAGGGAGTAATTGTGGCATGTTCGGACATCCGGGGTTCCACACACTGCTAAAGAGTTTAACATTGATTTTTAGGTGGACCAGAATTGAAGACGTGTGGTTGTTATACCATTGTTATCATGAACAAAAGATAAATATAAATAAGTGAAGATAAGAAGATGTATTGACCATAAATTAGTCAATTGGTAAATAAAAATAGCGGAAAAGAGGAGAACTATTAAAGTGAAGTGGAAAATCAATCAGGAAGTATGCAATGGACTTTTTATTCATGTGTGAATTTGGTAGTGTTTTAATTTGTTACAGTATTGATCAGTTCAAAGGGAGAGTTTTAGTAACAGCTCTATAAGATCAGATAAATATGTATTTATATAGGTCATGTTGAAGGGAAAGGTGGTTCTAAACAAAATAGAGTATTTCAATTTGAGGTACTGGTTTCATGTTCAGACACCCAGAGTTCCACGCACTGTTAAAGAGGGTAACATTGTTCTTTAAGTGCACCAGAATTGAAGATTAGACATTTTAATACTAATTAGGTGTAAATGAATTGCAGTAGTAGTAGTACTCTAAGGAAGTGAGTTTTGTACCAAGTTTCAGGAAAGGTGGGAGGCAGAAGTCCCAATGAAAAGTTAGTGATATCTTGAACATTATAGTTGTAATTGTGAATTAATGAATGATGGCACTCCATATATACAGATTTTTATAGACGAAGGATGCTGGCCTGTGCTGGAAGACGGAGTCTCTGCAGAGCATGGCCAAAAAGACTGAGACCAACTGACCGACAGGGTAACTTGGGAAGGCACTCTCAATGACTGACTCTGAGGTGTACCTGACCAAACCTGACTTTACAACCTGACAGTGTGAGTGTGAGTGAGTGTATGTCTGCACCTGATCAGTGCAACTGCATGATTTAAAACGATGACTAATCAACCATGTTTTGGACTAACACGTTATCCTTGTGTGATAATAATGTGTGAAATGAGAGGTTTCCTAACATTGCACAAAAGGGGAAACCGTATCTAATCTGCTTGATGATATTTCACTCCCACAGGAGGTGGCCGTTTGCAGAATGTAAAGCTCAAACTAAAACATGAAGATTCTGTTTCTTTTAGGACTGAAAGATGGAGAGAAAACACTTAATTTCACTGAAGTGTTTACTGGGAAAAATGTTTGGTATTGTCTTATAATCCATTATGACCTGAAGGTTTTCTTCGATTTTGTTTACACATGAGATAATGTGTAAAAAAGGGGGAGTGTAAACTTTACAATGTACATTTTTCATTTAGGGACTGAAAGGAACCGGCCGCTCCAACCCCATTGTTCAATCTGACCATTGATTGACAGTTTTAGAATTGACCTGCTCCATATTTGGGGATAACACACTGTTTGATGAATGTTGACATGTCTCTAATAATTATGGCAGGTAACACAGATAAAGACTGGAGAAGCTGACCTGTGAGTAATGTTTCAACAGACAACATCATGTAACTAGCCTGGTAAAGAAGTAAAAGCCATAGACTTTATTGTTTAGGTCATTATGGGGATATACATTTCATCTACATTTATAATAGAAAGACATTTGATGACAGTTTGTTGGAATTCTGTATTCATTTTTTCAGCGGGATAATATCTAAGCACTGACGGGTAGAAGCAGTATCACCGGGAAGCCATTCACTTTGTTAGTATTGTGATTTGGGTTGTTTTTGAATCCATAACATTAGTGTGTTTCTTTACCAGAAGCATTAGCAGTTCAAATCATATTTAGATTTTTAATGGGATCTCAGGGATTTCATTTAAAGATAAACACAGATGCTTGTCAGAAATTCAGAGCTATTGAAATATGTTATTTAGTTTATCTAAAGATGTTGGGGTTCTTATTTAGTTGGCATAGTCCAAGTATTAAGATTCTGAAGCCGCACAATTAATTTAGAGAACCTGTGCACAGACGTCTGTTGTTTTAAGACACCCCACCAACAGGCTCCAAGTTGCCTACGCAGTGGTGGGTCAAACAGCCGAGGGCCCCGGAGCCCGGAGCGTAAGCTAGAGGGATTTGTATCAGATTTCTCCACACAAGTTGTTGACGCCAAAAGGGGGACCCGAGACGCAGGAGGCTGACTGTCAACCCCAGGCTCTCCGGCCCCAACCGAGTGACCCAGAGGACATCCCATGCCGTCTGCCTACAAGGAAAGGGGGACAACTGGTACCGCTGGAGCCAATGTGCGGCGGGGGAAAACACCTGCGAGGACCCTTGACGACATCAGGACGGATCTGGCTCTCGTCATGGAGGTCGACTCGGATTCTGTCATCAGCGGACCGGGGAAGGAGGATCGGGAGGACATCCATCCAGCAGTCGTCCCAGGAGGCATCATCATCGGACCGGAGAAGGAAGATCGGGAGGACATCTATCCAGCATCGACTCGGGAGCCGCCATCAGCAAGCCGGAGGAGAAGACATCTCTCTAGCAGGCAGCCCAAAAGCCGCCGTCAGCAGATCAGAGGGGACAAAGACACGGCAAGCCAGGATGGCACAGGGGACTCCACTCTCCGCTGTAACAGGAGTGTGTGTTAAGTGCAACAAGACGGTGTATGGAGCCAGCCAGGCCTGCCAAGCTATGGGCAGCCCCTACCATGACAGCTGCTTCACCTGCAGCGCCTGTAGTAGAGAAGGCGTTCTACTATGACGCAGGAAGGGTTTTCTGTGAAGAGGACTTTAAAATATACTGTCTGAAAGACTGCCACAGGGTCCTGGCGCCTAAATGTGCTGCGTGTAACCAGCCCATCCTGCCCTCAGAGGGGTCTGATGAAACCATTCAGACTAATCAGTTCCACCATTGAGGGAAAAGCTGCTTCTCCCCCTCCTGACGAGTATGGAGACTCAGCAGACAAGGATGCAGTTTTTTGACATTTTTTGGTCTCCCTCTCATTCTGCCATAAGAAATTGCTATGAATGGCTGTTCCAAATGTTTAAAGGGCTCTAAACACTGATGAGAGATGATTTTCTATTACGATTAGCGGTACTCAATCATTCTGATTGAAGGTTTTTTATTAACTTTGTTGTTACTAAGTGATGTAATTGATGTATGGAGTTATTTACATATTTTGGTATTTCTACACGGTCATATGAAGTTGATATGTGGAGCCATTCCTGAATGTTTAGAGTCTGAATCCCAGGTTATAATGTAAATGCCTTGTGTAAAGTTGCACTCTTTTTTAAGAGTGCAAAAGGGGGAATTGTAAGGAAATATTTGTATGTATTCATGCAAATATTGAATAAGCTTAAAAGGGAAAATGATTTGTGTAGAAAACTGTGAGCTGAGTTTTGGGCCTGCTAACATGTGGTTTTTGAGGACTAAAATGGCGGTAGACAAAGGGCTGTTAAGGGTTTTATTGCTGTGGGGGAGCTGGAGCAAGACCCCACTGTGGTCTCTGGAACGTGGGGGGGGGATGTGTGTATGTGTGAAGGCTGCAGAAAATAGGAGACAGTGAATGTCAGAGGTGCTTGTTTGAGATGACCAGAACAGACGACCAGTTGTCCTTAAACTCCACCCCTTCCTGTATCATTGGTATGAAAGCCTATCCAGCTGGCTGTTCTCTCTCTCTCTTCTCGCGTCGCTCGGACTGGAAGTTCTGGCGGCCTGTGGGCAGGAGCCAGGAGTGGGCCTACTCCTGACATTATGCATATGATATAATATGGTTTTGTATGGTAATGTATTGATTGTATTGCATTGTATATTACCATTAAAGTGGATTATTGTTTAACGGTAAATTGTATGCTCTGGACTCCTTCCTGTAAGTTATCAGCTTGTTTAGGGACGTGCGGAGATTTGGAAAAGCGGACGAGTTGTCCACTCAAATCTCCTAACAGCCTCCAGACCCCCTCCACCCACCCTGTTGGCCCTAGTTATGTGTCCCTCCTCCGGTCCCTCCTTCTTTACACAGTTTTGTATACCTCGTTTAATATGACATTTTATAAGTATGTTGCAGGAGAACCAGCTAAGGGGTTCTTGACCTTAGAAATGTTGAAGACCCCTGAACGAGTTTGTTTTCTTAGTTCATAAGAGCATTATGTTTCATGAATCGCCTTGGGAACTATAGCCTGTGATGAAGCTGCTCCAACTAAAACCTTTCTTAAACAGCTTCACTGTATCATGGCGTGTCAGACCGGGAGAGTAACGATGAATAATCCGCATCATGGCCGGCTCATCATCACTGCAGGTGAAAATGTGAGGCTGACCTCACATTTGGCTGCTTAGCCTCTCTGCTTTACCCACAGTGGAGTATGACACAGCGTCTCCGACATTTAGAGAGGTTGGCAGAAATAAGACGAATAGTAGATAATGAACAGATGTCCTGAGGCGAAGGTGAGTCATGTGAGGTTAAATGTGGAATTGGCTTGAAAGTGAAGCTTTAATATAAGTTGTGTTATGGTTTATACGGGACACTGTATGATCTGCAATGAAATAACTACTTTATATGCCCTCAGTTTCCCTTTTCCTGCTTTTATCTCATTTGTATTATTCTTACAGATTCTCTTTCTGTCTCTCATCCTCTGCTCTCTGCAGGTGTCCATATTCCTCCTCATTTCTTCACCTTCTACTTTTCCTCTTTATGTCTCATTAGTTATCTTCTCTGCTGACTGAGACGACACAGACACACTTTTTCACTTTCTCTTTTCATTGACCTGCCTCTGTTTCTTTTCATCATCCATTCTCCTATTTCTTTCCTTTTTTAGAGATCATTGACTCTCTTCAGGTGGCCAGGTCACCCCTCTCTTCAACTCTGTGGGTAACAACATACTGATGTGCTTACAATTCCCTAGTTTCCCCTGTGCCATTTCTCTCTTTTTATTCTCCTTTCCTTCCTCCCATCATCCCCCTTTGCCCCTTAATTGTTCAACCTTAATTCCAATTTTCTCATCCTCTCTTTTGCTAAACCCCTTTATTATCCTCATAACCCTTCCTCCATGTATTTTCCCATCCTTTACTCCACTTTATACTTCTCTTACTTCTATTCCTCCTCTAGTGTTTCTTCGTTTCATGGATGTCCTTGTCCTTGTTGCTCACTCATTCCTCCTTTCCTTCTTCCTCTCCTCTATACTTTCTTTACTCTTTTAAGTTTCAGTAATGTATCCCACAATCCACTCCTCTCTCCTTACTTACCATTCCTTCCCTTCCTTAGAAAGTCTAGCCTCCTATTATTGTCTGCTTCCTCTTCTCTCCCCTCCATCTAATTCCTTCCTTCCCTATTTTGCCTCTTCATTTACATCTCCTCCTTTCTGTCTCCTGCTCCAGTCTTTCTTCGCTCACCTCACCCAACACAGTTCCATTCAAAACTGATTTTACTGCCAGCTTACAAATAAAGACACACAGTCCAAATCTCTCCTCTCTCTGAGACACACACCCACACACACACACACACACACACACACACACACACACACACACACACACACACACATACACACACACAAAATGTCAGTCTAGCATACAAACAGAGCGGGGGGCTGAGCAACAGTCCAAACATAAGTAAAGTCATTTCACAGTTTATATAAAAATGTGTTTAAAAGGGATTCTACCCAGTCAAAACTCCACCAAGCTGCTGTTACCTCTAAATGTGAAAGTTGGGCTTTCTTTCTGTAAACATTATCCCCTGTGACAAGTCACTACACTGCCTATTTTTGCATCCAATGCAAACTCTAAATGACCGCCTGCTGCTCTCTGCTGTGCTGAGTGGACAACAACTTCAGGACCACCTGCTGACAGATCCACCGAACTGGGCAACAGAAATGAGATAGAAGCTCAAACTGAGGGCAACAACACACAAAACACTCGTTAAGTTGATGTAACGGTGCTACAAAATACGAACTAACAATGTGTCTCAAGAGTTTGGTACTTGGCAGATAGCATGCCGAGGGTTTTTACTGAAAAACAGAGGATTGAGAGATGAAAAAAAGGAAAGTTGTTAGTGATCAAACCTCAAATGACCTAAAATGCAAAGTCAAGTGATACATCCCTTTTGAATGACCTATTAATTTGATCCATCGCTAATGCAAGTGTATTGATTAGTGCAGCTTTAAATATTAAAGATGAATGTGTGGGGAAATTACAGCTATAGAAAACCAGCTAGTGGGGAACGTTCTCACAACTTTGGCTAACGTTACCTACAGGTTCTAATAATGTTTTAAAGAAACGTTTTAATCTGATGTTCAAGGAACCTTTTTAGGATGTTTATTTCAAATAATGTTCCTATAAGTTTCAAGGTTAACTAAGACATAACATTTTAACTGCAACATTCTGAAAATGTTTTCAGGATGTTATTGAGGCCTGAGATGACAAAGTGTTTTACAAAAGTTTTATAAATCCTTTAATGTGATATGTTAACAAAGGTGGAACTTTTTGCCTGCAACATTCTAAGGAAGTTGTGGACGTTGTTGGGGTAACACATTAAAGATGTTCTTTATAAAACGTTCCCTCAATGTTGATAACAAATAAAGAACATTTTCAAAGCAACATTCGGATGATGTTTTCAGGAGGTTATTCTTTTTTTTATAAAAAGTTCCTGTGATGGAAAATATTAACACGATGATGGTCAACGTCAGATTTATTTCTAGAACGCTTTAAAAAACAAAGTTGTTGCATTTGTTTGGAAAGGATGTTTTAAATCTGATGTCACCATATTTTCCTTTTGAGAAAAACAAACAAGCACTTAATTCATGATAAACTGTAAGCTGATATTGCATATTTGCAGTGGCATGTTTGAGTTCCCAGCTAGACATTTTTGGTTCTCAAAACATTTTGAGAATGTTACCATTCATTGTTCTAGGAATGTTTTCAGCGGGACGTTTTATTTTGGTTCCCAGAATGTTCTTCTGAAAGGTAGGATAACGTTCTTTAAAAACATTCTTAAAATGTTTGGTGATAACCTTCTTAAGATGTTTTTACATATGCGTATTGAATTTGAGGCTCGAGTTGAAAATTGTTATTAAAGAGACTCTCGTACACACACACACACACACACACACACAGACTTTTGTATTTCAAAGTATTGCTTGTTCATATAGTTGAATGTTGGAGCTTCACTGTGCACTGCCGAATGATGTATGTGCAGAGTTTGAACCTTGAAGGCTGTTTCTTCTGCTCTGAAATTGAATATATTTGTTACATATTAATAGAATTTTAGATTTGATTTCGGATTTGTGAATGGGAGAAGTAGTAGATGGAAAACGTACCAAACACTAATTATTCAAAGTAGAGTATCTTATTTTATATACGGTAATACTAAGGAGTCATATATATATATATATATATATATATTTGACATTATTGATATTAAAAAAAGTGATTTGTTTTCCATATCAGTCGTGTGTTTTTCTTATCAGAAAGTGAAGTCATGTATTTGTAAGCTCCAAATCCAAATCCCTCAATGACCTTTGTGCCCTGGCATGTGGTGTTCGTGCCCTAAACAAAATTGTGACACCGAAGACCGAAATGGCCTTGCCCCGAAATTCCAAGCCTGCCTGAGTGGTGTCACCCCCCTCTCCTGCTGTCTGTGTGAGGAGGGAGGAGCGGGGTGGGTGGGAGTTACTGTATCAATCCACGTCAGGTTCAGATGACCCGGAAACAAGTCCGCTGGGAGAAGCCTTCAACACACTCTCTAACTATCTCTGTCCTTCTGTTTCCTGCTGCTTGGTCTCTGCCTGATTTCAGTTAAATTCAAGGTGCTTTACAGTACTTTGTGCAACTATTAACACATTTAACAACCATTGGAAAAGGGTAAATCATTAGTGCATGTATGACGTACGTTATACAATGTTCCCTATAAGACGTGTCAGTCTGTGTTTTCTACATTGGGGCTTTCCATTTTGTTGTGTTTTTAAATGTTTTTACATTGTGTATGAGCGTTTTTCAGTCTGTGGCTATAAGTATAGTTTTATTGTCTCGTGCTTTCACATTTATTGTTGTCCTATTGGTGTTGTCTAAATGTAGTTATGCTGCTTTTTATATATGTATTGATGTACAGCACTTTGGTCAACTCTGTTGTTTTTAAATGTGCTATATAAATAAAGCTGGATTGGATTGATAAAGCTGGATTGGATTGGATTGGATTCACTGCTCTGCGTGTGATTGCGAAAACACAGTTTGGTCTTTATCATCATGGAAGTCTTTTAAAGTTATGTGTGTTCTCATGGATGTATGCTTGGTTGCAGCTATTGTGAATTGGTCCCCTTCTCTGCACAATGTGTAGCGCCCTCTTTTGTTGTTGTGTTTCTGCTTTGCTTTATTGTGCAAACAAAATAAATGACATTCATGATTTATTAAAATTCAGTCCAGCAGAAATCCAGTGGAGATGTTTTATGGGCAAAATGATTGTCTAAACACTTTTTCAAACAAGATTATGGGTTCACAGGTCTTTTTTTTATTTGTAAAAATATTTAGCATGTTTGCAGATGCATTTTACATTTGCAAATGTATTTGTGAGTTTGCAAATCTTTTTAATGCATTTGTGGATGGTGTTTTACATTTACAAATCACGTATTTACACACAAATTATCTTTATGTTCACACAAATAATTATGAGACATATCTATGCCCATAATTTTGCCCCTCTCCCTCTTTCTATCTTGCCCATTTACCTTCATCAAGCTGTCTATATTTCAAATAGGTTATGTCTTGTTTGTGTGTGTGTGTGTTAGTGTTTGACAGGCCAATAGTAACTGTTTCCAACCTGCAGAGTTGTGCTTGAATATACTTTAATTAGAGCATATTTAATCTTGAACTGAGCCAGGTAAGAGTTTTATATGCATGTACTGTCATGGCGCCAGACCGAGAGATCTATTGACCGTGAACTGTCAACGGGAGGGGGGGGGGTGGGGTGCGTGAACTGTCAACGGGGAGGGGGGGTGGGGTGGGGTGCGTGAACTGTCAACGGGGGGGGTTGAAGAGCTCGTCATTCGTGAACTGTCAACAGGGGGGTGGTGAAGAAATATGTATTCTTACATCAAAACCATCTCTCCTGATTCAAGTAACATATTCAGCTTTTTCTGCATTTTCAGCTAAATTCAGCAACAAATGTTCACAGTTTATAGCATTCACACGCATTTTCAGCAGGAAATGCATTTTCTAGTTTAATAAGTACTTATATAATTATATAATTAATTGCTTGAATAAATGAGTACATAAACAATGATTTTGTATTTTAAGTAAAAATAAATATATACAATTATAAATAGTTAAATTAATATGTGAATAATTTAATCCGTAGAATTGTTATTTATCATATATGTATACAAATGTGTGTATGTTTAATACTAATAGAACATATTAGAAGGAGACTTACAGAAATGAGTTACTAGCCCTACTTACTAGACATACTCTACTAGCCCGACTAGTTACCCACTCTACTAGCCCTACTGGATGAAATCCAAAAGGCATATTTGGCAAGGGACCATATTTGGCAAGGGCTCAGATTTAACCTTGCTGCGTAAGCAATCCAGATTGTATATAAGGGGGAACAACAGGACAGAGTGGTGTGGTGTGGTGGAAGACCTTTGGAGACTTCAGCTTGTGGTAGGCTTATCTTCTGCTGTATAGCATTTCAATGCATTCTGTATTTGCTCAATTTGTTTAAAATATAAATTCATTGTAGAAAATATCATGAACAATTTTGTTGATTTAAGACCAATATGATATCTTCTCAACAGGATTGTGGAATATTTCTGACTTTTCAATAAGAGTGGAACAGGTATGAACATATCTTTCACTACATTACATTTGTAAATATATTTTATTCTGTCAATCTAAGTTAGAAAGACCTTTCAATGAGCTAATTACTTTTACCTCCATACTGGAATGTGTTCTGGTACACAGGAAAATAATTGAAGTGTAGATTGTTACCAATCCACATTTCAGTTTACTTCTTACCTCTGAGAGCAAAGCTGCTGACCTCCACACTGCTTCCTGGGCACTGTATGGTAGCTGCCCACTGCTTCTAATACTTGCATTGGTTAAATTCAAAGACTGCATTTCACTTAGTGGTGCTGTGCACATTTGTGTGACAATTTAACGAGAATTTGATTTGAATCCTTCCATTTCAATTTCAATGAGAATTCTATTTAATGGGGATATGTTTATTTTTCTTTGATGACGGACATTCTGGGCTGTTAAATCAAATTGATTGAAAACATTCAAATAAGTAAGATTAATAAAATGTATCTTGCTTGCGTGAACTTCACAGAAATAAACTGCCACCATGAGTACCGACGCGGAGATGGCCTTGTATGGCAAGGCTGCCATTTACCTTCGTAAGCCAGAGAGGGAAAGACTTGAGGCTCAAAGCACACCATTTGATGCCAAGAGTGCTTGCTTTGTGTCTGATGTCAAGGAGCTGTACTTGAAGGCAACAATCCTCAAGAAAGATGGTGGCAAAGTCACTGTCAAAGTACTGGACACTGAGGAGGTTCGTATCATTAAATCCGTGTGTACTGTACAAGGAATTAAATTTGATAATTTCTCATGTAACACATTTCCTGTTCTAGGAGAAGGTAGTGAAAGAAGAGGAGGTCTTCCCATTGAACCCTCCCAAGTATGACAAGATTGAGGACATGGCCATGATGACCCATCTCAATGAAGCCTCTGTGCTGTATAACCTCAAAGAGCGTTATGCAGCATGGATGATCTACGTAAGACTAATTGCCTAATGAGACTGAAAAATGTTTGCTGGAAACATGAAGTTACATTTAAATTCTCTGTGATATATTTTAGACCTACTCTGGGTTGTTCTGTGCCACTGTGAACCCCTACAAGTGGCTCCCAGTATACGATGCTGAATGTGTAAGTGCCTACAGAGGCAAGAAGCGTATGGAGGCTCCACCCCACATCTTCTCTGTCTCTGACAACGCTTATCAGTTCATGGCTACTGGTAAGTCATTACCACTCATTTAAAACGCATCAGTATAGGGTTTCAGTTTTTAATATGTACTTGATTGGTTTATGTTTTTTTTACTTTTACAGATAGGGAAAACCAGTCTGTCTTGATCACGTAAGTTTGTAACATTTACAATTGTACCAATTCTGTTTTAATTAAGATTAATCAAACATATTGGTCAAGTTCCTAATAATCTCTGTCTCTACCTAGTGGAGAATCTGGTGCTGGAAAGACTGTGAACACGAAGCGTGTCATCCAGTACTTTGCAACAATCTCAGTTTCTGGACCGAAGAAGGACACATCAAAGGTATGTTACTCTATGATGGTGACGATTCAGGATTCTTGAGATGTTTTTTCAGGGATGAACAAATGAAGTTGTTTCCTGACATCTATTCTTAACCTGGATTTTAGGGGTCACTTGAGGATCAGATTATTGCAGCCAATCCATTGCTTGAGTCTTATGGTAACGCCAAAACTGTGAGGAATGACAACTCTTCTCGTTTTGTAAGTATGGAACAGTTTCTACAAACGAGAGAAGCATTGTTACATTGCACATGTGGAGGGACATTAATGATTATGTTATTTCAAACAGGGTAAATTCATCAGAATCCATTTCAACACAGCTGGCAAACTGGCTAGTGCTGATATTGAGACTTGTAAGTAACAATCCTTATAGTGTATACAAACTACTGTAAGTAAGATTTAGCCTGGCACTGACATGATCAAAACTTGTAGATCTGCTGGAGAAGTCTAGAGTGACATTCCAGCTCGAGGAAGAGAGAGGCTACCATATCTTCTACCAGATGATGACCGGCCACAAGCCAGAGCTCCTTGGTAAGGAGAATTAGATATTGCAATTGTTTCAACCTTATTAGAGTTTTACATTTATAAAAGATATCTACTGACATGTTTATTTTTTTTGGATTCTAGAATTAGCACTCCTCACAACCAACCCCTACGACTTCCCCATGTGTAGCATGGGTAAGATCGTTGTGGCCAGCATTGATGACAAAGTGGAGCTGGAAGCCACGGATGTGAGTAATTTTCAATTCAACATATTTAAATAGACTTTGTGAAACAAATGCAACATCATTACAACTCTTTTAAGAACTTTTGATCAATTGTGTTTTTTGTGTCTTTTGACATCAGAATGCTATTGATATCCTGGGCTTCACTAATGAAGAGAAGATGAGCATTTACAAGATGACCGGTGCTGTGCTTCACCATGGTAACATGAAGTTCAAGCAAAAGCAGCGTGAGGAGCAGGCTGAGAATGATGGCACAGAGGGTGAGTATTTAATCTTAGCTCAAAGCTTAGAGCTTGGCAACAACGTTGATACATTTCTTGATAACATTGTGTTCTTCACAAATTATGATGGACATTTCTGAATTATTTTCAGATGCTGACAAGGTTGCTTATTTGCTGGGTCTGAACTCCGCTGACATGCTGAAGGGTCTGTGCTATCCTAGAGTGAAGGTCGGAAATGAGTATGTCACCAAGGGACAGACTGTACCTCAGGTAAACAATGATGGTCAATATCGAATATTCTACTTTTTATTAACAAAAAATGTAGTACAGATTTCATTAGGAAAAAGATATGCAATGTCAGTTGGCATTTGTTGTACTTCTGTTCATGAATTCTGATTGAATTCTAAATTCAAGGGCGATCTTTGATTCAATTTTAGATTAGTTTTGGAATTTTAGTGGCATGTATCTTGAAAATAATTTCATATACCAGTTGTATATGTCAAAAATGAAATCACATAACTTTTTTTCTTTAAGGTCATGAACTCAGTGCCTGCCCTGGCCAAGTCTATCTATGAGAGGATGTTCTTGTGGATGGTCATCCGTATCAACAATATGTTGGACACCAAACAAGCTAGAGAGTTCTACATTGGTGTGCTGGATATTGCTGGCTTTGAAATCTTTGATGTAAGCCAGAGTTTGAACAATTTAGCAGTTGATACTTTTCAATAAATAATAGTTCTTATTGCCTTGTAAGAGATTATGAAGATGATATGTCCTTTTGCAGTTCAATACATTGGAGCAGCTGTGCATCAACTTCACAAATGAGAAACTGCAACAGTTCTTCAACCACACCATGTTCGTCCTGGAGCAAGAGGAGTACAAGAAGGAGGGTATTATATGGGAGTTCATTGACTTTGGTATGGACTTGGCTGCCTGCATTGAGCTGATTGAAAGGGTAACCACTTCATTTATTATATCATACATCATATGTAACAGTTTTTTTATTTGTTATAATGTATCACTAAATTATATACCTCTTTCAACCTTTTCAAGCCCATGGGCATCTTCTCCATCCTTGAAGAGGAGTGCATGTTCCCCAAGGCCTCAGACACATCCTTCAAGAACAAGCTGTATGACCAGCATCTTGGCAAAAACAAAGCATTTGAGAAGCCAAAGCCCGCAAAGGGCAAGGCTGAGGCGCACTTCTCCCTGGTGCACTATGCTGGTACTGTGGACTACAACATCACTGGCTGGCTGGACAAGAACAAGGATCCCCTGAATGACTCTGTCATTCAGCTGTACCAGAAATCTTCAGTGAAACTGCTGGTTTCGCTGTATCCTCCAATAGTTGAGGGTAAGATAGTAACTACAGTAAAGACATTTAAAACCAGAGATAATATATACTTTTTACTCATCAAATGTATATTTGTAATATTGTTTTATTTTAACTCATCAACTATTACTTGTTTATGCTAATTGTGTGACATTCTAACAAAACATCAACAGATGCTACAAAGAAGGGAGGCAAGAAGAAGGGTGGTTCTATGCAGACTGTGTCCTCCCAGTTCAGGGTAAGCTTTCTCAAAGCAAACATAACTAATAGATCTCTGTTTAAACTAAAACTCCCAATTGTGGAATTTCATGACATGAGACACCATTATGGATTACAGGAGAACTTGGGCAAGCTGATGACGAACTTGAGGGCCACCCATCCTCACTTTGTGCGCTGTCTGATTCCCAATGAGTCAAAGACTCCAGGTACATATACATACATAAACAGTATTGATGACTGGTTTGGTTTTTAATTCTGTGCTGCATCAACTAAAATACCTACTATTTATTCAAATAATTAAATATATAATATTTGTTTGTACAGGACTTATGGAGAACCACCTGGTTATCCACCAGCTCAGGTGTAATGGTGTCCTGGAGGGTATTAGAATCTGCAGAAAAGGTTTCCCCAGCAGGATCCTCTATGCTGACTTCAAGCAGAGGTATAATGTTTTTACACATAGAATGTTAACCTCTCATTATTACAATGTAATGCTCCTCCTGACAATAAACTCTTTCATATAGATACAAGGTGCTGAATGCCGGGGTCATCCCTGACGGTCAGTTCATGGACAACAAGAAGGCTTCAGAGAAGCTGCTTGGGTCAATTGATGTTCCTCATGATGAATATAAATTTGGACACACCAAGGTAAGTACTTTACATTTACTTCATAACTGAGCTAATGAATATTTACCAAAGATGCTGTACAATGTATTCGTTGTATGTTACGGCCCGTCCACACAGCGGCGTGCGTTGACGCTTGGAGGTGGGCGTATCTGAAACCTGGGGATTTTTTGCGAGCAACGCGACCAACAACCAATCACATGAATCTCCCGCCCCCGACATACAAAGCAATAGCAATGTTAAAACGAAGTAAACTGGATATAAAATCCCCAAACAGGCGAAAACCTACCAGTTTCATCCACTGTCGCATTTTTTGGAATATGAGGAAATGACCGGCGTAGTCTCTCCCAGCATACACGCGGTTTGATTGGCTAGAGCTTGTACTGGCAGATTTGAATAAACGGGATTTCATTGGCTGACGCCTCCGTCGAGGCGTCAAAAGTTGAACATTGCACAACTTTTGAAGCCAGCCACGTCAGCAACGCTCCACGTCGCTTCCCAAAATGCAGTTCGGCTAAAAGTGACGTCACCCCATTCAAAGTGAATGGACAGAAGCATTGGAAGCTTCAACGCACGCCGCTGTGTGGACGGGCCGTTACTGTGACTAAGGTAGTATGTATTATACATGTAACTAATGAAACTACCTCAGGAGGTCAACTCTGGTAGTCTTTCTTTTTCCATCCCGGCAAATAATAACAAATACAAATGGTGATGATTATGATGCAACAAGTGATTAAGACTTGGCCTTAAACCATTCCATCTAACCAAAAACCATCATGTAAATAGGAGTCACATATTTCATTTTGTTTGTTTGCTTGCTTGTTATACAGTGTTTCAAGTGTTCATTACTTGAATTCATAATTTATTTGCTGAAAGACATTTATATTTCTCCTCCTCGAAAAAAGGTACTCTGATTCTGAAATAATTTTTTGTTTCTGTTTGTTCAGGTGTTCTTCAAGGCTGGCCTGCTGGGTACCCTTGAGGAGATGAGAGACGAAAAACTGGCAACACTGGTCAGAATTACTCAGGCTTTGTGTCGTGGTTATCTCATGCGAACAGAGTTTGTCAAGATGACAGCAAGGAGGCACGTTGATAACTGCTAATTCTGATCAATGGTGTAAAGAAATAAATATATTGTCTAAAACCATTTTTTTATGTGCAGGGAAGCCGTATACACCATCCAGTACAACGTGCGCTCCTTTATGAATGTCAAACACTGGCCATGGATGAAGGTCTACTACAAGATTAAGCCTCTGCTGCAGACTGCTGAAACTGAGAAGGAGCTGGCAAATATGAAGGAGAACTATGAAAAAATGACAACTGACCTGGCTGCTGCCCTGGCCAAGAAGAAGGAACTGGAGGAGAAGATGGTTTCCCTTCTGCGGGAGAAGACTGATCTAGCTCTGCAAGTAGCATCTGTAAGTACACGTCTACAGACAAATACGCTTTTTCATGCTTGTGAATATATAAGAGCTAACATGTATTTCTATGAAAATGGTCTAGGAAGGAGACAATCTCACTGATGCTGAGGAGAGATGTGAGGGACTCATCAAGAGTAAGATTCAGATGGAGGCCAAACTCAAAGAGACAACTGAGAGACTGGAGGATGAAGAGGAAATGAATGCTGAGCTCACTGCCAAGAAGAGAAAGCTGGAGGATGAATGCTCTGAGCTCAAGAAGGATATTGATGACCTGGAGCTTACCTTGGCCAAAGTTGAAAAGGAGAAACATGCCACTGAGAACAAGGTTTGTAATCAATGATCTGTCCATCAGGTAGTGAGATTATAATTATGTATTTGTATTAACAAAATCTTTCTTGCACACTTAGGTGAAGAACCTGACCGAGGAGATGGCCTCTCAGGATGAGAGCGTTGCTAAGCTGACCAAGGAAAAGAAAGCCCTTCAAGAGTCTCATCAGCAGACTCTTGATGACCTGCAGGCAGAGGAAGACAAAGTCAACACTCTGACCAAGGCCAAGACCAAGCTTGAGCAGCAAGTGGATGATGTAAGTTTACAGTCACTTGATTTGGCAAAGCAAGATTATTCTTGAACATGATAATTCAAAATGTATACCTTTGTTTAGCTTGAGGGTTCTCTGGAGCAAGAGAAGAAGCTGCGTATGGACCTGGAGCGAACCAAGAGAAAGCTTGAGGGTGATCTCAAACTGTCCCAGGAATCCGTCATGGATCTTGAGAATGACAAGCAGCAGTCTGATGAGAAAATCAAAAAGTAGCTTAGTTTTTCTGTTTAAACAACATACATTTTTTTAAAGAAGTTTTCAATTGCATGAACTCAATGCACTTTATACAAAATGTTCACAGGAAGGACTTTGAATGCAGTCAGCTCCTTAGCAAGATTGAAGATGAGCAGTCTCTGGGTGCTCAGCTCCAGAAGAAGATCAAGGAGCTCCAGGTGAGATATTGTGTTACACTTAACCATACTGCATACATTTGCTATTATGTGTAATAAAGTGAATGATTGCTAAAAGAGAAAACATCTACATTCAACAGGCTCGTATTGAGGAACTGGAAGAGGAGATTGAGGCTGAGCGTGCAGCTCGTGCCAAGGTTGAGAAGCAGAGAGCTGACCTCTCCAGGGAACTTGAGGAGATCAGTGAGAGGCTGGAGGAGGCTGGAGGTGCCACCGCTGCTCAGATTGAGATGAACAAGAAGCGTGAGGCTGAGTTCCAGAAGCTCCGTCGTGACCTTGAGGAGTCCACTCTGCAGCATGAAGCAACTGCTGCTGCCCTTCGCAAGAAGCAGGCTGACAGTGTTGCTGAGCTGGGAGAGCAGATTGACAACCTCCAGCGTGTCAAGCAGAAGCTTGAGAAGGAAAAGAGTGAATACAAGATGGAGATTGATGACCTCTCTAGCAACATGGAGAATGTTGCTAAGGCAAAGGTACACTAGCATTACATGCTTTTTTTGCATTATATTATATGTTACCAATATGAATATAGTACATCATGTAAATTATTTTGTGAATAAAATCTGATCACTAATCTTGTTGATTTCTTCCTCATTAGGGAAATCTTGAAAAGATGTGCCGTACTCTTGAGGACCAACTTAGCGAACTGAAGACCAAGAATGATGAAAATGTCCGCCAAATCAATGACACAAGTTCACAGAAAGCACGTCTCCTGACAGAAAATGGTATCTACATGTTTTTGGTGAACCATCTGTGGAGTATATGAATGAGAAACGTAACACAAACTAACGTATTATAACATTTTTCACACAAGGTGAGTTCAGCCGTCAAGTTGAAGAGAAGGAAGCTCTTGTCTCTCAGTTGACCAGAGGCAAGCAGGCCTCCACACAGCAGATTGATGAATTGAAGAGACAGATTGAGGAGGAGGTTAAGGTAAGAAACCATTAAGATAGTATATATTTGTATGATTTGTTTGTGATTTAGAAATTGTGTAAATGTTAATAATATTTCTTACAACAGGCCAAGAATGCTCTTGCCCATGGCCTGCAATCAGCCCGCCATGACTGTGATCTGCTGAGGGAGCAGTTTGAAGAGGAGCAGGAGGCCAAGGCTGAGCTGCAGCGTGGAATGTCCAAGGCCAACAGTGAGGTGGCTCAGTGGAGATCGAAGTATGAAACTGATGCTATCCAGCGCACTGAGGAGCTTGAGGAATCCAAGTGAGTGACATTCCATCTGTTGAATGGCCAAAGGTGTAGCATTTTAGCAAACACTCTACTGATTCCTGAATTGCTGGTAATAACATTAGTATTTTAAAATGTGTATAGCTTCTTACTTTGAGGCCAATCATTTAGATTAATTAATACGTAATTAGTTGTTTCATATATGCAAATATAACTAGAAAATAACTTGTCACTTTATGAGTTTAACTGAGCCACAAATACCTACATTTTTGGTAACAGGAAAAAGCTTGCCCAGCGCCTACAGGAGGCTGAGGAACAGATTGAGGCAGTGAATTCCAAGTGTGCTTCTCTTGAGAAAACCAAACAGAGGCTCCAGAGTGAGGTGGAGGACCTCATGATTGATGTGGAGAGGGCCAATGGCCTTGCTGCCAACCTGGACAAAAAGCAGAGGAACTTTGACAAGGTAACACAATTTACTGAGTTTGGTCAAAACACACAAACAATGACATCAATATTTATTTTGCCCTGATACTTTAACATAACCAAATAAACTGTATGAATTGTATTATTCAGGTGTTGGCAGAGTGGAAGCAGAAGTATGAGGAGGGTCAGGCAGAGCTTGAGGGAGCACAGAAGGAGGCTCGTTCTCTCAGCACTGAACTGTTCAAGATGAAAAACTCTTATGAGGAGGCTCTTGATCATCTGGAGACCATGAAGCGTGAAAACAAGAATCTGCAACGTGAGTTATACATAATCTCACAGAGTTCAACATGAGTTGGACATTTTTGCTGTTGATATTTTACCATTTGAGGCTCAACAATATGATAAACCCCATGTATCTTTCTGCAGAGGAGATCTCAGATCTGACTGAACAGATTGGTGAGACTGGCAAGAGTATCCATGAGCTGGAGAAGACCAAGAAGCAGGTGGAGACAGAGAAGACTGAGATCCAGACAGCTCTTGAAGAGGCTGAGGTATTTCTTTCCTGGGAGTTCATAACATTAAAAATCATTGACAAATATATCAGTGTTTGAAGGCAAAGATGAGTGTTTAATTGTTTGATTTCATTAGGGAACTCTGGAACATGAAGAGTCTAAGATCCTGCGTGTCCAGCTGGAGCTCAACCAGATTAAGGGTGAGGTGGACAGGAAGCTGGCAGAGAAAGATGAAGAGATGGAACAGATCAAGAGGAACAGCCAGAGAGTGACTGACTCCATGCAGAGCACTCTGGATTCTGAGGTCAGGAGCAGGAACGATGCCCTGAGAATCAAGAAGAAGATGGAGGGAGATCTGAATGAGATGGAGATTCAGCTCAGCCATGCCAACCGCCAGGCTGCTGAGTCCACGAAGCAGCTCAGGAATGTGCAGGCACAGCTCAAGGTATAGAAAAGGAACAGTTTATTTTCCCACTATGGTAGATTGGGCTACATTTTGGCATTCATGTATATATGTCTGATCTTTTTCTCACTAGGATGCACAACTGCACCTTGATGATGCTGTCAGAGCCCAGGACGACTTCAAGGAGCAGGCTGCTATGGTGGATCGTAGAAACGGCCTTATGGTGGCTGAAATTGAGGAACTTAGAGCTGCTCTGGAACAGACAGAGAGAAGTCGCAAAATTGCTGAGCAAGAGCTGGTTGATGCCAGTGAGCGTGTTGGACTTCTGCACTCTCAGGTGAACAAACCTAATCTTTTTTTTCAATAATTCAAGAATCAAAAAACATGAATATTAGGCATGTGATGACTTAAGAGGTTAAATATGTTCACCTTTTAGAACACAAGCCTTGTGAACACCAAGAAGAAGCTTGAGACAGACCTGGTCCATGTCCAGAGTGAAGTGGATGACACTGTGCAGGAAGCAAGGAATGCAGAGGAGAAGGCCAAGAAGGCCATCACTGATGTAGGTTTCAATGTCATGTGTTCTCACTTTTAACGGCCATTTTTGTTGTTGACATTTCTAATTAACACGTTTTGATATCTCCTGTAGGCTGCTATGATGGCTGAGGAGCTGAAGAAGGAGCAAGATACTAGTGCTCACCTGGAGAGGATGAAGAAGAACCTGGAGGTTGCTGTTAAGGACCTGCAGCACCGTCTGGATGAGGCTGAGAACCTGGCCATGAAGGGTGGCAAGAAGCAGCTCCAGAAACTGGAGTCTAGGGTAAAAAAAGTCATACTAAGATTTATATAGCTGAAAGAAACCTTTGAAAACAAGCTGGATACTTAATGTTTTAATGTTATTCAAAAGGTGCGTGAGCTGGAAGCAGAGGTTGAGGCTGAACAGAGACGTGGAGTAGATGCTGTTAAAGGTGTCCGCAAATATGAGAGGAGAGTTAAGGAGCTCACCTATCAGGTATGGTTACTTTCATAGTTAACATGTACAGTACCAATTCATATAATATACTAACCTTTTAAAATATTTAAACATGCAAATCTAAATTGGCACAGACTGAGGAGGACAAGAAAAATGTTGCCAGGCTGCAGGATCTGGTTGACAAATTGCAGATGAAGGTGAAGGCCTACAAGAGGCAGGCTGAGGAGGCGGTAAGGACAATATATACATTGTTTTGTAGATATGTCACATTTATTTTTACCAGAAAATCTTGCCGATTGTTAAGATTACCATCACATTCTTATATTATATTTTAAAGTGTTTGAAGGTTTCTGTATCTTAAACTATGTATCTCTCATTCCAGGAGGAACAAGCCAATACTCATCTGTCCAAGTCCAGGAAGGTTCAAAATGAGCTGGAGGAGGCTGAGGAGCGTGCTGACATTGCAGAGTCCCAGGTCAACAAACTGAGAGCAAAGGGCCGTGACTCTGGCAAGGTAACTATAAAGACATTTCAGCTTTTATGAATGAAAATGTAATTAAATATCTCTTAATGCAATACTTAAGTCTTGACAGAACAAATATAGCCCAAATCTTTATGAAATGAACGACAGAGAAAACATTCAGATGTATGCAGAGTATGATGTTTATGCTTGTTATACACTGTATGTATTTATATTTTGTTTGTTTTTTTACAGGGAAAAGAAGCAGCTGAATAAAGCACTTGAGTTGATTGGCTGTTTCTAATCATAAAATATGATGTGAAATATACCACAATAAATGTTTTTGATCATTAATTGAATTATTCATCTTCTTCTTCTTCCTCTTATTATTATTATTATTATAATTATTATTTAAACCATTATTTTGGCTCTCTATAACTTCAGCATACTTTCAGCTACAGAAACCATTCAAATATCAAACTATCCAAATATGTTGTACTTTTTGAAATATTCAACTTTTTAAACTCTTTTTTGAATATGGAACTCAATGGGAGGAACCTTCAAATCCTCGAGAGTCGAGAGTGCTTTGATCTCAAAACAGAGTGCAGGAGAGCTTGAAATTAGCCAAAAAAAATGTTTTAAACCTACCATAATTCCCAAACCCTACACTCCTTGGACATAATTTGTTATGAAAAATGTAGGAAAACCTCTCCTACATTGAAAAATAAAGAAAACATAAAGACAAAATATTAAACAAAATGCCTCTTGAGGGCATGAAGAGACAAAAACTTGTCAAAAAGTCCACCTAGCTCCAAATAGACTCCCATTTTAGATTTTCCGGTTCTTTCTTCAGAACAGAGAGAAGTAAACTTTAAACAAACTGCTCCCATTTCCACATTTTACACACAAAACCCAAAAAACCAAAACATATATCAGTTAATTGGGGTTCCCTGATGCTCAAGGTCATTTTTTTGATAGGAGACATCACTTTTGAACAGTTCGCAAAATTGTCAGACATAATCCTCAATGCATTCTTAATGGGACTCAGTTCTGCAGTTGGTTACCATGGTGTTGCTGGGCAGATTGGGGCCACACACCTGAGTGACCGAAAGCAGCTACCGTTTTTAAACTATAGTTAGAAATGTAAGAGGTTTATTTCTCCTTCAGAACAATGGGAAGGCTCTCCTTTCACAGCACATCTCCATGGAAACCTTTGATCTCTGGGCTCACATAAACAGGTGTTTGATAACAATAGGCGTGTTCACACCGGAGTACTTTTCCCCATACTTTTCCCGTTTAGTTCCGTTGGTACCCCTTATGTCGCGTTCACACCAAAAAGAGTACTTAGTGCCGGGAACTTTTACCCCCATTTCTAGTGCCTGCTGAGAGGTGGTACTCTCCTTGGGGGAAAAAGTGCCCCAGTTCTGATTGGCTGGGCGAATTGCAAACCACGCCCCGTAAAACTCTGAAATGTTTTGTAGAGCCGCCATTTTATTATCCTCGCATTTGCATCATTAGCATTAGCATTCGCCCAGCGCACAAATGCAGAGAGACTAACTTATGGCAACACAAAAGAAAACATGGGAGCAGTGGAGATGAGGAGGTGTCGGCGTTATGGCAATTTACTCGGAAAGCTTCAGTAGAAGCTGCTGGTAGTCCCAACAGCTTCTACTGAAGCCTTCCAAGTATATCGCCAGAAGCCAGTCCCCAACTCCGGGGACTTCGGGTGGCAGTATATAACGTGAAGTTGTTTGCGGCCTGCCTGTAAATCCATAGCAGAAGAAGACAAAGTGATGTCAGCGGCTTATTTGCGTAATCTTCCCTCAGGGAACTTATTCCGGTGTGAACGCAATTGGCTCTTAGTTCCATAGGGGAACTAAGTGCTGGGAACTAGTACTAGTAGGGAAAGTACTTGGTGTGAACGCGGCTATTGTCACCATGGTAACCTTTGATCTCTGGGCTTACACCAGGGATGGGCAACTTGGATAGTGGTCTGGGCCACATCATGTACTGGCCACCGGGGGGTCGCAGATTCACTTGGAACATACACACACAAATTCCATGTATTGTATGTAATTATTAACAAATATACTAAGTCTGACATCTTCATTGACATTTTACAATCTTTCCGGGAACATCCTCTAATAATCTCAATAAACAAATATCAGTTCACAGAAATGTTATTTAATTTTTACAAGTGGCATGTTTGTATTGAACAGCTTATTTAACAGTGGAATACAATTATTTTTACACTATTGGAAAGCACGGAAAATGTGTGTGCGCCAAGATTAAACATTAAGATGACATAAACATCAAGTCATGAACATTAACCCATACATTAGTTGTCTAACTTGAACCTAAGATACTTGTAGCCTGTCTCTGCTGACGCACAATAAGGGGAATCTCAACACAGACACCAGTCAACCCGCACTCTGCTGTTCCTCAGCGCCACTCCCCCTCCTTCCCCGCTGAAATTATGAATGAAAAAATGTTTTCTTTAATTAATTAGGTTGTTTATAAATTAATCTGAGGGCTGGAAAAAGAGGAGGTGGGGACCACCATTTGCCCATCCCTGGGTTTACACACACAGGTGTTTCATAACGTTGTCACCTCAAACAAAAACAAACACAGACTGGAGTTTAAAGACTGTCTCAGCCTATTATTTTCTATCTGATGGAGACTTCATACTGACTTCAACATGTTCCACATATTTCATACATTATTGGTGACGTTTGGTTTTAGTTCAAAAGTGTGTAGTTAAGGCGAGACACTACAGGTGAATAGGGTATTTTTTTTAACTTAAATATATCAGCTAGGAATTGTTCCAGTTAATTACTGACATTAAGACAATTGTTTTTTGTATTACAAGTGTTCTTAAATAGCATGTTTTAAATTAAACATAAATCAGAAAATGCTGTCAACAGCCCTAAAATATCAATTGTTGCCATGTTTTTAGGTATAACATTTTATATATTCAGGTTATGAATGATATATGAATAAACCCTTCTGTAAAAGCCTTCAGAATATTGATAGTCTAGATTTCGTTTCTTGGTTTAAGACCCCTTTGTACTGTCACAATTGGTTGCTGATACAAAGGAAATGACCATATTTGGATCCGATGAGATTGTGCAGGAGAGACGGAGCTTTCCAACGATATCTCTGTTGACATGGTGCAAACAGCAGTCGCTGTACTTTATGTTACGTTAGAATGATAACTTTCTGTGAGGGAATGCTCCGGTTTTGGAACAAAATTAACATGGGATCACTCCGGTCATTGTACGTACTTCGTCTCACTGGAATATTAACGGTCAGATTGAATACAACATTAATCCCATTTCTCCGGCCAATGACGGGAGAGTTTTAAAAGTGACAAAACACTGTTCCAGACATTTAAAAACACTTAAACAATTAAACAATGTTTACCCAGGATTCAGGCACCTTCCTGCTTGTAGTGATGCGCCCTGGAGGTATCAGACTATTTAAAACATATATACCCAGGATTCAATCACTTTTCCTGGCTTGTAAAGTGCTGTGGAGCAGCCTGTTCTCTGGGTAAACTCTATTTGCATTGAAATTACTATTTCTGCTATCACTATCACCACTTTTCCCCACTTTTCAAACACTTATTCCTGGGTAGAAAATCCATGTGTTGCATGGTGCTCTCTGGGTACTCTCTCCCTCTATTCACACCACTTTTTCCCCGCCTTTCAAACACTTATTCCTGGGTAGAAAATCCATGTTCTTACTGGCACTGGTTCTAACAATACTTTAGCCCACATCAGAGCCCTGTTCCCTGGGTAATAGAGTGATGTGCCCTGGGTCTATGGGTGTCTGGGTGTGTGGGTCTCTGGGTCTCCGTGCGTCTCTGTGAGTCTCACACCCTGCTTCTCCGGGGTGCTGGAGAGTCATTTTCAGGCTCTTCTCCACAATTGTCCCCCTAAAAATTATTTATAATCATTATTTTTGCATTGAAATGATTTATGTCATCATTAATATGGTTCCCTAACACAATGCACATCCTGCATAATGCTTTAATCAGGCGTTTTAACACTTTTTTCCATGAAAATGATTTTTAATCACTATCATGGGGCTCTATAAATCAAATTCCGGGTAATTTGGAGCACAATTGTATCTTTTACTATTTAAATGTATTTGTATTAGATCTTTTTGGGCTAGAAAAGTGACATTTCTGGGTGATTTTGTCAGTTTATGGAGCTTAGCTCACAAATCCTGGAGGTTCCAGGCCGAATTTGGGTACTCATAGTTGGCCTGCCATGTGCCCCTAACCGTGGAAAGAAGAAAAAAAATGAAGAAAACGGTTAATTACATCTTAAAATAATCAAAAATGAAGTTTTAAAAAAATTTTGAAAAAATGACTGAGTGCCAACAGAGAAGGGGCTCGAAAAAGCTCAACCCTTTGGCGCATCGGGCCGAACCCCCGGACACTTTTCCACTTCTCCGTCGCAACTTACAACGGAGAGGGGGGAAAAAGATTCCCCTTCTCCGTCGAAAAATGCATTCATCCATTTCAGACTACCGTCAGCACGAAATCGGAAACCCGGTTTTTGAGAGGCTTTTGTCTGATGTCCTGGAGGAATGTATCCGCTCCATGTGCACTCTGGCTCGGACAGATTTGTTGCCTGGAGACCCCCCATTCTGGTTCTTACCAAACTTTAAGTTTGCAAACTGGTCTCTGGATGAATGGAAGGGGAGTTTGAGGGGACTCTACCATAATTATGAGGCACTATTTTCGGATACATTTTCTCACTTTCACCAGTGGTTCTCCAAAAAGTTAACTCAGACTTTTGTGACGCTGGAGGAATGTAAGGGGAGTTGACAGGGGACTCTACCCGGCTTATGATGCACTATTTTCGGATAGTTTTTTTCATTTTCATGCCGCGTTGCCTGGAGGATAGGACCGAGAGATGACAGACTCTCTGGCTGCCTCACAAGTCACTATTGTTGGACACTTTATTTGCTTTAACCCGGTTCTATCACTCTTTCCTCTTTTGACCATAAAACGCGTTTCCTGCTGGGGTACTGCCTGGTTCCGGTGCACCCCATACCCTCTCATGGTCGGGGCACCATGAATTGATGCACCTGACCCAATGTTGCCATCACCAGCCCTGCGTTGGTGCGGAGGTGGGACTATTTAACCCGATGGTAATCCAAGTCCTCCCTTGGTCCGTGCACCATGAATTGAAGCATCGGACCCAGTGTTGCAATCACCGGTTACGCTAACGCATATAAACGGAGAAACAGAACAGAATTTGAATACAATTAATTGTGTCTGTTTTACTAAGGATGTCGTCCGAATGCCCGGTGTGCAGACTCTTCTATCTGGCGTTGAACAAACACCTTAACCCTTCTCTTGCATTTCGGGTAAAAAGTGACTGAATGACTTTTGTTTTAATCATAAGTATTGTGTTTTTCATCCAATTGCCTCAATACCTTATGTTATCCTCCACACTAGTACATATACACGTTATGATCACCACTTGCATTGAATTTTGAGTGATTTATTCAACAGTGAATAAACCCATGATGTTTTTGGTCAGAATTGACCGCCATAGCAAATGAATGGGTATGAGTGTATTATCTTCATCCTACAGATGGAAAACATCTATATACACACACACACGCAAATACACACAAGTTACGGGAACCTCTCCCTTTCTTGTGCTGTATGATACAATGTATCACACCTTCTCACAGGTGCGAGCTCTGTGCCCCTCGAGAAACACATCTCCGTCTCCAGTAAACACAGCCTACATGGCAAGCATCTTTATAATATACAGTAATGTAAAATAAGCACTATCTTTGAACTTACTACAAAAAATAATATGAAATCCACCCCTGGTGTCATTTTGTCTGTCACACCTTGAGTCTACTTGCTTATTTGACTGTTTAAATGAGATGTCAACCATCAAAATCGGATAAGGGGTTCCAGAGATATCACTGTGCAAAACACACCGGTCAATTTTGACCGAAAATAGCATGGGAAGGGGGGTATGACCTAACGCAAGAGAAGGGTTAAGCACAAACATGCAGTGTGGAACTTTATGGAGAGAGGCATCATCCTGAAAATGGCCAGTGGCAGGATAAATGTTCGGACCAAACCCTGTCCCATCACAGGGTGTTCGTATGCTGGGAAGAGACTGGACCGTCATGTCACTCATGGAGCAACCCTGCAGTTGCTCCATGACCTCCGAGAGACTACCCAGCTAGAAATGTTTGGTTCTAAAAACATTCTGAGAATGTTACATTCATTGTTCGAGGAATGTTTTTAGCGGGAAGTTTTCTTTTGGTTCCCAGATCGTTCTTCTGAAAGGTAGGATAACGTTCTCTAAAAACATTCTTAAAATGTTTGGTGATAACATTGTTAGAACATTATGCCCTACTTTTCTTAAAACGTTTTCAGCAGAAGCTTTTATTTTGGTTCCCAGAATGTTCTTCTGAAAGGTAGGATAACGTTTTTTAAAAACATTCTTAAAATGTTTGGTGATAACCTTCCTAAAATATTTTTGATAACATTGTCAGGACATTATGCCCTACTAGTCTTAAAACGTTTTCAGCAGAAGCTTTTATTTTGGTTCCCAGAATTTTATACAGAAAGGTAGGATAACAGTCTCTAAAAACATTCTTAAAATGTTTTTGATAACATTGTTAGAACATTATGCCCTACTGTTCTTAAAACGTTTTCAGCTGCAAGTTAGAGTTTTTTATGTTGCCAGAATGTTATCATTTGAGAGAAGGATAACATGCTTTATGTTTAAAACATTATGCAAATGTTCTGTGGTAAAAATTTACTAAAATATTTTTACATTATTAGAACATAAAGACATAATATTCCTGTAATTGTTCAACTCAAAATTCCTGGGTAACTGGACTGACCACTGTGGTCATTAGGATGATTTTGATAGTTTACTTAACTATTGGAATTTGACTATTAATCAGCTGGTGAAAGTTTTTTATTAGAAAAGGGGAGCTAGGAGTGGAGGTTGGTTATGGCAGCAGTGGGAAACAGTTGTCCCAGGGTGGAGAGGCCTGGCTGGTCTTGGGAGTGTGGAAGGCCTTGGATTCGTCCTGGGATAGACACAAAAATGAGTGTGAGGCAAAAGCAGGCAAAGTTATCAAAGAATATGCTGGCAAAAAGCTCGACCGGCACACAACAAACCGTTCACAGCAACAATCCGGCGGGGAATTAGTGCAGGCTGCAGGCTTTCATAGTGTGGCTGATGAGCAGGTTGCAGGTGTGGTTGATTGGAGATTGCTCCCAGTCGTGTAGAGCAGACCAGCAGGCAGGTGGGGGGAGAGAGACACACACACAGTAGAAACAAAGGCTGCAGTCGAATAGTCCATTTAGCTTAGGAACCTTCCCATACGAGTGAAATGACCCGGAAGTCCGTCAGTGGCAGCCATAATAAGTGCCGTTCGAATTCTCTAGATGACAGGAAAGAAGGTTTCAAACTTCCTTTATAACCTCCTTTAGCTTAGGAACCACTGGACCTCCCTAACCGAAAGGAGAGGAGAAAATGCTGCCCCACAATGCCTTGCAGCCGCAGCATTTGACGTCACACAACAGTCGGCCGTTCACGGTAGTGATGGCGAGATGAAGCCTTATGAAGCTTTGAAGCTTTCCAGCTAATTGGTTCGCAAAAGGGTTCATCTCATGAGGCTTCATCATGGGCTTCATTTGAACACAAGCCCCCCCTGTTGGTCAAAGTGTGTACAACAGGCAGGTTGGACATCTCAACAGTGTGCTCAATCTCATACCAAGTTCCCAATGAGTAAAGCCTTAGAATAACTCTAAACAACGAACATTACATCATATTTTCATGTTAACAATATTGTATTTATTCCAGTTTAATGATTGTGATTGAAAAGCCTAAGGAGGCTGGTAAACATTGCAAAGAGGGATTTGTATTCTTTAATAATATTCATAAACTTAACCATGTTGTAGCCTGAGAAAGGCTAAACCATATCAAAGAATACATTTATTAAGTACATTATCTCATTTAGCTGTAGCTTTTATACACAACAAAAAATAAGTATTGTTCAGCCGTTGAACCAGGGACCCTGCGGTCATGAGTCAACTGCTTTCCAGCTGAGCCACAGCACACACGCTGAAGCTCCCTGAAAACACTGTAAGATATCTATTCCTGTATTATTGATGTTTTTATTCCTACATTTATTTATGCTTGTATCTATTTATTATGACATGTTCCGACCTCTATATGAGTGAGAGTATGAGTTCTCTTAATTCCATCGTGTCACCGGGCCCGGGTGCAGGAGGGGTAATATGGTTCTTCTTATTATACATCCATCATGAGTGTTGTGGTTCAACGGTTCAACCGATCTGAATTGCTTCCTGAAGCAGTCACGTGGTATCGACAGGCAGCGAGGCTTCGTTTGTCATCGATGACATCACTGGCCCAAAACGATACAAGCCTCGACACAGGCTTCACAAAAAGCTTCGGGGATTACTCGACACACGCTCCGAAGCCTCGGCGCAATACGTAACATCACTACCACACACTACACACATTACTGATTAACTGACTTCATACAGTAGTTAACTTAGTTTCTTTAAATAAATGCACTTTAATTGGATATGAATCATGTGTGGTCTCCTTCTCCCATGTCACGCCCTGGCTCAAGGACGGACAAAAGGAGACCACACATGATTCATGTCCAATTAAAGTGCATTTATTTAAAGAAACTAAGTTAATTGAAGTCAGTTAATCAGTAATGTGTGGGTGTGTGAACATGCATCAGTATAAAAACCCTTGAGCCAGGGCGTGACAGCTTACACACACAGGTGTTTCATAACGTCGTCACCACAAACACAAACAAACAGACTGGAGTTTAAAGACTGTCTCAGCCTATTATTTTCTGTCTGATGGAGACTTCATACTGACTTCAACACGTTCCACATATGTTACATTATTGGTGACGTTTGGTTTTAGTTCAAAAGTTTGCAGTTAAAATATTCTGATGCTTTTCAAAGCGTTTTTACTCTTCTTAATACACATTAATTCACTCCTACTTACATTTAATATTTAACTCCTTCAGCCTACTTTCAGCTACAGAAACCATTCAACTATTACATTATTCAGCTATTTCAGGACATTGAGGCATGTTGTTGTTTTTACCTTTTTAAACCTTTTCTTTTGATTATTAAAGATGGGGTAGGTAAGTTTGAGAAACCGGCTCGAGATACACTTTTTGTTATATTCCATGGAATGCTCTTAACATCCCGATAGCAATGAATATCTTAAGAGCTTTGACAAAAAATACATAAAAAAATGTCATCTGTGGAAGCCGTAATACTGTAAAAAGCACGACCAATCATCTGAGCCAGCCCGGCTAAAATAACTGGATGGCCTACCTGCCTGTCAGCCTTCCATCTGTGCACAAACTTATCTCGTGCCCTCATTGGTCATGTGCGCGTTCGTGTGTGTTGGAGGAGGGGCTCTGTAAGGAAGTGGCAGATTTTTTCCGGTTGTGTATTTTCAAATTCTAGCGCAGTCGAGCTGGTTTCTCCAAAATGACCTACCCAACCTTGAAGGAAACAGGAAGGAATCAGATGGAAGGATTGTGCTTATTGTGAAAGTTGAGAGAAAATATTCAAGTGTGGAGTTGCATTGCATGTCATATCCGCAGTGTTTGGAAGTAGTACTTTAAAGGTCTCCTATTATACTGTTTTTCATCAATATATTATAGGTCTCAGATCTATAAAAAACATGTCTCTGAAGTGTTTGGCTCCAAATACCAAACAGATCATTGCAGCAATGATCCGCACTGTTTCAGCCCTGTTACTTTAGATGAAAATAAGGAGCCACTCCCCACGCCCCTCTGAGAGATATTTGGTTGAAAAGAACACAATCATAAAGTGGCCAAAATCTGATCAGCTCATTTTATATAAATGAATCGTGACAAAAAGTGAGCACATGGGGACACATGTGTATGTATAAAATATGAAAAAGTGGATTTTGCATAATAGGTGACCTTTAGAAACCAGAGATGACTGTTTGTTGTGAATACTCAATCACTACAACTATGGATGAAACATTTATTAATTAATTAATATTAATTGCATAATAGACTTATGAGAGGGAATTTATTGTTGTATTGGGACTTGTGTGACATATTTCATCCACCTCTTTTCATCTATATATTAACACAAGATGGGAAAACTCAGGTAGTCTGGACCATTTCAAGCTGTAGACCCCCGCTGACCAACTGCTTGTTTTTATTTGTTTAGCTGTCTCTAAACTTGTGCAGCAGGCCATCAATCAGCAGCTCCAGCCTTCGGACATGATTTCCACGCACAAGAGTGATTATACACATCTCAATTGAACCTTATTCAAGATAATTTTCTCAATATTAAAGCCTTTTTTCCCAGTACAGTGGAGAGCTGCAATCAAAGAGCTGCTAAAGAACAGACAGCCGCCCAGCTGTGAGGGAGTCGCCGCTGAAAGAATCAATGCCTTTTCTACAGCAATTTTCCTCCAAAGATAATTGCCCCATAATAACAGCTTCATCCAGGGTTTTATGTAAAAGATTGAGTCACTTCTCTTGGCTTTGTACAGCAGAGGAGGGAAGAGTGGGAAATAATCTATCTTGAGGTAAACACAGTGCTGGTGGAGTTCAGTGAGAGTCAACGTTTGTCTTGGAGATTCAGAAAGAAAACTTTCCTGATCCAGTTTGATTTCAAAGTCTGAGTGATTCAAGACAAAAGGGTCACCTGTTTATCTGATACATTTTATTTTTGATTGGGTTGTACAGAAACGTTAAGTTAGAGGAAGTATATTGTGCATCCTTTATGTTGGATTACTGAGATATGGAACTTTGTCAAGGCTATAAAGGATATCAACTCTCCACAAATTCAATATTTTACGTGATGAAGGTGCTGGATAAAAGTCAGCAGATCACCAAAGATAATACAAATGATCCTGAGATTCATCGGTTAGTTGTTGAGATAGTTCACTCACAACCACAAATCTCAACAGTATGGTGGCGCTGGATAAAAAGTAATGGGATCGCCAAAGTAGTAGGATGCATTTTTCCTTCGTATAAATTATTAACATTTAAAAAATTGCATAACTATCCAAAGAGTTTTTTTGTGGTGGTCTGACCGTCAGAGCTTCATTGCCACCCCTACATGGCTTAAAATGAGCAAAATAAACCGCATTGGAGGAATTTATTTTGAAAAAATCTATTACTATGCTCAGAATGATGTTGAGCACCTTAAGCTGATCAGCAACGATGTATTTGCAATTTAAGGGCAGTCTTTTGATCCCAAGCACAACCATAAAGCAATTTCAATTTGTTACGACTCTAATTTAACCCTCTGAAAACATGCTGAGACTCATGGGTAATGTATCTTAGGTCAATTGCCAAACCAAATAAGCAAAGAAAAAGGAAAAATAAAAACAAAGATGTTCAATTATAACTGATGGCCATTACTTATGAATATATATACTGGTGAAATTAATTATGAATATATATACTGGTGAAATTACCCAGGAAACCCATAATGTTTCTATGTTGATGAACGTTGATGAGATCATTAAAGGCCTGGCACACCTGCACAGCTGTTTTCAATCAGCGGCTGATTAGTGCTCTGGTTCAGGTCAGATGGAGTGATTTAGTGGAGGTGACCAAAGTTTATTTCTTAAAAGAATGATAAGGGATAATTTATCCTCCACTAACAGGTGCAACTAAACAAACAGGAGAGAGGGAAACATTTGTACACATCCCCACACTCAGACAGGGCCTAATCAAGCTGATTAAGTGAAAACACCTCGGAGAACACCGGGTGTCTATGGGAATTTAAAAGAAGTGTTAAAAAGTACTTTCAGAACAAACAGCTGCTGATAATTGGTAACTACATTTAACATGTCTTTATGGAGTTAATTAGGTCTTTAAATGCGGTTTTATGTTAGACATAAACAGCACTGTTGCAAAATCAGCCAAGAAGAGGATCCTCTAACAAATAGAGAGAATGCTTCATGTTAAATATGGAAGGCATCCATAACTATAAAATGCATTTCCTGCTGAAAATGCGTGTGAATGCTGTAAACTGTGTACATTTGTTGCTAAATTTAGCTGAAAATGCAGAAAAAGCTAAATATTATATTAATTGAATAGTCTCTGTAGCTGCTTTTAGCTACAAAAAACAAGTGTGTTGCTGAACTGAAATACATTGCAATGACTTTGTTGAAAACTTGAACATGAAATGTTGAACTGGAAGAGTAAAAAAAATAGTGGAGAAGCTTAATATGTAAAAGAAAAGGTTTAAAAAAGGTATAAACAACAAAATGTATAGCAATGTCCTGAAATAGCTGAATAATGTAAAAGTTGAATGGTTTCTGTAGCTGAAAGTAGGCTGAAGGAGTTCAATTTAATTAGTAGAGAATGAATGTGTATTAAGAAGAGAAAAGAAAGTAAAAATGCTTTGAAAAGCAGCAGAATATTTTAACTGAAAACTTTTGAACTAAAACCATACGTCACCAATAATGTATAAAATATGTGGAACATGTTGAAGTCAGTATATGAATTCTCCATCAGACAGAAAATAATAGGCTGAGATTGGGGTGGGCGATATTGAAAAAAATATTATCACGATATTTTTTCATGTAGGTTATTATGGTTATTTTTCAAGTCACTTAACAGTACAAGCACCTACAAGGTAACAGAAACTAAAACAAAAAGGAGTAACAGACCAAAATAGCATTTCAAGCTGGTTTTATTTCAGAAATGAATCCCTGAATGAACAATTCAACATTTTGATATGGCTTCAAGGCACAATTTCTCAGTATAAAAATGAACTTTCTGAGATAGCACTAGCAGTGAACATCAATAAACATGAAAAGGAGGGTAAAACATAACAAAGTAAAACATAAAACATCAATGAGGAAAAGTCAATGCCAAACAATTAAAATGTAAACTTTAGACTTCAAGTGCAATAAAAGACTTTAGCATAACTGAAGGGAAAAGTTTATTTTTTTTATAGTTTTTTTTTCAAAGATTTATCACGATAGATACGATATCTCTGAAAAAGCATATCGTGGAGACCTAATATCGTCACGACGATATATATCGTCATATCGCCCCGCCCCTAGGCTGAGACAGTCGTTGTGTTTGTGTTTGAGGTGACGATGTTATCAAACACCTGTGTGTGAGCCCAGAGATCAAAGGTTACCATGGTGATGTGCAGTGATCAGTGAAAGGAGAGCCTTTCCATTGTTCTGAATGAGAAATTAACCTCTTACATTTCTAACTATAGTTTAAATACGGCATCTGCTATCGGTAAAATGTCAATGCGTGGAGCATGTCAGGACCCTGAGGAGTGTCTCAGTCTGATTTATTTGTGTACTTTCGGGTTAATAATGTGGCTTTTTGGCAGATTAACTAAAGGTGTGCAGCTGGTGCTGTGATGAAAGATGAGGCTGAATTTACAATGGGCCTTAATGGAGACATGTTGAAAGTGTTTGTCACTTCATGCCCTCAAGAGGCATTTTCTTAAAGTTCTTTGCTTCAAATGTTTTTATTTTTCAACCTAATGGAGGTTTTCCTACAATTCAAGCATATAATGATGTCCCAGGAGAGTAGGGTGTGGGAATTATGGCAGTTTTAAAAAACAAATTTAAGGCGAATTTCAAGCTCTCCTCCACTCTAACTGTGACATCATGCACTCTAAGCCTTAACGAGCTGCGCAACACAGACTAATGTTAACATTTGAAGAAGGCCTCTTTACCAAGCTCCAAACTAAGATAAATATCTCAAAATGTGTATAAAATATCAAAAATCTGAAGAATGAGTTTTATAGCTGAATGTCTTGTGACCATTTTAAAGTTAGAATGAAGTCTCTAGCTGAAAGTATGTGGAAGGAGTAGCATTTGGTGCACCGTGTAGGAGGTAAAAGAGGATTTGAAGGTTCATTCCATTGAGTTACATGTTCAAAAAAGAGTTTAAAAAGCTGAATATTTCAAAAACTATAACATATTTTTAACAAGTTGAAAGTTTCCCATCATGTACTGAAAAAGCTGAATATTTTTGATATTTGAATGTAGCTGAAAGTATGCTGAAGTTATTGAGAGCCAAACTATTTGGTGAAATAAGAAGAAGAAGAATTCCATTAATGATAAAAAACGTTTATTGTGGTATATTTCACATCGTATTTTATGATTAGAAACAGCCAATCAACTCAAGTGCTTTATTCAGCTGCTTCTTTTCCCTGTAAAAAAGCAAACAAAATATAAATACATACAGTGTATAACAAGCATAAACATCATACTCTGCATACATCTGAATGTTTTCTCTGTCGTTCATTTCATAAAGATTTGGGCTATATTTGTTCTGTCAAGACTTAAGTATTGCATTAAGAGATATTTAATTTAATTTTCATTCATAAAAGCTGAAATGTCTTTATAGTTACCTTGCCAGAGTCACGGCCCTTTGCTCTCAGTTTGTTGACCTGGGACTCTGCAATGTCAGCACGCTCCTCAGCCTCCTCCAGCTCATTTTGAACCTTCCTGCACTTGGACAGATGAGTATTGGCTTGTTCCTCCTGGAATAAGAGATACATAGTTTAAGGTACAGAAACCTTCAAACACTTTAAAATATAATATAAGAATGTGATGGTAATCTTAACAATCGGCAAGATTTGCTGGTAAAAATAAATCTGACATATCTACAAAACAGTGTATATATTGTCCTTACCGCCTCCTCAGCCTGCCTCTTGTAGGCCTTCACCTTCAGCTGCAATTTGTCAACCAGATCCTGCAGCCTGGCAACATTTTTCTTGTCCTCCTCAGTCTGTGCCAATTTAGATTTGCATGTTTAAATATTTTAAAAGGTTAGTATATTATATGAATTGGTACTGTACATTTTAACTATGAAAGTAACCATACCTGATAGGTGAGCTCCTTAACTCTCCTCTCATATTTGCGGACACCTTTAACAGCATCTACTCCACGTCTCTGTTCAGCCTCAACCTCTGCTTCCAGTTCACGCACCTTTTGAATAACATTAAAACATTAAGTATCCAGCTTGTTTTCAAAAGGTTTCTTTCAGCTATATAAATCTTAGTATGACTTTTTCTTACCCTAGACTCCAGTTTCTGGAGCTGCTTCTTGCCACCCTTCATGGCCAGGTTCTCAGCCTCATCCAGACGGTGCTGCAGGTCCTTAACAGCAACCTCCAGGTTCTTCTTCATCCTCTCCAGATGAGCACTAGTATCTTGCTCCTTCTTCAGCTCCTCAGCCATCATAGCAGCCTACAGGAGACATCAAAACATGTTAATTAGAAATATCAACAAAAAAAATGGCCATTAAAAGTAGGAACACATGGCATTGAAACCTACATCAGTGATGGCCTTCTTGGCCTTCTCCTCTGCATTCCTTGCTTCCTGCACAATGTCATCCACTTCACCCTGGACCTGGACCAGGTCGGTCTCAAGCTTCTTCTTGGTGTTCACAAGGCTTGTGTTCTAAAAAGGTACAAATATTTAGCCTCTGAAGTCATCACATGCCTAATATTCATGTTAGTTGAAATTGTATTTGATTTTTGAATTATTTAAATGATTAGGTTTGTTCACCTGAGAGTGCAGAAGTCCAACACGCTCACTGGCATCAACCAGCTCTTGCTCAGCAATTTTGCGACTTCTCTCTGTCTGTTCCAGAGCGGCTCTAAGTTCCTCAATTTCAGCCACCATAAGACCGTTTCTACGATCCACCATAGCAGCCTGCTCCTTGAAATCCTCCTGGGCTCTGACAGCATCATCAAGGTGCAGTTGTGCATCCTAGTGAGAAAAAGATCAGACATGTATCCATGAATGCCAAAATGTAGCCCAATCTACCATAGTTGGAAAATAAACAGTTCCTTTTCTATACCTTGAGCTGTGCCTGCACATTCCTGAGCTGCTTCGTGGACTCAGCAGCCTGGCGGTTGGCATGGCTGAGCTGAATCTCCATCTCATTCAGATCTCCCTCCATCTTCTTCTTGATTCTCAGGGCATCGTTCCTGCTCCTGACCTCAGAATCCAGAGTGCTCTGCATGGAGTCAGTCACTCTCTGGCTGTTCCTCTTGATCTGTTCCATCTCTTCATCTTTCTCTGCCAGCTTCCTGTCCACCTCACCCTTAATCTGGTTGAGCTCCAGCTGGACACGCAGGATCTTAGACTCTTCATGTTCCAGAGTTCCCTAATGAAATCAAACAATTAAACACTCATCTTTGCCTTCAAACACTGATATGAAGCTTAGCGCAAGTTCAATAAGGAAGACCTAACACGAGTCACTTACACGTCACTCGATGGCTCCCTTCCCCCCTCATTAAATATGAGGGCGTCACCCTTCAGCAGCCAACGGCTGCACATGCTAAATTCCTTAAATGCCTGCTCTTCCTCCCTGTCAGTTGTCATTTGCAGATGACCGCAACCCGCCTCCACCCCTCTCGCCTCCAGTCTTCTCCAGGACAAAGCTAAACCTTCCCTCTTCAGACCGGTCTCACCTACTCAGCACCACCACCAGTGTCTAGACCCCGGGGATTTCATCGGAGCGGTGCTTTCCCTCCTAAATGATTATCCTGCAAACCGGGGCCTAATCGCCAAAACACCATTACATTTTTCTGTTGTATTATCATGGCAATCATTTCATTCATATGACGTGTAAACAATAAATATGTAATTCTTACATCACGTCTCTCCGGTTTGAAATATATTTGTCAATGATTTTTAATGTTATGAACTCCCAGGAAAGAAATACCTCAGCCTCTTCAAGAGCTGTCTGGATCTCAGTCTTCTCTGTCTCCACCTGCTTCTTGGTCTTCTCCAGCTCATGGATACTCTTGCCAGTCTCACCAATCTGTTCAGTCAGATCTGAGATCTCCTCTGCAGAAAGATACATGGGGTTTATCATATTGTTGAGCCTTAAATGGTAAAATATCAACAAAATGTCCAACTCATGTTGAACTCTGTGACATTATGTAGAACTCACGTTGCAGATTCTTGTTTTCACGCTTCATGGTCTCCAGATGATCAAGAGCCTCCTCATAAGAGTTCTTCATCTTGAACAGTTCAGTGCTGAGAGAACGAGCCTCCTTCTGTGCTCCCTCAAGCTCTGCCTGACCCTCCTCGTACTTCTGCTTCCACTCTGCCAACACCTGAATAACACGATGCATACAGTTTATTTGGTTATCTTAAAGTATCAGGGCAAAATAAATATTCATGTCATTGTTTGTGTGTTTTGACCAAACTCAGTAAATTGTGTTACCTTGTCAAAGTTCCTCTGCTTTTTGTCCAGGTTGGCAGCAAGGCCATTGGCCCTCTCCACATCAATCATGAGGTCCTCCACCTCACTCTGGAGCCTCTGTTTGGTTTTCTCAAGAGAAGCACACTTGGAATTCACTGCCTCAATCTGTTCCTCAGCCTCCTGAAGGCGCTGGGCAAGCTTTTTCCTGTTTGAAAATTGAGGTATTTGTGGCTCAGTTAAACTCATAAAGTTACAAGTTATTTTCTAGTTATATTTGCATGTATGAAACAACTAATTACCGTATTAATTAATCTAAATGATTGGCCTCAAAGTAAGAAGCTATACACATTTTAAAATACAAATGTTATTACCAGCAATTCAGGAATCAGTAGAGTTTTTGCTGAAATGCTACACCTCTGGCCATTCAACAGTTGGAATGTCACTCACTTGGATTCCTCAAGCTCCTCAGTGCGCTGGATAGCATCAGTTTCATACTTCGATCTCCACTGAGCCACCTCACTGTTGGCCTTGGACATTCCACGCTGCAGCTCAGCCTTGGCCTCCTGCTCCTCTTCAAACTGCTCCCTCAGCAGATCACAGTCATGGCGGGCTGATTGCAGGCCATGGGCAAGAGCATTCTTGGCCTGTTGTAAGAAATATTATTAACATTTACACAATTTCTAAATCACAAACAAATCATACAAATATATACTATCTTAATGGTTTCTTACCTTAACCTCCTCCTCAATCTGTCTCTTCAATTCATCAATCTGCTGTGTGGAGGCCTGCTTGCCTCTGGTCAACTGAGAGACAAGAGCTTCCTTCTCTTCAACTTGACGGCTGAACTCACCTTGTGTGAAAAATATTATAATACGTTAGTTTGTGTTACGTTTCTCATTCATATACTCCACAGATGGTTCACCAAAAACATGTAGATACCATTTTCTGTCAGGAGACGTGCTTTCTGTGAACTTGTGTCATTGATTTGGCGGACGTTTTCATCATTCTTGGTCTTCAGTTCGCTAAGTTGGTCCTCGAGAGTACGGCACATCTTTTCAAGATTTCCCTAATGAGGAAGAAATCAACAAGATTAGTGATCAGATTGTATTCACAAAATAATTTACATGATGTACTATATTCATATTGGTAACATATAATATAATAAAAAAAGCATGTAATGCTAGTGTACCTTTGCCTTAGCAACATTCTCCATGTTGCTAGAGAGGTCATCAATCTCCATCTTGTATTCACTCTTTTCCTTCTCAAGCTTCTGCTTGACACGCTGGAGGTTGTCAATCTGCTCTCCCAGCTCAGCAACACTGTCAGCCTGCTTCTTGCGAAGGGCAGCAGCAGTTGCTTCATGCTGCAGAGTGGACTCCTCAAGATCACGACGGAGCTTCTGGAACTCAGCCTCACGCTTCTTGTTCATCTCAATCTGAGCAGCAGTGGCACCTCCAGCCTCCTCAAGCCTCTCACTGATCTCCTCAAGTTCCCTGGAGAGGTCAGCTCTCTGCTTCTCAACCTTGGCACGAGCTGCACGCTCAGCCTCAATCTCTTCTTCCAGTTCCTCAATACGAGCCTGTTGAATGTAGATGTTTTCTCTTTTAGCAATCATTCACTTTATTACACATAATAGCAAATGTATGCAGTATTGTTAAGTGTAACACAATATCTCACCTGGAGCTCCTTGATCTTCTTCTGGAGCTGAGCACCCAGAGACTGCTCATCTTCAATCTTGCTAAGGAGCTGACTGCATTCAAAGTCCTTCCTGTGAACAAAATTGATAAAGTGCATTGAGTTCATGCCATTGAACACTTCTTTAAAAAAATGTATGTTGTTTAAACAGAAAAACTAAGCTACTTTTTGATTTTCTCATCAGACTGCTGCTTGTCATTCTCAAGATCCATGACGGATTCCTGGGACAGTTTGAGATCACCCTCAAGCTTTCTCTTGGTTCGCTCCAGGTCCATACGCAGCTTCTTCTCTTGCTCCAGAGAACCCTCAAGCTAAACAAAGGTATATATTTTGAATTATCATGTTCAAGAATAATCTTGCTTTGCCAAATCAAGTGACTGTAAACTTACATCATCCACTTGCTGCTCAAGCTTGGTCTTGGCCTTGGTCAGAGTGTTGACTTTGTCTTCCTCTGCCTGCAGGTCATCAAGAGTCTGCTGATGAGACTCCTGAAGGGCTTTCTTTTCCTTGGTTAGCTTAGCAACGCTCTCATCCTGGGAGGCCATCTCCTCGGTCAGGTTCTTCACCTAAGTGTGCAAGAAATATTTTGTTAATACAAATACATAATTATAATCTCACTACCTGATGGACAGATCATTGATTACAAACCTTGTTCTCAGTGGCATGTTTCTCCTTTTCCACTTTGGCCAAGGTAAGCTCCAGGTCATCAATATCCTTCTTGAGCTCAGAGCATTCATCCTCCAGCTTTCTCTTCTTGGCAGTGAGCTCAGCATTCATTTCCTCTTCATCCTCCAGTCTCTCAGTTGTCTCTTTGAGTTTGGCCTCCATCTGAATCTTACTCTTGATGAGTCCCTCACATCTCTCCTCAGCATCAGTGAGATTGTCTCCTTCCTAGACAATTTTCATAAAAATACATGTTAGCTCATATTCACAAACATGAAAAAGGGTATTTGTCTGTTGACTAGGGCTGCAACAAAAAACTAATCTGATAATTGATTAATGAAACGATTAATCGACTATTCGGACTATTACTGTATGCCTTGCACAATTTCAACTTTTAGATTTAGCTTCAGGTTGTTTTAGGCATGTGGAAACTAACAATGAAGACAATAAAGATGAATACTTGATTCAAAAATATATATATTATTAAATTAACAAAACACATTTTGAACAAAATTAACATAGCTTTTAATTTAAATTAAAAAATGATATTTCACATCAAAAGAAACAACAGTGTTTTAACAAATCGTATTAAATAATCTGATGAAAGAACTGTAAACAGAATAGCTGAAACTTTAACAAAATAAATAACTCTGTTACCTCTAATCATTAACCCATGTTTGTATCATTTAGTTAACTCTGTGTTTTGCTGCTAGCATACATAACACCTGACGTGAAAACGTTACTCGTGGACGGGGCTACAGAGCTACTAGAAAGACAGTCGAACCCGGTGCATTCCTCCGTCTGGATGTGGAGCACTTTTGCTAAATGTTTAGACAAATTTCTCGTGTTCCCGCCCTTACATGCTAAACTCTTATTGCACTTTTGGCAACGAGCATTCTCCACATCGAGACGGGTAAAGTTTAACCACACCTCGGAGCACGTTCTCTCCGCCATCTCCGCAGTGTGTTGCTGCATCTAGCAGCTGCGTGTGTGTGTAAACTGCCCCGCCCCCTCGCACACAGACGGGGGAGAGAGAGATCTCGTCTGATCGAAAATACATCATAGATGCATTTGTTTGTCTTTTTGCATATTAGAAACGAGTTGGCGACACCAAGACTGCGATATAATGTTTTTGTAGCAATAATACATGACATATATTTTTTAAAAGTACCGATAAAAAGAGCAATAACGTTGGAGCTTAACAGCGTGTAAAACACATGTGATGACGTCGCCAACGAATCGACGACTGAATTAGTTGGCAACTAATTTGGTAATCGATTTTAATCGATTAAGTCGATTAGTTGTTGCACCCCTACTGTTGACGTTTACTTACAGATGCTACTTGCAGAGCTAGATCAGTCTTCTCCCGCAGAAGGGAAACCATCTTCTCCTCCAGTTGCTTCTTCTTGGCCAGGGCAGCAGCCAGGTCAGTTGTCATTTTTTCATAGTTCTCCTTCATATTTGCCAGCTCCTTCTCAGTTTCAGCACTCTGCAGCAGAGGCTTAATCTTGTAGTAGACCTTCATCCATGGCCAGTGTTTGACATTCATGAAGGAGCGCACGTTGTACTGGATGGTGTATACGGCTTCCCTGCACAGAAAAAATTGATTTTAGACAATATATTTATTTCTTTACACCATTGATCAGAATTAGCAGATTTCAACGTGCCTCCTTGCTGTCATCTTGACAAACTCCGTTCTCATGAGATAACCACGACACAAAGCCTGAGTAATTCTGACCAGAGATGCCAGTTTTTCATCTCTCATCTCCTCAAGGGTACCCAGCAGGCCAGCCTTGAAGAACACCTGAACAAACAGAAACAAAAAATTATTTCAGAATCAGAATACCTTTTTTCGAGGAGGGGAAATATAAATGTCTTTCAGCAAATAAATGATGAATTCAAGTAATGAACACTTGAAACATTTTATAACAAGCAAGCAAACAAATAAAATGAAATATGTGACTTATATTTACATGATGGTTTTTGGTTGGATGGAATGGTTTTAAGGCCAAGTCTTAATTACTTGTTTCATCATAATCAAGGAAGTATTGTTTTTTATCTTTTATTATTTGCCGGGATGGAAAAAGAAAGGCTACCAGAGTTGACCTCCTGAGGTAGTTTCATTAAGTACATGTATAATACATACAACCATAATCAAAGTGTCATACAACAAATACACTGTACAGCGTCTTTGGTAAATATTCATTAACTCAGTTATGAAGTAAATGTAAAGTACTTACCTTGGTGTGTCCAAATTTATATTCATCATGAGGAACATCAATTGACCCAAGCAGCTTCTCTGAAGCCTTCTTGTTGTCCATGAACTGACCGTCAGGGATGACACCGGCATTCAGCACCTTGTATCTATATGAAAGAGTTTATTGTCAGGAGGAGCATTACATTGTAATAATGAGAGGTTAAAATTCTATGTGTAAAACATTATACCTCTGCTTGAAGTCAGCATAGAGGATCCTGCTGGGGAAACCTTTTCTGCAGATTCTAATACCCTCCAGGACACCATTACACCTGAGCTGGTGGATAACCAGGTGGTTCTCCATAAGACCTGTACAAAAACAATATTATATATTTAATTATTTGAATAAATAGTAGGTATTTTAGTTGATGCAGCACAGAATTAAAAACCAAACCAGTCATCAATACTGTATTATATGTACCTGGAGTCTTTATCTCATTGGGAATCAGACAGCGCACAAAGTGAGGATGGGTGGCCCTCAAGTTAGTCATCAGCTTGCCCAAGTTCTCCTGTAATCCATAATGGTGTCTCATGTCATAAAATGCCACAATTTGGAGTTTTGGTTTAAACAGAGATCTATTAGTTATGTTTGATTTGAGAAAGCTTACCCTGAACTGGGAGGACACAGTCTGCATAGAACCACCCTTCTTCTTGCCTCCCTTCTTAGTATTATCTGTTGATGTTTTGTTAGAATGTCATTAAATTAGCATAAACAAGTAATAGTTGATGAGTTAAAATAAAATAATATTACAAATATACATTTGATTCGTAAAAATTATATATTATCTCTGATTTTAAATGTCTTTACTGTAGTTACTATCTTACCCTCAACTATTGGAGGATACAGCGAAACCAGCAGTTTCACTGAGGATTTCTGGTACAGCTGAATGACAGAGTCATTCAGGGGATCCTTGTTCTTGTCCAGCCAGCCAGAGATGTTGTAGTCCACGGTACCAGCATAGTGCACCAGGGAGAAGTGGGCCTCAGCCTTGCCCTTTGCGGGCTTTGGCTTCTCAAATGCTTTGTTTTTGCCAAGATGCTGGTCATACAGCTTGTTTTTGAAGGATGTGTCTGAGGCCTTGGGGAACATGCACTCCTCTTCAAGGATGGAGAAGATGCCCATGGGCTTGAAAAGGTTGAAAGAGGTATATAATTTAGTGATACATTATAACAAATAAAAAAACAGTTACATATGATGTATGATCTAATAAATGAAGTGGTTACCCTTTCAATCAGCTCAATGCAGGCAGCCAAGTCCATACCAAAGTCAATGAACTCCCAGATAATACCCTCCTTCTTGTACTCCTCTTGCTCCAGGACGAACATGGTGTGGTTGAAGAACTGTTGCAGTTTCTCATTTGTGAAGTTGATGCACAGCTGCTCCAATGTATTGAACTGCAAAAGGACATATCATCTTCATAATCTCTTACAAGGCAATAAGAACTATTATTTATTGAAAATTATCAACTGCTAAATTGTTCAAACTCTGGCTTACATCAAAGATTTCAAAGCCAGCAATATCCAGCACACCAATGTAGAACTGTCTAGGTTGTTTGGTGTCCAACATATTGTTGATACGGATGACCATCCACAAGAACATCCTCTCATAGATAGACTTGGCCAGGGCAGGCACTGAGTTGTTGACCTTAAAGAAAAAAGTATATTGTATTATATTCAAGATACATGCCACTAAAATTCCAAAACTAAACTAAAATGTAATCAACGATCGCCTTTGAATTTAGTATTCAATTAGAACTCATTGACAGAAGTACAGAAAATGCCAACTGACATTGCATATCTTTTTCCTAATGAAATCTGTACTACATTTTTTGTTAATAAAAAGTAGAATATTCGATATTGACCATCATTGTTTACCTGAGGTACAGTCTGTCCCTTGGTGACATACTCATTTCCGACCTTCACTCTAGGATAGCACAGACCCTTCAGCATGTCAGCGGAGTTCAGACCCAGCAAATAAGCAACCTTGTCAGCATCTGAAAATAATTCAGAAATGTCCATCATAATTTGTGAAGAACACAATGTTATCAAGAAATGTATCAATGTTGTTGCCAAGCTCTAAGCTTTGAGCTAAGAGGAAATACTCACCGTCTGTGCCATCAGGCTCAGCCTGCTCCTCACGCTGCTTTTGCCTGAACTTCATGTTACCATGGTGAAGCACAGCACCGGTCATCTTGTAAATGCTCATCTTCTCTTCATGAGAGAAGCCCAGGATATCAATAGCATTCTGATGTCAAGAGACACAAAAAACACAATTGTTCAAGCAAAAGTTCTTAAAAGAGTTGTGATGATGTTGCATTTATTTCACAAAGTCTATTTAAATATGTTGAATTGAAAATGACTCACATCCGTGGCTTCCAGCTCCACTTTGTCATCAATGCTGGCCACAACGATCTTACCCATGCTACACATGGGGAAGTCGTAGGGGTTGGTTGTGAGGAGTGCCAGTTCTAGAATCCAAAAAAAATAAACATGTCAGTAGATATTTTTTATATATGTAAAATTCTAATAAGGTTGAAACAATTGCAATATCTAATTCTCCTTACCAAGGAGCTCTGGTATGTGGCCGGTCATCATCTGGTAGAAGATATGGTAGCCTCTCTCTTCCTCGAGCTGGAATGTCACTCTAGACTTCTCCAGCAGATCTACAAGTTTTGATCATGTCAGTGCCAGGCTAAATCTTACTTACAGTAGTTTGTGTACACTATAAGGATTGTTACTTACAAGTCTCAATATCAGCACTAGCCAGTTTGCCAGCTGTATTGAAATGGATTCTGATGAATTTACCCTGTTTGAAATAACATAATCATTAATGTCCCTCCACATGTGCAATGTAACAATGCTTCTCTCGTTTGTGGAAACTGTTCCATACTTACAAAACGAGAAGAGTTGTCATTCCTCACAGTTTTGGCGTTACCATAAGACTCCAGCAATGGATTGGCTGCAATAATCTGATCCTCAAGTGACCCCTAAAATCCAGGTAAGAATAGCTGTCAGGAAACGACTTCATTTGTTCATCCCTGAAAAAACATCTAAAGAATCCTGAATCGTCATCATCATAGAGTAACATACCTTTGATTCGTCTCTCTTGGGTCCAGAAACTGAGATTGTTGCAAAGTACTGGATGACACGCTTGGTGTTCACAGTCTTTCCAGCACCAGATTCTCCACTAGGTAGAGACAGAGATTATTAAGAACTTGACCAATATCTTTGATTAATCTTAATTAAAACTAAATGGGCACAATTGTAAATGTTACAAACTTACGTGATCAAGACAGACTGGTTTTCCCTATCTGTAAAAGTTAAAAAAACATAAACCAATCAAGTACATATTAAAAACTGAAACCCTATACTGATGCGTTTTAAATGAGTGGTAATGACTTACCAGTAGCCATGAACTGATAAGCGTTGTCAGAGACTGAGAAGATGTGGGGTGGAGCCTCCATACGCTTCTTGCCTCTGTAGGCACTTACACATTCAGCATCATATACTGGGAGCCACTTGTAGGGGTTCACAGTGGCACAGAACAACCCAGAGTAGGTCTAAAATATATCACAGAGAATTTAAATGTAACTTCATGTTTCCAGCAAACATTTTTCAGTCTCATTAGGCAATTAGTCTTACGTAGATCATCCATGCTGCATAACGCTCTTTGAGGTTATACAGCACAGAGGCTTCATTGAGATGGGTCATCATGGCCATGTCCTCAATCTTGTCATACTTGGGAGGGTTCAATGGGAAGACCTCCTCTTCTTTCACTACCCTCTCCTAGAACAAGAAATGTGTTACAATGAGAAATGATCCAATTTAATTCCTTGTACACACGGATTTAATTATACGAACCTCCTCAGTGTCCAGTACTTTGACAGTGACTTTGCCACCATCTTTCTTGAGGATTGTTGCCTTCACGTACAGCTCCTTGACATCAGACACAAAGCAAGCACTCTTGGCATCAAATGGTGCATTTTGAGCCTCAATTCTTTCCCTCTCTGGCTTACGAAGGTAAATGGCAGCCTTGCCATACAAGGCCATCTCCGCGTCGGTACTCATGGTGGCAGTTTATTTCTGTGAAGTACATACAAATAAGATAAATTGTATTAATCTTACTTATTTTAATGTTTTCAATCAATTTGATTCAACAGCCCAGAATGTCCGTCATCAAAGAAAAAGAAACATATCCCCATTAAATAGAATTCTCCTTGAAATTGAAATGGAAGGATTCAAATTCTCGTTAAATCGTCAGACAAATGTGCACAGCACCACACTCAGTGAAATGTAATCTTTGAATTTAACCCATCCTAGTATTAGAAGCAGTTGGCAGATACTATACAGGGCCCAGGAAGCAGTGTGGGGGTCAGCTGCTTTGCTCTCAGAGGTAGGAAGTAAACTGAAATGTGGATTGGTAACTGTCCACACTTCAATTATTTTCCTGTGTACCGCTACCAGAACACATTCCAGTATGGAGTTAAAAGTAATTAGCTCATTAAAACGTTTTTCTAACTTGGATTGACGGAATACAATATATTTACAAATGTAATGTAGTGGAAATATGTTCATACCTGTTCCACTCTTATTGAAAAGTCAGAAATACTCCACAATCCTGTTGAGAAGATATCATATTGGTCTTAAATCAACAAAATTGTTCATGATATTTTTTACAATGAATCTATATTTTAAACAAATTGAGCAAATACAGAATGCATTGAAATGCTTTACAGCAGAAGATAAGCCTACCACAAACTGAAGTCTCCAAAGGTCTTCCACCACACCGCCTCTGTCCTGTTGGGCTCCCTCATATACGATCTGGATTGCTTACACAGCAAGGTTAAATCTGGGCCCTTGCCAAATACGGTGTGGACAACAGGTGTTGCCAACACATGTTGTATTGGATCTGGGGGGGCTCGTAATTCAGTCGCCGTAAGTCTCCTTCTAACATGTTCTTTCATTCTGTTTTTGAAACCTATTTTTCTTAAAAATCATATTAACTAATAACTTGTAATTTAGAATAAACCTATTTATATATTTTACATACAAAACATATATCAAAACATATATATTTTATTTTCCCCTTCTGGGGAAAGTAAAAGTCTATCTTCCTAGTAAGGAATTTGAACAGCTAATCCACTTATTTCTAACGTCTCATTTAGACTATTGTAATTCCCTGTATATTGGTCTTGATAAGTGTTTGATCCGTCGCCTGCAGCTGGTCCAAAATGCGGCTGCATGCCTTCTTACTGGGAAGAGACGTTATGACCACATCACACCCGTTTTGGCAGACCTTCATTGGCTTCCTGTCAGTTACAGGATCCAGTTAAAGTAGTTACTTGTTGTTTTTAAATCATTAAATGGACTGGCACCACATTACCTGCCTGAGTTGTTGCACCGCCATGCTCCAGCTAGAGCAGGGGTTCTCAAAATGCGGCCCGCGGGCCAATGGCGGCCCTCGGAAATGTTTCTGGCGGCCCGCGATAGTTAATGTGACACGCTGAAATGCATGCATTATATTTTAATCTTCCATGGTTCGTATCTAGTAAGAATTAGAATGGAATTTAAGAATGGTAAAACTGCACCCCCTGGGTTGTCATTCCTAAATTATGAATGACAGCTTGTGGAAAGTTTGCTAGACTACTGGTTGCATGGCAACTAGGCATCTCGCGATTTGCGGTTAAGCGGAAAATCTGTTGTAAGTTATCAGAATCAGAAACGGGAGTTAGCTAGCGATTTTAGCTAGTCACTGTCTGTAGATAATCCAACTTTGTGTCCTCTGCAAGTTCTTAATGTATACTGTATTTATAATTGGTTAGTACAATAAAGAAAGGATTTGTTTTGGAATTATTTTGTGTTCCGTTTTTTCTTGGGCGGCCCTCAATCCAATATTGGGTACCTAAATTGGCCCTCACTCATCAAAACTTTGAAAACCCCTGAGCTAGAGCATTGCGCTCAGCTCAGCAAAATATGTTGGTGGTTCCTAGGTGCAGGAAAAAACCCAGAGGTGACAGGGATTTCAGTGTTGCAGCTCCCAGACTGTGGAACAGCCTCCCAGCACATATCCGGACTGCTGAGTCTATTGAACTTTTTAAATCTCAGCTAAAAACTCACCTCTTTGCACTGGCTTTTAATACTAGTTGAACATTACATTTTTATATTTGTATGTGTTTTTATTTTATTTTTTATATGTTTCTAGTTGTTGTGCTTTTTATCATGTTTTTAATTATGGTTTTATTATTGTACTCCCATTGTGTTATTTAATATTGTAGTTATTGCCTGTACAGCACTTTGATCAACTGAAGGTTGTTTTAAATGTGCTATATAAATAAATAAATAAAGATTGAGATTGATTGAGATATATAACTGACCCCTGACCATCTTTTAGTTTACACTATATCATCATAGAATGATTTTAAGCCACATTTTTCAGTCTGATGAAAAGATTGTGGAACAAAAAACTTACATTTTAATTAATACATATGTTTTATAAAGTTCTTTGATTTTTAAAATGTAATTGTTCATCGTGAAACGATGATACTGATCATCTTTACAAAGTTTGATTACTTTTACCATGGAGCAGTTTAGCATCCAAAAGTAAATGGTCTAATTGCATAATTAAGTGCTTCAGTAAAATAAAAAGAGAAATTAAACATACACACATTTGTATACATTTATGATAAATCACAATTCCACGGATTAAATTATTCCCATATTCATTTAACTATTTGTATTCGTATATATTTATCTTTACTTAAAATTAGGGCTGTCAAGTTAACGCGTTAATAACGCGTTAACGCAAAAATAAATTAACGCCACTAATTATTTTAACGCGATTAACGCATGTGTATTTTTTTTCCTCGGCCGCCCCGTAGTTTCAGAGCGCATCGAGTTTAAAATACCATCTACAAGCTGATGCTGTTGACAGCCCCGCTCCTGCCGCCCGCTTGTGGCAGACCACACTTCCACGCTCACCGGCAGGCACCGACTGGCCATCGGGAGGACCGGGAGGGTGTGTGTCTGTGTGGCCCGAGCGAGCGAGAGAGAGACCTTACGTGCATTACCGTACCGCAGTGTGAACGCGGCTATTGTTGTTAGCATCTGGTGCTAGCTTGCTGCGCTAACGGATATAAGGAGCTGTTTAAATTAAAACAGAGGAGCGCCCTATCCACACAACTGCGCCGAGCACTTGACTTTATGCAGGAAGCAGACAGCGGGACATTGTAGGAGAAGTCAGCACACTCATGATTGCAGCAACATGATCACAGCGTCCATGCAGCTCCCGTTCGAGCATATGCCTTGAGTTGCACATAGCTCCAACGATCACACACACACACACACACACACACACTATTTGTATTGTATGAGAGAGGTTCCAGGTTGAATTGAGGCGAATATTTGTAATGTTCAGAGGTTGTTGTTTAATATTCATGAGAATATTTGTCATTGTTCAAATGATAATAAACATTAGCATAAAGCATATTTGTCTACTCATATGTTGATAAGAGTATTAAAAACTTGACAAATATTCCTCTAAGGTACATTTAGAACAGATAAAAAATGTGCGATTAATCGCGATTAACTATGGACAATCATGCGATTAATCGCGATTAAATATTTTAATCGACTGACAGCCCTACTTAAAATACAACATCATTGTTGTACTCATTTATTCAAGCAATGAATTATATAAATATATAAGTACATATTAAACGAGAAAATGCATTTCCTTCTGAAAATGTGTGTGAATACTGTAAAGTGTAATCTGTGTACATTTGTTGCTGAATTTAGCTGAAAATGCAGAAAAAACTGAATATTGTATTAGTTGAATGGTCTCTGTAAGTGTGTTGCTGAACTAGCGGAGAAATGCAGAAAAGTGAAATGATTTGAATGAAAATGTTTACAGCTCAAATGCATTGGAATGACTTTGTTGAAAACTTGAGGGTGAAATGTTAAACTATAAGTCTAAGAAAAATAGTGAAGAAGCTTAATGCAATGTGAATAATTGACATGCGCTTCTTGTTTTATTTTATATTCATCTGTTAAGGCAAGGCAAGGCAAGTTTATTTATATAGCACCTTTCAACTCAAGGCAATTCAAAGTGCTATACAAAAAACGAAAGACATTAAGAAAATGGCATTTAAAATCAGTCATTAAAAAGAAAAGATAATAAAATAAATATTAAAAGAAAAAATACATGAAGAAAAGTTACAGTGCAGTTTAAGATGTAAATAGTTCAATTAAAAGCAGCGACAAAAAGAAAAGTCTTTAGTCTGGATTTAGAAGTAGTCAGAGTTGCAGCGGACCTGCAGGTTTCTGGGAGTTTGTTCCAGATATTTGGAGCATAATAACTGAACGCTGCTTAGTTGTTTAGTTCTGACTCTGGGGACAGAAAGCTGACCTGTCCCTGAAGACCTGAGAGATCTGGATGGTTCATAATTTAGCAGAAGATCAGAAATGTATTTTGGGCCGAAATCATTCAAAGCTTTTTAAACCAGCAGCAATATTTTGAAATCTATTCTTTGACACACAGGAAGCCAGTGTAAAGACTTCAGAACAGGAGTGATGTGATCCACTTTCTTAGTGTTAGTGAGGACTCGAGCAGCAGCGTTCTGAATTAGCTGCAGCTTTCTAATATATTTGTTAGTGAGACCTGTGAAGACACCATTGCAATAGTCGAGTCTACTGAAGACAAAAGCATGAACAAGTTTTTACAAATGTTGCTGTGACATTAGTCTTTTAATCCTAGATATATTCTTTAGGTGATAGTAGGCTGATTTAGTAACTGTTTTAATGTGACTGTTGAAACTCAGGTCAGAGTCCATGACTACACCTAGATTTCTGGCTTTATCTGTTGTTTTGAACATTGCAGACTGAAGCTCAGCGCTAACTTTTATACGTTCTACCTTGGCTCCAAAAACCATTACCTCAGTTTTATCTTTGTTTAATTGGAGAAAGTTCTGACACATCCAGTCATTGATTTGTTCAATGCACTTACTCAGTGTTTGAATTGGAGCATAGTCTCCTGGTGAAATTGTTATGTAAATGTGTGTGTTATCCGCATAGCTATGGTAACTTATTTTGTTGTTTTTCATTATCTGAGCCAGTGGTAGCATGTAGATGTTAAAGAGAAGACGCCCCAAGATGGAGCCTTGAGGTACTCCACATGTCATATTTGTCAACTCAGATGTGTATTTACCTATAGAAACAAAGTTTTTTCTGTCCTTTAAGTAGGATTCAAACCAATTTAGAACTGTTTTCGAAAGTCCCACCCAGTTTTCTAGTCGGTCGAGTAATATGTTGTGGTCAACAGGGTCAAACGCAGCACTGAGATCTAATAATACTAACACTGAAGTTCTGCCACTGTCTCTGTGTTTAAGTGGATGTCATTGAAGACCGTTACAAGAGCAGTCTCAGTGCTGTGGTTTGGACGAAAGCCTGACTGGAACACATCGAAACAGTTATTTAAATGCCAGAAGTCATTCAACTGTTGAAAAACAACTTTTTCAATGATTTTACCTAGAAATGGCAGGTTTGATATGGGCCTGTAATTGTTCATTACTGAAGCATCTAGATTATTATTTTTTAAGAGCGGTTTAATGACTGCAGTTTTCAGGGCCTGTGGAAAAACACTTGAGTGAGGAGACTTGTTTACTATATGAAGTAGATCTGAGGCCATGCAACGAAAAACATCTTTGAAAAATCCTGTTTTATGAATAATATCAAGGCAGCAGGAGGAGGATTTCAGAAGTTGAATAATGTCCTCTAGGTTTTTATCATTACTCTTATGGAATTGTGTCATGGTGTTTGAATTGATATTAGGTGGACATAGGGACAACACATTTGCTGTACCTGATGTAGAGGCACTGACTGCTTGTCTGATTTTCTGAATTGTGTCAGTGAAGAAAGAGGCAAAATCATTGCACGCCCTGGTGGATAGAAATTCAGAGGCTACTGACACTGGGGGGTTAGTTAGTCTGTCGACGGTAGCAAACAAGGCACATGCATTGTTTTTGTTTTTGGTAATGATGTCAGAGAAGAAAGACTGTTGTGCGTTTTTCAATTCCAAATTATAAAGGCCCAAGTCTCTCTTTATAGATGTCAAAGTGAACCTGGAGATTTGTTTTTCGCCACCTGCGTTCAGCTTTTCGACATTCTCTTTTTTCTGCTCTCACGGTCATGGCCTTTCTCCATGGAGATATGTTCTTCCCAGTCACTTCCTTTACCTTAGTTGGAGCAATGGCATCTATAACATTTTAAATGTTTGAATTAAAATGATCTACGAGCTCATTTACTGAGATGTTAGCAGGGGCAAGTGTGGAAGAAAAATTCTGTATAAACATTTCCCTGGTATTTTCAGTTAAATATCGCTTTGTGGTTACCTCTTTTTGAACATTTTTGTGAACATAAATAGAGCTCTCAAAGAAAACACAGAAATGATCAGATTGTGCAACATCAGTCACCACAACCTTAGAGATATTCAGACCCTTTGAGATAATTAAGTCCAGAGTATGCCCCTTATTGTGCGTGGGCTCCGTCACACGCTGAGTCAGTCCATAGTTATCAAGAACACAAAACAGTTCTTTAGCCCCTCGGTCCTGGAGGTTGTCAACATGGATGTTAAAATCACTAACAATGACTAGACCAGGGGTGCCCAACTTTTTTTGAACCGAGAGCTACTTTTAAAGTAGCCAGTCTGCCGAGATCTACCAGTCCAAATAGAGAGGCGTAGCCATTACTGACAGCCTACTACCAGGTAAATACACACTTCTACTTGTATAAAACTGACGCATCTAACGCATTACACTAATTTATTTTCAATTCTGGTCTACTTAGATAACTATGCTGACCCCCTTTAACAGTGAGTGGAACCTTGGGTGCCCGAGCATGTGATAATTACTCTCTCTCCCTCTGAAGCTGCAAGTAAGATTTAAAACATCTGCAGAGTCTCCTGTGGTGAGGTCATTTGTCTGAAGATGGGGTTGTGAGAGAGAGAGAGAGAGAGAATCCTTTCCACTCTATTTTCCTAATCTTACTATCTGTCTTAGATGTTAAATGTCATCTAAACCCAATTCATGTCTACTAATGGTTGTGCCATATCCCTAAACATTGCTTTCACCCACTGTAACATGGCAACTCCAAATAACTCTTTCAGGAGACCATTTTCTTCTATAAATTAAAAAACCTACATGTTTCAAGCTCCACATATTTCACACACAATAAAATAACGTCCCCATATTTTCTCCATTACTTTAAATCTCACTGTTACTGTCACATAAGTAACTTTTGTGACTGGACATATCTGCAATGTCGCCACAATCTGCTGGGGAATTTTGTTCATAGAGTTTGTACGTACAAAGCTGTACTTGTGGGCTAGTAGCCTGTTTCTACTGTAATCATTTTCAATAATTGTGCTCAGGTCACCGGTCGGTTGTCCATAAACTTAACAGGGGGTGTTTCTGGTACAGACTAATACATGGATCCAGTGTATTTGGAGATTCCCCTAATCTGTAAATCCCCATCACTTACATATTCCAATCACTTAAACCCATCTCATAATTTGATACAATAACTGTATATATGGGGGGTGAATCATCTTGATTGTAACCGCCTCACCTTTGGGACCGAGTATTTCTAACTCCTCCTCTTGTTGCTCGGCTGATCTTTTGGCTCTGGGGATAAGTGAAAGTCTCTGAAACACAGCTAGAGTTTTGTTTGTGATGTGGGCATTCTCTATGAGTGAACTAATGGATCCATGTCTTTCTTGATATTGTACTCCCCATCCAACCAAAAAGGTGCCAAGTGTAATGAGCAAAATCAACAATTCTATTCTGACTCTTATCCCTAGGGAACCCCACAATTGGTTTGGCTTTGTTCTTGACATCATCTCTATTTTCTCCATGGTTGTGTCAGTTACAGAATTTAAATAATGAGTACTATGATAACGTATACAAAAATTGGACTCTTTTTCAGATGTAAAACAAAAAATAGGTTTTCACTTTAGTGTACAATCTATACAAATCTATAGATAATTTGTCTTTTGAGCTGTTTCTATCTTTATCTTATTTCTATTTATTGTTTTGTTCCAGCTCTGCCAAATCAGTCCTGACTCCCAATAATGTTCTGGAAGTTGCCAGTGAAGGGTGACAATGTGTGAGGTGGTGTGAATTTGCTCCTTTTTATTTACCTTTAAACCAGAGCGCGTGTGAAGTTCATTACAACTTCTCACTGTTCTGTCCACTGGGATCAGTTCACTGTCTTTTGTGAACGTTCACCCTCACCCAATCACCTGGCCGAACCGGAGTCTCTTCTGGTGTCTCGTCTGGTATCTCTGTAGCTTTGCTAGCCTGTGTAGACAAAACTTGGATAATATTACTCAGAGTTCTGACTAATTCATTACTTCTATTCGTCTAATATATAAAACTGGACCACTCCCTCCTTGGAGGAGGCCGAAGCTTCGGCATACCTTTTGTCATTATGAGACCTACTATTAACTACATGTTATTATTTATTAACTACAACGTCGCTGAAATTAACATATCTGTATAATCATGACACTCCCTCCTTTGAGCATAACATGCTCAATCAATATTGCAATGATTACCCTATTCTGAACAGGACATGTAAAACCCATAACGTTGCACAAAATAAATATAACTTCTCCGTGTACCCATAAGGTGTACAAAATATATCATATGATGTATGGCTTTCTGATGGTATACAAACATATTCACTAAAATCTGCCATTAGCACAAAAAATTGTTTACTTGTTTCAGGAATGGCTTTTGTCCTGGTATTATGCATCATTGTTGCTGCGAAAAACAATACCCCTGGTGTCGCTAATGCGTCTCAATAATTCTAGGATTAGAGGATTGTTTGATACTGCTGAACAAAGATGATAAAATAATATTTCTCCAAACTAGAGGGAAAATACGAACTATTCTCACAGAGGGTGACATGCATGGAGGTGGTGCCCCTCACTCAAAATGAGATATTGCCTTACGCACTACATTATAAGTCAGTAAAGTTACTCAAGAATAAATAAATAGAAACTGATTCTTGAAACTGTTGTTGTAAAAACCCTACAACTTCTTCATCCAAGCTCCCAATCAGTGTTATGTTATTTAGTTTGCAGCTCATTGCCTTAAAACAGATACTTCAGACCGATTATAAAATTGTGTTTATGAGAAAAAATGTAATCTGACTCCAAAAACACATAATTTTTTACTAAAAAACTACACTTCCACGAACAATAAATGAAGTTCCCCTTTAAACACAGCCCCGGTCTTCTGACGGGGTCTATCTATGTACTGGCTGGAAATGTTGGGCCAGTCTCTTTCGCTCTGTCACTGTTCTCCCACCAACAGTCACTCTCTAGTTCTGCTGGGTTCTTGTTGACTTCTTCACTGGTTTGAGACAAGCGACCCTATCGGACACCTCCCTTTGTAGCCAGACTTCACCACAGCAGAATCAAGTTTCTGTTTTTAGGTCTCAACAGTTCCACGTCTGGTGTATCGCCGCCCCTTGAACTGCAGTCGGTGTAAACAGGAGGACTTGGTAAGGATCCTCCGTCTTGGGCGAGTACTAGGTTTCCGTCTTCATCTTTTTTGGTGGAAACCCATTGTCTTGACCTCACTATCTGTGTGGACACAATAGTTTTCTGGGTAGGGGAACAACATCACTCGTAATCTCTATCCTTCTCATAATTACAAAAGTCTGCTAAATGTTCTATTCTGTGGATGCTTTATGTGTAAATGCAAATGCTACTCTCGATTTTGTTTTACATTAAACCTCTCCCTCCTGTGGTGACAGATATGGCTCAATGTAGCTGGATTTCAAAATACCCTTGTGCTGAAGATGCATCACCTGGTGGTCTGGTCCTCTGAGCTTCCTCATTGTTGTGGTTGATACCAGGGTGTCAGTGGCATTTGGGTCATGTTTGGCACCCCTGTTCGTCTTTGACATCTCTGAGACCCTTGCCTCCGTCGTCATCATGGAAACCTCCCCTGGGGTATCTGCATGGAGGGCCGTTGTTTAGTGCAATGTTCTGCGGACACTCTCTGGACCAATGTGTCAGCTGACCACATTTGTAGCAGCCTTCATCTGTTCTTCGTCTTGATCGTGGCTCTCCTCCTCTGCCACTTTGTCTTCCTCGGAATTGTTGATTCTGCACCTGAATCTCTGGAAGTTTCCCCTCCCTTCTCCTTGTCTTGTTCCTACAAGCTACGGTGTCTTTTGTTTTTTCTGCTATTTCTTCCCTCACTGGCAGGTCTGCTACTCGGACCACATTTATGCTGTGTGCCAATAGGCTGGCATATTCCAGATGGAGTATCAGACTTGTAACTCTTATAAATCTTTCTTCAGCTTCCCTCCATATAGTTGGCTGTTGTAGGCATTGTTCATGCTCATAGTCGAGTACTGCTCTTCTATGGGCTTTTGTTGGTCCAGGTTGATCATCTGCTGGAATCAGTCCTCTTGTTTGCCACTGTTCCAACAGTTTCTCTATTTGGTTCCATGTCTTCTGTCTTTTAATTGAAAAGGTTAAAGCATCTGATCTGATTTGTACCCTTTCCTTAATATCTGCAGTTGAGCCTGACTCTGCTTCTGGTCTCAACTTAGTTTATTTCGGTGACATGCTCTCTTCCTATTCGAATGAATATTATTAAGTTATCAAAGATTGACACACTAATCATCTGACTAGCACCTTCGTTCCTGATAAATAATATCCTATGTCACCCGAACGTAACTTTAAATCTGGGGGGTTTTTAGTTGTTAAAAGTTTTTGTTTTTTTCAAGTTATAGATCTGAGAAAGTTTTTTACAAAATATTAAAAAACTAAATAAAAAAATACAAATTATGCACATTTTAAAATCTGAAATGTTAAACAAAAATTGAACAGTGTTTCGTTTTGACTTTGAGATATGAACATCTAAATCTTGTGTACAGTCAATCAATTGCTGTTTGAATATTCTACAGTGAAGTTTGAAAGTCTATTATGAAAGTTTCTTATAATTAGAAACTACTTTGTAATTCTATCCTGGCGATTGCCGCATGTGTTCATTCATAACACTTAAAATCAAGAATAATTCTGTATTACCAGCAGAGTGCGCGGTTGTAATTTCCAGCTCAACCCACTAGGGATAGCTGTTGCAAAACTGACCTCTTTTTAACAAGAAGTAGCTTATTTCCTTAAAAATGGGAAGAAAATTAGAATATGGTTAAACAACACAGCCCACAACCGCCAAAACACATTTGCAAACTGGTTCAACAACACAGCCCACAACCGCCAAAACACATTTGCAAACAAGAATATTCAAATGAAAAACGCCAATACACACTTGTAAACAAGAATATCTCAAATAAACCGAAGCAGAAATACTTCCAAAACCAGACTCCTATAAATACCAAACTTCCCACGGTAAGATAACCTGTCTATTTTATAGTTCCAACTCTGCCAAGAGATATGATTTGTCCTTCTCAATATGGAGTGCCTAGCATCATGTGAGTGTGACTGAGTGTGTAAGAACAAACGGAGTACTTTCAATTAGCATTTCACTTATTTTCAGCATGAGGGCAAAACAAGATGGCAATTGATTTTCCAACCTTTAACCTGAAGAACAAAGGGATTTGAAAACACACCTCGTGTCTCTCACAGGGGTGGTTTAAATAATGGCGGGGTACAATCTTGTCAAGAGAATTCAACACAAAACAGCACTGTAGTTTAAAATAACATTTCTATCTAGTTTACTATGAAAAAATGGGCTTTATCTTATAGATATCATAACTTAAAGTTAGGAACCCTTACGCATAAGCTATAAACCTATCTGCGTAATATTTGACTTTATAGTCCACTACAGTCAACTGATGCCATTTAGACACGCTAGGTGGATGTATTATGGAAACCTATCAGCGACAATTAAATGACCGTCGTCAATTTAACGTAATGCTGCTGTAACCCCAAATACTGTATTCCACCCGCAATATATTGGTTGAAAATAGAACAGTTATGACCACTGATAAAGGCTTACACCTTAAATGAAGCCTTTTCCTCAAAAAGGACTTTTTTAAAACAGTTCTCAACTGTTTTCGACTAGCACTGTCTTCAGTTACTCAACCCGCAGTTGACTCGCTATGCCTTGTTGGTTTTCAATTACTTGGTCAATAACCAACTCGCTATGTCTCATAGATCTTAACAATAATCGTTAAATGGACATATATATCCTTACGTCATAGGCTAACTAACTACTAACGTAACAAGAGACACCTACATGAAAACGCAACAAGACACCTATCCAAAGTACAATGACCACACACATTTATATTTAAAATACTCACACAAACAAATTAGTAGCATGCAGAGTTAAATGTAAGAAAAAGAAGAAATATGAACTCACCCTGCTTGTGACAAAGCAACGCCCCAAGTTATATAATTCTTATTGTTATAAATGTGGTTGTTTTAACATTAATTTAGGCAGTCTTTCTCAGACAGACACACACTCCTATTGTTCACTATGTAATCTATTGAAGATTTTGAATAAACAGGTACTTATTGTACCTTTTTTTATTGGGCCCGAGTGTATATCTGCTAGCATTGTTCAAACTCCTTTGAAAACTGCAACTGCTCTCCCGGTGGAACGAGATCACGTCGGGGTCACCAATTGTTATGCTGTGTTCGTTATTCTCACGTCCAGGTAAGAAGCTTAAAAAGAAGACTAAATGGAGTAGAGCATAGATACCCAGACACCAGACACCCTATCCGTTCTTAAGAGTGCGCTTAAGACCTTCCTTTTTGATAAAGCTTATAGTTAGGGCAGATTAGATTCAGCCCCTAGTTTTGCTGATATAGGCTTAGTTTGTCGGGGGACATCTTACTTCTTCCTTCTCTCTGTCTATACCCGTGTACTCTCATGTTCCGATTAACCCAGCTTCCCCAAATGTCTTTCTTTTTGGTGTCTATATACGCTGGGATCCGGAGTCATGGATGATCCTGCGGTCCTGTGTCCTGGATCGCGAGCGCTGGATCTTGAGTCGTGGCTGTGGTCCTGGATCATAGGTCCTGGATGGATATCCTCGTGGATTCATCTTCCTATTATACACACATGCATTTCCAAACATTTGGACTACCTATGTTGCAAATGTATTATCGTGTAGATCACACGGCATCTATTGCACGTCTGTCCGTCCTGGGAGAGGGATCCCTCCTCTGTTGCTCTCCCTGAGGTTTCTCCCATTTTTCCCTTTAAACTGGGTTTTCTTTGGAAGTTTTTCCTTGTACGATGTGAGGGTCTAAGGACAGAGGGTGTCGTATTGTCATACTGATATTCTGTACACACTGTGAAGACCACTGAGACAAATGTAACATTTGTGATATTGGGCTATATAAATAAACATTGATTGATTGATTGATAATTAGTTACCGTGGTATCTGTCCCTGTTAGGTATAGTACGGTCTTCCTTGAAGGTCGTAGGGGGGGCTGTTAGTGCGGTGTGAAAGTGGTTAGAGCTATTAGCTCGGGAGCACGCCGAGGCTGCAGGTGGAGTTTCCGGTTTGCTGGTCGCCTCGCCGAGCTTACGGTAGAAAAGTGCATAAGTACCCGCCATATCTAGCACCTGAAGACTAGCGGGGAGTTTAGCTAGTTTCTGAAGGCAGTTAGAGGGACGGGCCAGGATAGCGTGTAGGTTGTGTGGTAGCGTGAACGTGCACTCCGTGTTTGCATGATGGAGAGTGTGGAGGACTTTGTGAGAGCGCCTACAGAGGAGCTACTGGAGGGTTTCTCACGTAAGCAGCTGATCAGTGTTGCTGAACATTTCCGCTTGGATGTTGGGGATAAGAGGATGAAGGAAAACATAAGAGGGATTGTTAGAGCAAATCTGTTTGAGTTGGGTGTTTTCAAAGGGGGAAAATATACTGGTGATCCTAGCAGAGACAGTGGCAGTACGTCTGGCTGCCGTGATACAGACCTGACTTTTGAGCAGAGAAAGGAGCTGTTGCAGCTAGAAATTAAAAGGCTTGAGTTAGAGGAGCGGAGGTTGGGTTTACCTGCTGGGGCTGCAAGTCAGGCCTCTAATTTCCCTGATAGAGCTACTCCATTTGACGTTGCCGGTAATCTGCGGGTTGTGCCTCAATTTAATGAACGAGATCCAGATATGTTTTTCTCCTTGTTTGAGCGTGTTGCAGAGAGTGGTCAGAGGCTAATAGCACCTTATTGCTGCAGTGTGTGCTAACAGGTAGGACACAGGAAGCTTATTCTGCTTTAACGATGGCAGACAGCAAAATGTATCTGGCTAAAAGGGGGAACTGTGTAGGCCAGTTTAACTCTGCTGCTTGTGCTGTGTCTGTGGTGCTGTTACCTGTCATCTCTCCCTGTCAGCAGATTGATGAGCCATGCGGATGGAAGGACCCAGTGTTTTCGGCATTTGTGTCAACCCGGATACGTGTCATTGGTTGGAAGTGATATCAGCGTGCCGGTAAAGATTTTGAGAGACACGGCATCGTATGACTCATACATTCTGAGCTCTGTGTTACTGTTTTCGGAAGAATCTGGAACTGGGGAGTTTGTCCGGATGCGAGGTATGGGAATGACTGTTGTGCCTGTTCCTCTGCATTCAGTGGTGCTTAACTCAGGTCTGGTGCAGGGTGAGGTCGCCATGGGGGTCCGTCCTGTAATGCCAATTGGTGGTGTGGATGTTGTCCTGGGTAACGGCCTGGCTGGCAGCAGTGTGTGGGCTGAGGGTCCACCGCCTACCATGCAGTCATCTTCACCCACTGTGACTGTTAAGGCAGGGGAGAATGTCAAGTGCTCTCCTGCAGTGTTGGTGGCTTGTTCTGTGACCCGGGCTGTGAGCCGTGCACAGGAGGGATCTGAGCAGGGTGAAGAGGTCAGTGCGACAGATTCAGTGGTTATTCCTGACTGGTTGTTGTCGGTATCCCGCAGTGAGTTGGTGAGGGAGCAGAAAGCGGATGTCTCCCTCAGTCCGTTTTTTGAGGCGGTTCTCTCCACCGGGGATGGAAATGGTGTCACCAGGGCTTGTCAGCTGCAAGGGTGATTGCTGATCAGAAAGTGGTGGTCACGTGGGAAAGGCTTCATGGGTGAGCCAGTATATCAGATTGTGGTTCCTGTCAGATTTCGTGAGGAGGTCCTCAGAAAAGCGCATGGGCAGTCGGGACATCTGGGTGTCCGTAAAACCTGTTGCGGTATGTCTTTTGGCCTGGGTTGAGGAGAGATGTGTCTCTGCATGTTGGGTCATGTCACGCATGTCGGACGGGTGGGGCAGTTCGGCAGCGTCCTGGGGGTCAGGTCTTGGGTTTTGTTGCCAGTGTCTAGGTTGCGGGTTCTGGAGGGACATACCGGGTTCTTCCTGGTGCAGGTTCAGGGGACTGGTCAGAGTGGTTTTCTGTCCACGCCGGAATATCGGAGAAGAGCTCCTAGCTATTCGGGTACTTAACGGTGTTCTTAGGGGAACTCCTTGTGACGACCCCTCCACACCACGTGGGGTGCCGTCTGGTTGTGTGTGTGGTTTTGTGTGTGATTGCAGGTTCCAGCTACAGCTGTCTGATGAGGCGCACCTGCCAGATGAGTTACACCTGGAAAGGAAGAGGATATAGGAGGAGCCCAGCCGTTACGTCGCTCTGTCTTCTCTGGGCACTGTGCAGCGTCAGGGACCTGTTGCCGGTTCTTGCTATTTATCATACCCCTCGTCTCGCCTCCCCGCTTTATGTTGCAGCCCAGGAGCCGGGTTGTAACATGATACAGAGTTGGAGTTTATCCACACGTCACATACTACAGTGGGTAATGTTTTCAAGAAACATTTAACAGTGCTGCCACATGTGACACAGGGAAAAAAGAAAAGACTCTGAACCCTTTCTTTGCCATTATATAAAAATAGTGTTGCTATAAAAGTATAAATTAGGCTTACTAATAAGACAACTCGGATCTGAAGCTACACAGGAATCTGCTGCCAAAGTGCAATAAAAAAAGACAAAATTAATAGAATCAAACCCTTTTTTTGTGTTGCATTTTAGTAGATTATACAAACAAATGCCTTTTAAAAATAGGATGCAAGCAACACTAGTTTCTTAACCTGAATTGATAATAGACTATAATCAATTTAAACAGAACAGATCTTAATGTTTGCATTCTTATACCATTTTGTACAAGAATTATAATGAATATGTTCAAACACACTAAAACTTACAGCTGATTAATAACGATATCTAACTTGAGTTTTTATTATCTCAAAAACCTGTTTAAATGCTACTGTTATTTTTTTACTGTCCCCCAAAAGCGCGTCAGCAGTCTCCAGGAATGCTTCTTTCAAACTTCGCCGTCTTTGAAAGACTTCATGTGTTTCGCAAGAACGTGACTGACACGATAAGATGCTATGGTAGCAGCCTTGCTCTTGTTGTTGAGCCTGGTGAAAATGGACTGCTGTGCATTTAGCTGTCCTTTCAGGTCTCTCACCTTTTGGGAGCGTAGGGCAGAATTAGGAGGGAATTCCGTCTCGTAGCGTTTGTGCACTGTTTTGAAATGCCGCTCCTAAATTACCCTTCTTGGATAAAGCCTCGCTCTTATTGCAGATGAGACAGATGGATTTTGAATTGGAATAGATACAAAAATAATCATCCTCCCACTCGGAGTGAAAATTATATATTTGGGGCTTTTTTGCTTCTGCCATTGCGGTCTTGTGTGTGTGCGGACTGTCACTCCTGTTGACACGGACAACGTCAGCGAACTAGTGCCCACTGCCCACAAGTCACGCCCCGACACATGGGGTCACGCCGGCCAATCACAAAGCTTTGATGCGTTCAAGTGCATTATTCTGGCACAGGAAGATTATGTTATAGGACATTAACGATAAAACTGAATATTGTTGTTCTATTTTTAGACACATCTCGCGATCGACTGGGAATCTCGCGATCGACTGGGAATCTCGCGATCGACTGGGAATCGATCGACTGGTTGGGCACCCCTGGACTAGATGGTCAAAGTCAATACACACTATCGACAGCAGTTCAGGAAAGTCATCAAAAAAGCTTGCACAGTATTTGGGTGGTCTATAGATATTTAGGAACAGAGCTCGAGAGGAGCATTTCAGCTGAAGGGCCACATATTCAAAAGAAGCAAAGTTCCCATACAATGTCTTCCTGCATTGAACAGAATAGAAACTCCACCCCCTTTCTTATGCATTCTTTCCTGACTCATAAAACTAAAGTTGGGAGGTGTTGATTCGATAATAACAGCTGCACTGTTATTTTGTTCAATCCAGGTTTCCGTTAAAAACATAAAATCAAGATTGTGCTCAGTGATAAAATCATTGATTAAAAATGTTTTTCCTGCCAGAGATCTGACATTTAATAAAGCTAGTTTAAGTTTGTTAGATACACTATCAGTAAGATTTTTTGTGACAAGCTGTGGCTGACATGGAATCACTGCTAAATTTGATTAACTCACACAAACGTTTGAGCACTTCCTGTTTCTAAGCTGATTCACCACTCTTAATCTATTACCTATCAACACAGATATCGGCAATGCTACTGGCAGGCAGGGCCCCAGCATGTCCTGGAAAGAGTTGAGAGTGCCATACGCCCTTGAACCTGGACCCAGCACATATCAGTAAGAGTTTGTTGCGTTTTGGACACACACATCCTTATCAGGCTTCGGAGACTGCAGATGCTTTAGTATTAGTCAAAAGCTCTTGCAGCAGAAACCTATCTGTTAGTGCTATAGCCAAATTTAAGGAAGATATTCCACCAATACTTAACTCGATAGCGTGTCTGCATGTAGGGGAGGAAACTTATTCAACATGTACACCACCCCAAATTGATCATATTGTTGATAGTGCTACAGATGCGCTGCGAATACAATTAGACTCTGTTGCTCCTTTGAAAAAGAAGAACATAAAACAACATGATTAGCTCCATGGCATAATGCCGAAACCCGCAAAATAAAGCAAAAGTCTAGACAACTTGAAAGGATATGGCGTTCCACTAAACTTGAAGAATCTCGTTTAATTTGGCATATTGCACTCAATGAATATAAGAAAGCACTGCGTAAAGCGAGAGCAGCCTACTACTCTTCATTAATAGATGAGAATACGAATAATGCAAGATTTATTTTCAGCACTGTAGCCAGGCTGACAGAGAGCCACAGCTTGATTGAGCCTTCTATTCCCTTAGCACTCAGTAGTAATAATTGTATGTGCTTTTTTAACGATAAAATTGTTCCTCTTAGAAACAAAATGAATGACCTCTTGCCTTTGACCAGTATAGTGTTATCAACAGCTCCCGGAAACGTAAGTTCTAATATTACACAAGATAGTAAACTAGAATGCTTTTCAGCCATTAACCCTGAACAATTACATTCAATGATTCTCTCTTCTAAACCATCAACGTGCATGTTAGACCCAATTCCAACTAAGCTGTTGAAGTAAGTTTTTCCATTAATTAGCACTTCTTTATTAAATATTATGAATATGTCTTTATTATCAGGCTATGTTCCACAATCATTCAAAGTAGCAGTGATAAAACCGCTTCTTAAAAAGCACAACCTCGATCCAGAGATTTTAGCCAACTATAGACCTATTTCTAATCTTCCGTTCCTCTCAAAAATTCTTGAGAAAGCGGTCGCAAAACAGCTGTGTGATTACTTAAAAAACAATGATTTATTTGAAGATTTTCAGTCTGGCTTTAGAACACATCATAGCACAGACACCGCTGTGGTTAAAGTCACAAATGACATTCTAATAGCCTCAGACAACTTGTCTCTATTCTTGTTTTGCTCGATCTCAGTGCTGCATTTGATACTATCGACCATGATATTCTATTGCAAAGACTAGAGCACTTAGTTGGCATACAGGGAACTGCTTTAGGCTGGTTTAGGTCCTATCTATCTGAACGCTCTCAGTTTGTACGTGTTAACGATGAATCTTCCACCCAAACCAAAGTTAGCCATGAAGTGCTACAGGGCTCAGTGCTCGGACCTATTTTGTTCACATTATATATGCTTTCGTTAGGCAATATTATAAGGAATCATTCTGTAAACTTTCATTGTTATGCGGATGATACTCAACTATATTTATCAATCAAGCCTGATGAAATTAATCATCTAAATAAAATTCAAAACTGCCTTAAGGATTTAAAAACGTGGATGACCTTAAACTTTTTGACGTTAAACACGACCAAAAGTGAAGTTATTGTACTTGGCCCGAAAAATCTACGAAACGAACTATCTAAAGATATACTAACTATGGATGGCATTCATTTGGCCTCCAGTGAGACTGTAAGGAATCTTGGTGTTATATTTGATTAGGATTTATCATTTAATGCCCACATAAAATCAATTTCAAGGACCGCCTATTTCCATCTACGTAACATTGCAAACATCCGGCATATCTTGCCTCAAAACGATACAGAGAAACTAGTCCATGCATTTGTTACTTCTAGGCTGGATTATTGTAACTCTTTATTATCAGGGAGTACCAAGAAGTCCGTTAAGTCGCTTCTGCTGATTCAAAATGCTGCAGCCCGTGTACTAACCAGAGTTAGGAAAAGGGACCACATTACTCCAGTTCTGGCTGCCTTACACTGGCTCCCTATAGAACACAGGATAGAATTTAAAATTATTCTTCTCGCCTACAAAGCCCTTAATGGGCAGGCGCCATCTTACCTTAAAGAACTCATTATACCCTACTGTCCTACTAGGGCATTGCGTTCCAAGAATGCAGGGTTGTTGGTTGTTCCTAGAGTCTCTAAAAGTACAATGGGAGCCAGAGCCTTTTCTTATCAAGCTCCACATTTGTGGAATCAGCTTCCAGTTTGTGTTCGGGCGGCAGACACCCTATCCGTTTTTAAGAGTGCGCTTAAGACCTTCCTTTTTGATAAAGCTTATAGTTAGGGCTGATTAGATTCAGCCCCTAGTTTTGCTGATATAGGCTTAGTTTGTCGGGGGACATCTTACTTCTTCCTTCTCTCTGTCTATACCTGTGTACTCTCATGTTCCGATTAACCCAGCTTCCCCAAATGTCTTTCTTTTTGGTTTCTATATACGCCGGGATCCGGAGTCATGGATCGCGAGCCCTGGATAGCGAGTAGTGGCTGTGGTCCTGGATCATCGGACCTGGATGGATATCCTCGTGGATTCATCTTCCTATTATACACACATGCATTTCCAAACATTTGGACTACCTATGTTGCAAATGTATTATCTTTTTAATTTACACACGGCATCTATTGCACGTCTGTCCGTCCTGGAAGAGGGATCCCTCCTCTGTTGCTCTCCCTGAGGTTTCTCCCATTGTTCCCTTTAAACTGTGGGTTTTCTTCGGAAGTTTTTCCTTGTACGATGTGAGGGTCTAAGGACAGAAGGTGTCGTATTGTCATACTGATATTCTGAACACACTGTGAAGACCACTGAGACAAATGTAACATTTGTGATATTGGGCAATATAAATAAACATTGATTGAGTTGAAAGCCAGGTATTCAGTGCAAACAATCTGCGGAATCTCTCCACTCCTCTTCTGACTCCACTGATGAACACCTCTGCATTTAGAGAGCTGACAGTTTCCAACAGACATTTAAAGTCTTTTTTCAGCACTTCTGACTGTTGTTTCACAACATCATTTGTTCCAATGTGCATTACCACATTCTTCACAGTCGGATGTTCAGCGCCAATATGCAGGATCTTCTCAGCCAAGTCAGAGACCACATCCTTGGGAAAACAGAGTACTTTGGTGTTGTTCTTACTACACAGACCTTTTACATCTCTTACAGCAGAGTCACCCACAATCAGAGTTTCAGGCCCAGTCGTTAGCTTTCCCTCTGGCCTTTTACTTTTGGAGTAGCTATGGGTCCTTACCCTGCTGTGTGAAGAGGACAGATTATCCAGGTCAGTGTTGTAGTCAAGTCACTAATTCACGAGTCCAAGTCACCCTCGAGTCACCACTCTTCGAGTCTGAGTCCAAGTCCGAGTCACCAAGGGAGAGTCGTAGTCGAGTCCGAGTCCAAGTCCGAGTCACCCAAGGAGTGTCCAAGTCGAGTCCTAGTCCGAGTCATCATTACCTGTGTTCGAGTCCGAGTCCAAGTCCGAGTCACCCAAGGAGTGTCCAAGTCGAGTCCGAGTCCGAGTCATCATTACCTGTGTTCGAGTCCGAGTCCAAGTCCGAGTCCAAGTCCGAGTCACTTAAGAAGAGTCCAAGTCAAGTCCGAGTCACAAGTCTTCATGTATTAATCTTCGTGGATATATGTTTTGAAATGTAGCTGCTCCTCTACATTGCTGTTATCCTGTCTATTGAACTGCTGTGAAGCGAGTTTGGCTACAATTCTTGTAATAGGTGCTATACAAATATAAAGCTTATTTCTAATATTAATATTATTATTATATATAAATAAACTACATTTAAAATGAGTTACCTTTTAGAGAAGTGATTATATTTGTATGCCAATATTTTCCTATGGTAAAGTTTTCGTTTTGCACTTTTATTTTGATAGTCATAAGATCGGGACTCTTATTTTGAAGGAACTTTTACGGGTTAAATCAGTTTACTGATAAAGATTTATCCCCAGAAAGCACATGGCTACTTAACATGCAAAATGACGTCATTCTGCATGTTAAGTATGTGCTTTCGTTATCGGCTGAATCTTTATTTATTGATTAGATCACGTTACTCTGATGATAGTGTTCAAGACAGCCTATATGTCTGAACTCGATCCTTAGAGTAATGTGCTACGGAGCCTTCTCGTCAATATTGTTTCCACATAACGAGCATTTTGCGCTGCTCTTTTCCAATGTGGAAGCAGAATGTGTGAAAGCATACAGCACGATGCGGGGTGTGTCTGTAGACATCTCTAGACTGGAACAGCGGGGCCCAGTACGTGAACTCGCCATACAGGATAGAGGACATCAGACTCCAGAGAAAATGTGCTCGAGTCCGAGTCCGAGTCCAAGTCATCCTGTGCGAGAATTCACGAGTCCAAGTCCGAGTCGCGCAGAGTCCGAGTCGAGTCACGAGTCCCGAAAATCGGCACTCAAGTCCGACTCGAGTCCGAGTCCAGGACTCGAGTACTCCAACTCTGATCCAGGTCATCAGAAAGAGATCTCCGGTTCTGTGTCAGCGGAGCGTATCTGTTCTGGATTGGCACACTCGTGGTTTAGGAGGATTGTTTACAAGATTTCAATTCCCCAATTTTCTCTTCCATTATCTACTTCACCTTTTCTCCTGCATCCATCTTCTCCTGCAGCTTCTTTTCATTACAATTATCTTTGTTCGACTGCTCTTGATGCGAAAATTAAATAAAATTATGGATTTCATCATGCTTAAAAAATAAAATTAAGGAACACAAATAGGTGTGTGTTTGTGTGTGCCGACACACGCACGGTTCTTATTATACATCCATGGTCACCGATCCTTATCCCTACAATAATGGCGGCAGAGTTTTTAAAGAGGAACAGGAGGTGCCGTTCATGAGTGGGATGAAAATGTATGAAGATGGAGTGGGATGACTAAATGAGAAGAGGAAGAGTTACCGTCTCTGTTCTATCTTCTTTCACATTTAAAAGATCACAGGTTGATTCGTATTGTAATGTTGAGAGACAGAAAGTTCTATACCTTTTATTACAATGCGTTTGTAAAGGCCTATGGACTAGAGTTGAACATTAGGAATAGTTTCAAACTCACACAGTAGCATTCACCTAAAGTAAAACAAATATATGACAAGTATAATAATCAGTGAAATGTGCTACTTAGGCCTACACATATTATAAAAAATTAAAGGAGCGAAAAATAACTTACAAAACCTATTTTTCAACAGGCATCATTCAGACGCATTGTTGTCCTCTGAAGGACCCCTCATAATTCCAACATGGCGGCGTCCATACGGGTGTGCTGTGCCCTCCGTATCTCACTGGGAGGTGAATAACTTATCTTGCTTATCCTCTACAGCTTCGTTTAAACATATACGTGGATATATTAAAGTATGCTAACTGTATTTACCTTTAAAAGTACGACTAGTTGTTTATATGTGGTTGTATTTTATGAACCGGGACAAGCCTAGCGATGCTGCAGAGCTGTCATCAGCTGTCCAGAAAATGACTTTAATTTGATAAAAAAAACATCCACAAAGATTGCATAGAATTAATAATAACATCAAGTTCTTTACATGTTAGACTTTTGCGTCAAAAAAATATTAAACTCCCCGTCACTGTTTCTATTTTAGGTCAAGTTGAGTGTTGCTAGCAACTGTAATGCTATCTAATCCATTTGTTAAAGTAGTTTTACTATCCTTGTCATAATAGTCTAAAACTAAAGCATGGATCTGTTAGAGCTGGTGATTAACACTGCAAACAGTTATATGGGAAATATAAATGATTCCCATATACCCTGGCCTTGAAATTATGTATGATATTACCCCCACCTAACTTCATTCAATATTGGTTCAATTTAATATCGCCCTGCTTAAAAATGCCTTTAGATGCCTCTGATAAAATAAGAATATATAGTGATGCAATGGGTGAGTCTATGCTTTAATTCGGCATACTTACAACATACCAGAACAGCACTTTATTTAAATTATGAAGCTTTGCCTTTACTCAGTCTCCGTTTCCTACGGTGTGTTAATGGGTTGACAATTCTTGCCAATTAAGGGAGAAACTTGGAAGGTGGCTGATGCTGCTCTAGCATAATATACATTTATAATTGTGTTGTTTTTGTAGAAAGTCACTATAAGCATGCGTGTAATTTACCAGTCTAATCCTCTCATTTGTTATTTCTCAAGTTAAAGTATTGGCAAAGCCTGATGTTTGCAGCTATGATAGAATCCACAGTTGTATCTTTGTATATCAAACCTGCTATGTTTATGCACATAATGCAGTTTTGTTACATAATCTTCTTACTTAATGGAGCTTTCTGTCCTCCAGGTGCAGCGTCGCTCCGCTCTTTAGGAGCAGTTCATGTTTCCCAGTTGGTGAGTCGAGCCTCGGTTGTGTCTCTCCAAAGAAACCCTGCTGTCCCTCTGCTCCCTGCAACAGCGTGGCAGCAAACCCGACATGGCAGCTTCTTCAACAAGTGTGAGTTATTAAAAAGATTATTTCCAAAATCTTGTGTCGCCTTATTGGAGAAATGCAATCATAATTTGTCAGTTAAAGCAAACTATGCTTAAACCTTTCTTTATCAAAATAACTTGGTTTCCATTAGTGCCTGTAAGTGTTGCTACATGGATTTTGCTCTCTCACCAACAGCTTTTTACTTTCCATTGGCTCTGTATCTGGCCTAATCTTCAGAATTTCTACAAAATGTACTATAGGCAGAGTTCTGGTCGCATTAACATACCTTGATTGAGCCTCATTTACCTGTATGGTGCAGCGTTGGGTCTTACGGGGTTCGTACGGGTGCTGGAAATCCTTGAAAATGCTTGAAATTGTACGAGGTGTTTTCAAGGATTGAAAAGTGCTTGAATTTTAGGAATGGTGCTTGAAATTGTAAATGCTTTACTTTGCTTTTCAGATTAAAAGAAAAATAAAGAAGTCGGAGCGCGCTTAATTGCTTCGCTTCTACATAAAACAGCTCCGCTACGGCCTTCCCGCGCTATGCGCGTGACCGGCAAGCGTTTTTCTTACGTGTGACCTGGGCATTCTGATGAGAGTGATAGATGTGTGCCAGGAGGTTGCAGTTTCAACGAGCGTTGGCTAGCAGAAGACAAATACAAGCCATGGCTAAGACGAGGGTCAAGCCCACGAGTAGCCTCCTGCAAAGTTTGCAAAAAATAACGATGCGAGAGTCTGCGCTGACGAGCCACATGAAAGGTACGCCGCAGTAGAGCATTTTAGATTAGGCTAACGTTGTATGTTACGTTTGTTTAAGCTAACGTTAGCGAGCTGAATAGCGAACTCGATTGAGGGATAATAATAATTTTGCAGGGGACAATCATTTCAGAGGAGCGTACCTATGTTATGTGCGTTACAGTCGCCATCCTGTGGTGTTCAGAGGATGAAGCACTCACGGCATTTCGTGTTATAGTCACGAAATATAATCTATTGATTCGACACAGAGCGATTTTGAAAGCAATGCATTTCTACTGGTGGTATGTTTCGTGCCTAAACCAAATGTGACTTGCTCTATCGAAATCAGTCGCATTGACCCGAAGACACATTTTTGTTTGTATTACTGGTCTGGGGGAAGCTTGCGAGTGTGTTTGTGTATTTTTGCGTTTGTGTACCAGGGAAACACTCACAAGAAACACCGGCTGTTGCTATGCCTGCTGTGACGTTACATTAGTCCGTTCTCTGCTTGTAATTATGCCGAAGCTTCAAAGTTGTATTTATCATCTGAATTTGCCGAAACAAGTTTAATATTCTGAAAGCCAATACTTTGTTTATTTGAAAACGGATGAAAACAAACTGTCTTTTATATAAAATTGAAGTATTATACAAGTAAAACTACATTTTGCTTTAATCCCATGTAATTGTAGAATGAACACAGTCTTCCTTTGAAGATGTATAAGTCAGGTATCTTGAGTCGTCAGAATTACCTACAAATCATTGTTCTACACATTTGTAAATATTATTTTCCAGTTGTTACCATTGTGAGTCTATTTTTATGCAGCTCTGTGTGATTTTGTGGCTACAATTCAGACTAATACACTACCAGAGGTGGAATAAGTACTCAGATATTGTACTTGAGTAAAAGTACAACTACTCAGATCTTGTACTTGAGTAAAAGTACAAGTACTCAGATCTTGTACTTGAGTAATAGTAGAAGTACCAGAGTGTAGGAATACTCTGTTACATTAAAAGTCCTGAATTCACAATGTTCCTCAAGTAAAAGTAGAAAAGTATTGGCATCAAAATATAGTGAAAGTAGCGACAGTAAAAGTAGTTGTTGTGCAGATAATATATATGATATGTTTAATAATGATTGATCATTAAAGTGTTCTCAAAGCTGGTAAAGGTGCAGCTAGTTTGAATGACTTTTGTATACTGCAGGGTCGCTTGTGGATTTACTCCAGGTGGAACTAAAGTCTGATTCAACACTTGATTATATTTCACATCATTCATCTAGATCTGTGAAGTAACTAAAGGTATTAAATACATGTAGTGGAGGAAAAGTACACAATTTACCTCTGACTTATGTTTACTGCCAACCTAAAAATACCTAAAAAATAGTAATCAATAGTGTATTGAAAAGTTATTTGGCTGATTGTTTAGCCAGGTTATATGGGAGGCCCAGTTTACAGTACGTACAGATCACTCATTTTGAAATATTAAACTTAGTTTTCTTTTCTTTAATTTGTCATCCTCATGTAGAAGGCTATCACGAAACACACATTTGGTTGTTTATAGCATAAAGAACATCTGATTTAATGTGAGGTAGGGAAATAATCATTTGAGTATAAGTATGTGTATATAAATATGCAATTTACAACAGCTGTAAGATGCTTGAAAAGCTTGAAAATGCACCTTGAAAAGTGCTTGAATTTGACTTTGGAAAATATGTAAGAACCCTGGTCTTAGTCTGTTGATTATACTTTTTACATGCAATACGCTATACCCACTTTAGGTACCAGGTCATTTCAAACACTACATCTTTATTGTATTTGAATTACAATCCCTTGGCTATAAGTCACCTGTTAGACGTCTTAGTTTCCAGTCCCTTACATTCCCCCAGAAGCCATATATCCTCAGAACAGCTGAGTTTACTGGGAAGCCTAATGCAGTTCTGCTGCACAAAATTACCCTCATAGGCGTGTTCAATTGTAAACTATAATGGCTTAGTGCTGTAGCTACACTCACTGCTGTAAAGGTGTAGCATTTAGTTATGCTATATATCTGTTATGTTATAAGAGTTGTGACCAGATGTCTCACAATCACACCCCTTCCTCCTTGTTTTCTTTTCTTATACAGACAAAATGTAGAAGATGTGAAAGAACTTAAAAGCTGTTAAAGGGGACCTATCATGCAAAATGCACTTTTTCTCTAACAGGCCTTAAACAGATGGATATGTCTAGAATGCATGATCTGTTTGGTATTTTGAGCAAAACTACGGAGCCCCTAAAGCAGGGATGGGCAACTTTGATGGTGGTGGGGGCCACATGATTGATGTACTGGCCACCAGGGGGCCGCAGCTTCACTTGGAACACACACACACAAAAATTCCATGTGTTGTATGTAATTATTAACAAATATACTAAGTCTGACATCTTCATTGACATTTTACAATCAAAGGGAATATCCCCAACAAATGGGAACATCCTCTAATAAGCTCACTAAACAAATATCAGTTCACAGACATTTTATTTCATTTTTAAAAGTAGCATGTTTGTATTGAACAGGTTATTAAACAGTGGAATAAAGCTATTTTAAACTATTGGAAAGCAAGGAAATTGTGTGTGTATTGAGATTAACCATTAAGATGACATAAACATGAAGTCGTGAACACTAACCCAGACATTAGTTGTCTAACTTGAACCTAAACCACTTGTAGCCAGTCTCTGCATTCCCCTTATTCCACAATAAGGGGAATGTCAACACGCCCGCACTTTGCTGTTCCTCAGCGCCACTCCCCCTCCCTCCCGCTGAAATTATGAATGAAAAGCTTAGTAATCATAGATAACACGGCAGGGTCCGTGACAGTTTGTTTTCATCTGATTTCAAATAAACAAAGTCTTTTTAAGAATATTAAACTTTTTTCGCCAAATTCAGATGATAAATACAAATGTTAAGCTTGTAAAGGCATAATTACAAGAGGCAATTTAACGTCTAGTGGACGGTATCAGTACTACATGTAAAAAAAAATTAATAAATAAAAATAATTTTTTCTTTTTAATTAATAATGTTGTTTATAAATTAATCTGAGGGCCGCAAAAAGAGGATGTGGGGGCCGCTATTTGCCCATCCCTGCTTTAGGGGCTCCGTACAAAACACATCATAGACATGTTTTTTTACATATTTGTATATATCTGAGACTCATAATGTATGCCTAGAAATAGCATAATAGGAGACCTTTAAGTTTAATCTCTTTGTTGGTATGTGTTTTTTCAGTGACAGCAGAGGAGTTGTGGAAAGGTGTGTTGGCAGAAACAGGTTCAGGAGCCAGGAAGGGTCGAGGGAAAAGGACCAAACGTAAACTGAGGAGAGACCTGAACCGAGGACAGACCGTCGGAGAAGGTGAGAAAATAACAAGAAATACTAAACTAAGTATAATATATTTTGTGGTCTATTTCCCTGATGTCTCTTCTCCTTTCTCTTTGTGTTTCCCCTACAGGTCGTGGTGGTTTTCTGTGGCCCGGTCTGAACTCTCCGGTGATGAAGGACGGGAATCAGCTGAGCATGAGTCGAAGAGGAGAGAGTGAGCAGCAGGAGATGCAAGCTGATATAGGTACAGAGACAGAAAGCACTGAACACACTCTTTAGTTTCTGGACATGCAGGCATAGAAAATGAAATCATAAATTGTGTACCAATGCACTTACTGCTCCCATAACAATACAAACCTGAAGGAACGACTTTAACAAAAAAACTGTGTGCAAATATATCACTCTATATCTGATATATAACAGGCTGTTTTTTTCCATAGCAAGAATAAGTCTTTAACATTTTTGTTGTAAGCAAAAAAGCAATTATCTTATTGGAAATTATCTTTCAAGAGATAGAACTTTAAAGTGATGCTAATCCCAAATCAATATGCATCTTCTTCTTCTCCATACAACATTTTCAGAGCTGTTCCTTCAAAAAGTATTTAGAGTTGAGCTTTTGTATTTGTACTTACTAGAAAACGTTTCCTCCCCTGCCTTTGCCTCCTGTCGATCAGTGAAACAGCGGGAAACCTTTGACAGGAATGTGAACTGCCTTATTCTTGTGTGTATGCATCTTGCATGCATGAGATAAACAAAATTGGGAACCATTCCATCGCCCTACAAGTGGTCAAAAACTCCAGAGGGAACCGTTTTATTTTTGCGAAACAGAAGCACTAACAGCTCCACGGTGTGAGATAGAAGCTGCCAATGTGTCTCCGATGTGATGTTAAAAGTAATTACCAAGTTTTTTTTGACAATGAAAAATATCGACTTTTTATGTTTTGGATGCGGCCACAGTGTGCTCTCAGGGCTATGATCTCAATCTGTTGTTTGTGTATTTGTGCAGTTCGTCAAAGGGATGAGTGGGAGAAAAAGTGGAAGACGAAGGTAAAGAGGGAGAGAGGATGGACCGGACACTCCTGGGGAGGCATCAGCATCGGAGCCCCGGACCCTGGACCCAACAAAGGTAAACTAACATCCAAACAGTCTTAACCAGAGATGGCAAAAGTACTCGCATCCTTTACTCAAGTAGAAGTACAGATACTCCTGTTTAAAAATGCTCTGGTAAAAGTAGAACTACTGACTAAACTTCTTTACTCAAGTGAAAGTAAAGAGGGCTTTGAAGGGTACTTCAGTAAAAAGTACCCATAGCTAGCAGCTGCTTTAAAGAGTACCTGACCTCCCTTTATATTAACAGAACAATAATGTCATTGTTAGCTAATGAATGTTTCCATGGTGACCAACGGCAACATGACAACGTTTCCATTGGTCCCTCTTCTTTAGAGAAGACCAGGAAATGATGGATACATGGATCGTGTTCAAATCAATAGGCACGCAATGACTCTAAAGAATAATGACCACGCACCAAACACACATTCAGACTAAAGGAACCAGCTGTTTGGAACATGTGAGAAGTAGAAAGTACAGGTATTTGAGTTCAACATGTAAGAAGTAGAAAGTACAGGTATTTGAGTTCAACATGTAAGAAGTAGAAAGTACAGGTATTTGTGTTCAACATGTGAGAAGTAGAAAGTACAGGTATTTGTGTTCAACATGTAAGAAGTAGAAAGTACAGGTATTTGAGTTCAACATGTAAGAAGTAGAAAGTACAGGTATTTGTGTTAAAAATGTAAGAAGTAAAAGTAAAAAGTCGTCAGAAAAATAAGTAGTGGAGTAAAGTACTGATACCAGAAAGATGTACTGAAGTACAGTAACGAAGTATTTGTACTCCACTACTTCCACCTCTGGTCTTAACTATAGAAACATGAAGACTTGTTGTGTGTGGTGGACACACGTATTCCTCTTTGCCAAACAGTAGATGACTTAGAAATAAGAGATGGATGAAGCGATAGATGGATAATGAGAGAGTGACAGGCCAGTATGGTGGCCCATTATCACTGATGAAGATGAGCATATGACCAAAGCTTCAAGTGTGAGAATGTCTTCATTTAGAAACAAATCTCTCCGTCTGTCTGTATATCTGGCTTCTTCTTTTCTCTGCGACACTTTCTGTATTCCTCAAACAGAACTCTGTCTCTCTATCACACAGTTTCTCTTTCTAATATCTAGACTTCTTTCTTTCATTTCCCCTGACTCTGCACTCCTCCTCGTCCCTCCTTTCTATCTCTTTTGTCATTATCTCCATTTCCTTTCAGTTTTACACTCAGTCTTTCTCGTCATTTTTCTCTCGTCCATCTCCTTCTCTATTTATCTCTTTCCTCCCACATACTTTTGTCTTAATTCTGTCTCAGTTCTTGGACAAGAGACTAATATTTACCTGACATATTTTATCCATGGCGATGTTTGTGCGTCCATCAGTCTGCTTTTAAGTTTATCGTAATTAGCGAATGTGAGCTTGCAAGAACGCTAAACGAAGATGAATTACATGATTCCTGCTAAACAACAACATTCTAGCATTGTCATTGTTAGCATGTTTTTAGCTCAAATGCAGCATCACAGAGCTGCTAGCATGGCCGTAGCTAAGACTACTTCAGAAAAGAGTCGAGTGAGTTTAAAAAAACACATCACTACAGTCTTTTAATATACTGTATTTATCTGCTAGTATAATTGACTTAAACTAGGCTTATCCAGATTCACTTCAAACTTTTGGAAGAGACTTAAAAGCACGTATTAGTTTGCCAAACTGTGATTCAGTAAGAAAGGTAGTTTCCCGCTGTAGACTTTTATGACTCATGGCAGGAAAGTCTATATAGCCCCCTGGCGTCTCTTGATTGAACAAATCGTGTAAGGAAAATAGGTCGAGACCCAACATTATTAGTTTTTCCTCCCTTTTCGTGAGGGAGGGTTTATATCAGGACTTTGGGTTAAGGGTACAAATGTAAGGCATTGTAAAGTCTCTGAAGTCCATACAGTTTAATCTCCTACTTAATCAACTCTTCACTACAAACCCTGAGGAACACCTGGATGTTTCCTCTTGTTCCCAGCCTGGTTATTTGTTTACATCTCGGTCATTGCTGTTGGAATTGAGTTTAGACTATTTACCTCAAACTGCTGACAGTCGAGGGACGAGCGTCTGCAGTCGCAAAACACGTTTTTCATCTCCTTCTTCTTGAATCGAGTCTCTTATTTGCTTGTTGTTTATTTCACATCCTCCTCAGCCTGCTTCTCTCCTTTCCTCTTGATATTGCCTCTCTTTTGTCACCATGCTGTTAGCTGTCTCACCATCAAACACACACTCTCCTATATGAACAGACACTTTCACATACACTTTCACACACACTTTCACACACACACACAGTACATACTCAGAGGGCTCAACGAGTGTGATGTGCAGAGAGCTGTACCTAATGTTGCTTTTCTGTGTGTGTGTGTGTGTGTGTGTGTGTGTGTGTGTGTGTGTGTGTGTGTGTGTGTGTGTGTGTGTGTGTGTGTGTGTGTGTGTGTGTGTGTGTGTGTGTGTGTGTGTGTGTGTGTGTGTGTGTGTGTGTGTGTGTGTGTGTGTGTGTGTGTGTGTGTGTGTGTGTGTGTGTGTGTGTGTGTTCTCCTTTGGGCCCCTTTGTTTGTTGTTAATTGCTCAGGCTGCTGTTGGGAGAGTAACATCCTTCAGAGGTCACTGACAATGTAAAGTGTCAACTCGTTGCGCTTGCTGCAAGGGCTTCTGGGTATTTGCAACACTCATGGGAGCCAGGTTTAATCTGTTTACAGTGTGTGTGCTTGTGCCAAATGTGTTAAGTGTACAAGCCTATTCATTTAAACGTATTTCTCTCCCCCACTCTTCCCAGAAACCTATGAGGACTTTGATTCACGCGTCATCGAGGTGAGTGAATGTTGATATTAATATTTCTCAATGTGTTATTTTTTTTTGTTGCATGTAAATGGTCTGCAGAGGCTAAAATCCCTTAAGTTCCCTCCATTGGACTTCTTTGTTAACTTAAGTAACAAAGTGGCATCACTATGTAACACTCAGGCTTCTATTGGCTAGCGCTCCAATATATTGTACATGATTGGCTAAGGGTCGAGACATCTCTAAGCGGTTGACCAATCACAACAGGGCCGGCCAGCTAACCAATCAGAGCATTTTGAACATTATAGCATGTAAACATGTCACAGTAGAGGGACAAAATATACAAATATGAACTTGAAAATGTGGATCATAGGGCTCCTTTAAATATATCAAACTATTACCTTTTCAACGTGCTCTGAGCTTTGGAGTGACGGAAATAAGAAAACAGCATTGACATATCACCAACAGCTGAACAATGAGTTAAACCCGGGGGAGTGAATGAATGAGACTGTACAGAACAACGAAGCAGAAAGCCTCAGTGGGGGAAACTGTTTTCAGGAAATGTAAAGTGGTGGGAAATCCAGTGTGGCGTGAACACATTGCTGGTGTTGGAGGCACATCTGCTGTGCAAGGATAAATGCAGCTGAACACTAAATGTCTACTCATTTTGCAGTGAGTGGAGATGTTAAAGAGTTGGGTTCTGACCTGCATTTGAAGTCCTTCCTGAGGCCAACAAGTGATATTTCTAAAATGTCACATTTGCATCCATGCTGAACAAAAGGCTAATAAAAAAGAGGAATTTCTCTCAAGAAGTAGGCAAAATAAGCCCTACAATTAAATGAATAAGCAGCACATCTAACCCTTGTTATACCGGAAGAGAAATCCCCATAATATGTTTTACACTTCGATGCTTTCTTTTAAGAAAAACATATTGTGTTGTGTGTGTGTGTGTGAGATAAGATCTGCTGAAAGTAACAGACCCAGTTCATTTAGATTCTCTCAGTGTGGTGCTGTCTTTTACCTTCATTCAATTAACACTAATGGACTGTCCGCACTAAACTAATGGGGGTAATGCCACAAGGTCCCACACACACAAAAAAAGGTGTGTGTGTGTGTGTGTGTGTGTGTGTGTGTGTGTGTGTGTGTGTGTGTGTGTGTGTGTGTGTGTGGTGTGTGTGTGTGTGTGTGTGTGTGTGTGTGTGTGTGTGTGTGTGTGTGTGTGTGTGTGTGTGTGTGTGTGTGTGGTGTGTGTGTGTGTGTGTGTGTGTGTGTGTGTGTGTGTGTGTGTGTGTGGTGTGTGTGTGTGTGTGTGTGTGTGTGTGTGTGTGTGTGTGTGTGTGTGTGTGTGCCACCATAAATGCAGGCCTAATGAAATGAAAAGGGCTTACTGGAATAAAAGGCTTGTCTCCCAAGGACGATGTCGCCCGCATGCCATTAGTGAACACATCCAACAGGAGGAAGAGGAGGGGCGAGGTGACGGGAGTAAGAAAAGTTGTGAGAGTGAGTTTAGGAAGTCAGGAGGTGAGAGAGAGGAAAGGACCAAGGTGTCATTAACAATAAGTCTTTACACCTACGCTAAAATATCAATCTGATCATCTCAATATACATTCAACACATGGAGTCCCGTATATTGTTCAGGGTTTACTCCAAAAATAATGATGATGAATGTGTATTTACTGTAATATATTGTAATATGCTGTATACATGTTTGACGTTCTTCTTAATAATCACTAAACGTTAACAATACACAAATAAAACCAGAAGGGTAGTTTGAGGACTTTATATATGGAGTCAGATTTGGGTCAATATTCTAGCGCGTAAAACAAGCTACTCACGAGCGGAAAATGTGTTTTTACACACGCATAAAATGACCCTCGCGCGCAGATTAAACCCCCGCGAGCGGCTCTGCGCCCGCGAGCGGCTCTGTGCTCGCTCGCGAGAGAGACAGCCCTCTTGCTCGCTCGCATCAGTGTCAGCCTCCCGGAGTCTGTTTACATGCGCGTGAAAAGTTTCTGGCACTTTGGGGCGGAGCCACTGGACTTTGATTGACAGCTGCAAGGAAACCCGGAGTTGCCAGGTTTGATAAATGCCTGAACTACCAAGAGCCAGGAGTGACGGCAGCAAAATCAATTGGACGAGATTGAATGGTAAAGTTGTCCATATGTGTATATATAATTGTTGCATGTAAGTGATATATTGGTTGTAAAAATAGTTTTTTTATTTGCTTGATACAAAAGGACATTCTTTATAACCAATTGCTTTATTATCACACATTTGTAATATTTGTATGCTAGAACTTTTTGTATTCTTTTTGAAAAATAAAAAATAAATAGCTCACTTGTCATTCATTTGTATCCTTAATTATCCATCCAACACTGAAAAGGTGGTCCTTGTGAAGAGTCTCATCACCATATTCCCTCAGCTGAAAGTCATTCACAACAATAGTTTGCTGAAGATTAAGTTTGTTTTAACCAAGGTATAAGGTTTTTTAGGTGTGATTTTATGAATGATCTATTCTGTCAACATTTGAAGAATTAGAATGTTTTTAAATGTTAACAATTATTTTCTTAATGACATATTGTGCTAATGAAATCCTTGTAAATAAATGTCCAATGAATTTATTCTTGCATTTGATTTTTTGAATAAAAACCATATCCACCACCTGGTACTTCCAGTAATCGTCATTGACACACAATGTGCAGATATAACACAATCAAATGTTAATTCTGGTTAAAGAAATATAACACAACATGTGCAGAAATAACAAATGAGTGTGTTCATCTTGGTTACACATGTATGACACACAATGTGTAAAATGTGCGCATTGTGTGTTAGGGGCATGTAACACATTTTGTGTGTAAAAATGATTTACACATAGATAAACACAACACGTGTTGTCCCTGAGCACACTCTGTAGGTGTGTTGAAATTCAACATGCTGTGTCATATTTGACACATCCCTTCTAAGAGTGTACAGCAGACAGTAGCTAGCAATTTTCGACAGATACAGCCCACTCAAAAATATATTGTTTTATATAAAATAAATGTATATATATAATATATATGCAATTTTCGACAGATACAGCCCATTCAAATATATATTGTTTTATATAAAATAAATGTTTATATATATAAATATATATTAGCTGTACACTTTACGAATATAATAGTTTTTTATGGAGAACTTTACCATTCGATCTCGTCCAACTGATTTTGCTGCCGTCACTCCTGGCTCTTGGTAGTTCAGGCATTTATCAAACCTGGCAACTCCGGGTTTCCTTGCAGCTGTCAATCAAAGTCCAGTGGCTCCGCCCCAAAGTGCCAGAAACTTTTCACGCGCGCGTAGACAGACTCCGCGAGGCTGACACTGATGCGAGCGAGCAAGAGGGCTGTCTCTCTCGCGAGCGAGCACAGAGCCGCTCGCGGGCGCTTAATCTGCGCGCGAGGGTCATTTTATGCGCTTGTAAAAGCACATTTTCCGCTCGTGAGTAGCTTATTTTACGCGCTAGAATATTGACCCAAATCTGACTCCATATTTAGATCTAACAATTGAGGCAGCCAAAATATTTATTGTTTGTCTGTAATTGTGGAGAGAATGTACAACCACTACTCATCTTGTTTACCAATGCTCAACAATTGTATATAAGTTAATGATTTAAAGAATGCAAAGTTAAAATGGTGACTGACCTGGCATCTACAACTATACATTCCTAATTTTTGTATTTGTACGAAACATGTTAACTTTATTAAGAAATATGTAGGGACATACAAAAGTAGAATGCGGGGGAAAAAGTGAGGGGAAATGTAAAAATAGGCACCATGTTGTATGTTACATTAACATTTCGAACTGCAGCCTTCAAAAATGTCTGTCAGGTTTTGTCTCCGGCACAGTCTCTGTAAAATAACACCAGATTGGACCTGAGATGAAAAGGAAAGCGAGGGATGAGAGATGCCCGAGGTATCGGTGAAGAAAGAGTGATATTTAGAGGGAAAGTGATGCTCATGGACTCCGTCCAGCCTCTTGGACAGGACTGAGCGATTTCATTAACAGAGATGGAGCGTCGTCTGTGTCACCATACGGTTTCTCATTCTCTTTCTACTCCCTCTCTCTCTCTCTCTCTCTCTCTCTCTCTCTCTCTCTCTCTGAGGACAATAACCTTGAAGGTTTTCCTGAAAGTAAACAGATAGCTGGCTGGATGCTAAAAAGAAACTTTGCAAACACTTTTCAATTGGATTAAAAGTTTTGAGAGGACGCTCCGACAAAACGTAATATCTAAAGTGAGGGGGCGTTAATACAGAGATTTTTAATTTGTTAAAAGCATTACCTGTATTTGTGATAAAGGCTGTTAAAGTTTTACTACCTCGTTCCTCTGTAAATGTAATTTTAAGATATCCAGCGGCAAATCATAAAGACTTTTTCTGTAATTGAAGACAATTAAAATCCCATTTGGTAATTTTTTTAATAAATGGTGCTTCTCCAACTATGTCTGATATTATGGTCTCTCCACAACAGAGAAGATTGCCACTTTCTCGATTGTACTTACAATAATATCAAATCATATATCTCCATTCAACCATGCCTTTGATCACAGTGATTTTAAGAGGGGTAGCAGAATGGTTGGTATAATATCATTATTGCATTGAATTTAGCTTAAGCTTTTATCCAAAGGGACTTACAATAAAGACAAAAACCATCGAGATTCAAACTCCAAACAAGGAGAGTGCAGATATATTCACTCCAAGCAAGTCATACCATAGTAATTGCTGGCATGACCTGCTTGAAGTGAATATATCTGCACTTATATCAATATAGATACAAGACTATACAACTCTTTCTAAAATGTAAATAAGAAACAAAATGTAGGTTGATTTGAACTACCTCTTGAAATGATCTACAGTAACAATATAGCGGTGGTTTTAGATGTAGCTTTATTTACTGTGATACTACTACAGAGAAGATGCTTTAAATGAAACCGTGTTGAGTTGTTGATGATTAACAGAGCTCTTGTATCACAAAGCTGTATATTTACTTACATTTACTCTAAATAGCCCAATACACTATCAATTACATGTGAGAATATAATCTGTTGTTGTAAAATAATCTTTTACATGTGTAAAGTTTCCCACAGTGTTTAATACAGTATATGGAAAAGTATAACAAATCACCTGCATTTATTTTACCCTAATTTCCTTGACTGACACCAACAGCCAACATGATTATTTTAAAAGTATCCGTATGAGTCTGACCACACATTTGAAGCTGCAGTGCAAGATATAGATCGTTTTAATAAATACAAACATAATTTCAAGATCTGTCAGCGGGCGGGATATCTCAAAAACTTCAGAAGAGAGTTTTATTTGGACAGTGATCGCTGTTTAAGATTTCAGACGTTTGATGATTCTCATTTTTTGCCTTAGCTTTTAAATTAACACGGAAACTTTAATCTGGATCTAAATATGTTTGTAGACGCTCAAATCTCACTGACCCTCAGATTTCAAGAAGTTATATATATTTTTTCCCACAAGAGACATTATAGTACGAGATGTATTTCACATCCACATCCTTAAGGTTTGCTGTTCCAACATATTTAAAAAAATTAAAGTGTTTTTACCTACCTTTCTTTGAGGTATAGAAACATGACAAAACATCACAAGTGCCATACACAACAAATTAATTGATGCTGTTTGGTCAGTCATAACAATATTGATCTAAATGTAATCTATTAAACAAAGTAGAAATGCGTAACTCTCCAACAAGAATGTATCCGATAGATCACCATATGAACACAAAATGTTCTTTTTGTGTGATTCAACAGACTCTCTATTCACTATTCAGAGTCAAGATATCAACTTAAAGTCCTAGAAAAAGAATCGAGGTGTGGTTGTGCCACAGCTAGTCGGAGAAGTGTTTAGCGTTGGCGGAGGTTTGTGCTGCAGCGCCTTCTGCCTCCCTGTGGAGAAAACTCCTCCCCTGCTCAGAGAGAGATGGAGAGATAGAGAGGGAGACACGCAGCAACAGATTGAGAAAAGAAGAGATGAAACGGTGAGAGCGAGTTGAAGCTTCCTCCCACCGCCAGGCTGTCTCTCGTCCATCTGCTCTAACGCTAACACTCCCAAACTACTGCAACTACCTGTACACCCAAACTGACAAACACAAAGCCAAAAGCTCAACATCGCTGCAGGCATTTACACACACTTCTGACAAAAATAAGTCTAATTGAAACATGAGAACTTGTTGGGATTTAATTCACAAAAACAGTGTTTCTGGAGAGGATCTCTGCAGAGGTGGAGAAAAAACCCTATTAATACGGCATATACTTTATTAACAGCATTGTGTGCATGTCCTAAAATAACCAATGTGAAGCTCAACATCACTGGGAACATTTACACACACTTCTGACAAAAAGAAGACTTGTTGGGATTTAATTTACAAAAACAGTGTTTCCGTATGTTTGGAGAGGATCTCTGCAGAAGTGGAGAGTTTACTTTGAGAGAGATGTTGTTGCCCTCCTATTTACAGGCCTGCAGCCACTGCACACAGAATATTGTGTGTGTGTGTGTGTGTGTGTGTGTGTGTGTGTGTGTGTGTGTGTGTGTGTGTGTGTGTGTGTGTGTGGTGTGTGTGTGTGTGTGTGTGTGTGTGTGTGTGTGTGTGTGTGTGTGTGTGGTGTGTGTGTGTGTGTGTGTGTGTGTGTGTGTGTGTGTGTGTGTGTGTGTGTGTGTGTGTGTGTGTGTGTGTGTGTGTGTGTGTGTGTGTGTGTGTGTGTGTGTGTGTGTGTGTGTGTGTGTGTGCACCAAAATAACCGCAAATGAATGGCTAGGTATTTTATGAAATGTAGTTTAGTGCAGCTCATTATACATCCAGTGAAGGGCGATGTGGTATAGCATAACAACTATGTAGGCCCTTAAGGCTACTAACAACTTGTATTACACAGCTTAGTTGAATACTCGATTCTGATTGTAATTCTTAACATGTGACACGTTGTAAATACATTAGTACAGACCAGTGTCAAGGACTATAATGAAGGTTGCTAAGGAGAGAAAGGAAAAGAGGTTAAAAGACTGAGCGCTGGACGTCAGATAAATCACCAGAAGAAGGCAGAGAGGAAGTGAACACTAACAGGACACGGAATGGGCTCTGTAGTGTGTTTAGTATATGGCCGTGTGCAGGCCCGGTTCCAGAACAAAATGACTCAGGGTGAATCTGAGGTTACAGGGGGCGCAGTAGCAGGTTTACATGAGCAATAGTGGCAACAGCAATGAAAAATAGCATTGATGGTCCCAATGAACAGATTATGGCATTTGTTATGTTTTGAAACCAAGCAAGTGAGAACATTTCAAGTGAGTTAAAGTGCAATCCTGAAATATCTCATATAGTCCAAAGTGGACTGTGGCAAAGAAAAGCACAGAAGCTTCAAAGCTACTGATAACACAAATGAGAACATATTGTAAATTAAGGCACATATTATTTGAACCAGCTCATGGTTTGAAATGACAAACATTGAAATGCAAAAGTATTATTAAAACCATGTACTAAATCATCACCGTGGTCCCATCATATACTCTGGGAAGAGAATATTTACTTCACATCATCATGTGAGGTTGACTTTGTGACCTGGAGAACATTTCAGCTGCAACATCAGCTCGTTGATAAGCTTGGGATATGAGATATGTTTGTAGCCATTCGTGGTGAAGGCATCTGTGCTATTGTGTGCATTATGTTTTGACCCAACATTTCTACAGGCATGGCAGAATATGAATCTATTTTCACATGAATATTCTAGCCCGTCGTCTATTTGTATACCATGAGCTGCAAAATGACCGCCTTACCCCACTGTACAAGCGGGTACTTGTTTAGATATACCTGGGCAGGCTCTGGTTTGCCGTGGTATCCTGGCACCTGCGGGCCGCAGAGGGGCGGCGTAGTTTCGGGCAACGAAGACTGCTGCTCCGGGGTTGAGGGCGGCGAGTCAGGCGGGAGTAAGCTAGTGTCCACAACGGAGGGTAACGTGATGTCCCCATCTGACCCGTTGCTACTGTCTGCAGTAGATGCAGTGTTGCTGCGTTTAGTGATGGTTGCTTTAACCATTTTTGTATAAATGAGTATCCACAGATGTTTGTCACTGCTGTGGAAGCACTTTGGAAATGATGCACGCGCAGCGGAGCAGGGCACGCGCACCTGACACAATTTGTTGTTCGTATTTTTCGCTCCGTTCTCTTTTTTGAATAGAGGGTGCATAACATTCAACTGCGCCGAAGATCCCGACGCGAAGCCTGAAGGGTAAACACACCAGGTTTACTAATCTACCCGCACAATTTGTCTGGTGTCGGAATGTCTCGCTATGTTAGTACATTGTTAAAAAACAAAACACCATTTAATTTCGGGATTCAAATGTGTTGTAACTGCGTTATTGAGCATTGTAACGGGTAATATATTACCCACATTTCATTAGTAATGCGTTACATTACTTCGTTACAGCAAAAAGTAATATATTACTGTAACTCCGTTACTTTTGTAACGTGTTACACCCAACACTGATTGTGTGTGGTGCCTATAGGGTTGTGTGGGGTGCATATAGTATAGGGTTGTGTGTGTCTGTGGGGGGCCTATAGGGTTGTGTGTTGGTGTTTGCTGCCCTGACCCCAATCCTTCTGCTGTAGCCCCTGCAGTCAGATTATAAATCCCTCGGTGAAATGTGTGTTACGTAACTCCTGAAGCTGGAAGCAGATCTGGACTTTGAAGTTTTCCCTCAACTCAAACTCAGCGCTGTATTTCTGTCACTTCTGCTCTCTGCCGGGGATACAAATGTACGAGATGAAGTGTGTGTCAATGCTCAGATAAAATCTTTGAACGGCTGCTGGTGGTCCCATACGGGCGGCTCGAAAACCACAAGGCCGTAGATACAGACACTTTCTGTCGGAGACGTGGATTCATTTCACTTCTAAAAGGAGAGTAATATCCGACAAACATCGGCCATTAATGCCAGTTTTGCTCCACATCTGGACACTGGATGTTTAAACTGGCAATAGTTCGCTATAACATTATGCAAGATTCATCAAGTGTGTGTAAGCTTTCTCTGGGCTCCAATTGGCTTGCAGAACAAAGCTGATTAACGCAGCTTTAAATATAGAATTATTAAGTAGTTAGAAAATGAAAATGCCTAAAACTAATGTTTTTATTCATAAGACATGAGGGTTAAAAGATGTTCTAATCAGTGCTCTAATTGTCTTAATTAACTTGGTTTAATTAACTCATAAGTTTAACTGGCTAGTTGTTGTATCAAAGTTGTGTGTGTGTGTACGTGTGTGTACATGTGTGTGTACATGTGTGTGTACATGTGTGTGTTGTACTGTTCTTCATTACGGTTTTTGCAGAATCAGCAGTTTGTTCATCTGTTGTCAAGACACCACACACACTGACTCTTTTCATCAGACAACTACTCTCGTCTTTCTTTCTCTTACACACACACACACACACATATCCGCGTGTACAATACAACACACACATTGTTTGTGACTCTGGACAGACGGAGACCTTTCACTCTCTGCTGCTCACTTGTGTCACCCTGCCTCCTCTCCCTTTTCGTCTCTCCTCCTTTTAGTTTTCTTTTATTCCTCACTGCGTTCCCTCCTACTGATTTTCTTTCCTTTCCTTGTTTCTTCTTCATTTTGTCATCTAAATAATGTCATGTCTTAATTGTCCCTTATTCTTTCCTAAAATCTCTTTTTAATCTCTTCTTCTCCTCTCTCAAGCCCTCCACTTCTCCTCTCTCATCCATCTCTTCTGACCTCTGTATTTCCTCCTTTACCCACTCTCTCTCTCTCTCTCCCCCCCTCTCGTTAACTCCAGCATCATCTTCCCTCCTTCCCCTAATCACTTTTCCTCTCTCCGCCACTCCTTCCTCTCTGGGTGGTGATTCAATGCTGCCCCCTGGTGATAAATTGTAGATTGTAAATCAGCCTGCGTGGTGCAGAAGGAAGGACAGGTTGGTGTGTGTGTGTGTGTGTGTGTGTGTGTGTGTGTGTGTGTGTGTGTGTGTGTGTGTGTGTGTGTGTGTGTGTGTGTGTGTGTGTGTGTGTGTGTGTGTGTGTGTGTGTGTGTGTGTGTGTGTGTGTGTGGTGTGTGTGTGTGTGTGTGTGTGTGTGTGTGTGTGTGTGTGTGTGTGTGTGTGTGTGTGTGTGTGTGTGTGTGTGTGTGTGTGTGTGTGGTGTGTGTGTGTGTGTGTGTGTGTGTGTGTGTGTGTGTGTGTGTGTGTGTGTGTGTGTGGTGTGTGTGTGTGTGTGTGTGTGTGTGGTGTGTGTGTGTGTGTGTGGTGTGTGTGTGGGGCAGGTGTGTGGGCATGTGTGTGTGTGGGCAGGTGTGTGTGTGTGGGCAGGTGTGTGTGTGGGGGCAGGTGTGTGTGTGTGTGGGCAGGTGTGTGTGTGTGTTAGACAGATGACTGTTTGCTCGGTGTACTAACAGATCGATAAAAGTCACTCAAATCTGGACAGGTTTTCTGGTCTGGATTGACAACACGGACACACACACACACACACAATAAACTGTTTTAACAATCTGTTGTAGTGCTACAACTGCAAATGCTTTCACCTACGCAGAAACACACACTGACACACAGACACTTCTTTTAGTTGGAACAATACCTTTATTAGCCTGGAGCAGAAACCTCAAAAACCTATGGAATCAAGGACAATTTGAAAGACTGGATTTAAATCAAAAAAGATTCCATCATTATTATAACATGTACAATAAGAGTGAAAACAAGCCTCTTTTCTTTAAGTTGTTTGTTTTGGATTCTCTTTCTTCATGTGGGAGATTTGGGTAAAAAAGACAAATAACATCAGATCACAAATGGCTTACGCTGATTGGCTGATATTTTGCTCTGATTAAATACACTTGGTACAAACACAATGGCACACAATGAGCAATTTCACCAATAACATGTCCAACACAGTTATAGCTATATTCAAAACACACAAAGGAAACTCTCTAAGTTGGTTTGTGTGTGCAGTTGGTCTTTCTACGTGTTTTCAGGCACACACAGTGGTGTACATTTGTATATAATAAGTGTGTTAAAAAATGTATTCACAATCTGGGATCATGAATTAAATCTATTCTAAAATACGCAGAAGGTGATAGAAGTCAGGTTGTGTTAGTGTTTGTGGTTTATGTTTCATCTCTTGCTGTTTGCAGTTGAAGACTGTGTTCAAAATGACAGCTAAGGAGGGCAGGAAGAGGTCCATCAGCTGTCTCGTCGCCGTGGGAAACGGCAAAGGAACCGCAGGTTAGACACTCTGCAAATTAAACTTATGTCACAGCACTGAGAATCATTTGAAAGAAAAGAAGAAGAAGAAGAGAAGAAGAAGAAGAAGAAGAAGAAGAGAAGAAGAAGAGAAGAAGAAGAAGAAGAAGAAGAGATGTCCTTTAAAAAAATGTTTTAAGAACATGAATCACATACATTGTTGACAGTTTCAGTGAATTTCTCAAATTTTGAAAACAAGGTGTTCTGTGTAGATACGGGGAAATATATTTGACAGCTTTTCAGAAGTGAGCTACTAAATCAAATGTGCAGAAATGCTGAGGAAACTCTTCCACAGACTCCTGAGATCCACCTGCCTTCAACCTGTCATTACAGAGGCTGCAAGGGCTGCTTTAATACACATGTTACAATGATCATATAAGCTCATGATGCGTTTATTTGCAGTATTGCTAACAATGAATACCACATTCGTCTCTCTTCTCTCCTCCAGGATTTGCAGTGGGTAAAGCAGCAGACAGAAACACAGCTCTGAGGAAGGTAAGACCGCAGAGTTATTTAATTCTGAGTTAATCGAGTCAGCTTTTGTGTTAATTTCCCCATGTTTCAGGGTTCTTCTTGCGGTCATTAAAACCTGGAAAAGTCATGGGAATTCAAAATGCTAATTCCAGGCCCTGGAAAAGTTATGGAAAACTATATTTTTTCCAAAGTTTTGGAAAAGTCATGGAAATGTAAATAAAGTTGCATCAAATATAATTTATATTTTATCTAATCGCAGAAATAGTAATACTATAATGATAATAAATACTGTATCGTATAGTAATGAAACGTGAAATGGCCTTTAACTGACGAGGTATTTTGCTGGTGAGAGATCTTAGTTGCTTTAGCGTGTAGATTAGAAGCTAGTAAGCCTACTATTGGATTTGTTTTAGAGAGGCACAACATGTTCCAGACCTTATTTTCCTGTTCCATGTTAAAATAAACCATTTTCAGTGGTACGCTGAGAAAGAGTAATTGTTTGGGTCATGGAAAATCAGGTAAAGGTCATGGAGAAGTCATTGAAAATCATTGGTGAAAAAGTGTATGAACCCTGATGTATGTATTTTAAATTGGAATATAATTGAGTTATTAGGTCAAAGTCAGTAGTAAAATACTAATTGACATACTACAATACATTGTTTTTACCAGAGTGTCAGGGCTTTGATGAATAATAACTTCCATTTAGGCTAATTTAGTAGTGCTTTTATAGCTTTTAGTCAATAACGGGACCCTTCATTTCCACCAAACCCAGATTAGGAAAACCACATTTATCATTGTTTGCATACAAATCCAAACTGCTATGTATATTATCAACAGATGTGTGTTCCCTTCAGATTCTGTAATACAAGAAAGTCTAACCAGTTTAAAATATATGCCACAAGATCCACATCAAATATACTTCTATAAATATATGCCTGTACTCAATTATTATGTAACTCAGTATTTTCTTTACAAAAGGCTTTATCACCGGGGCAGTCCCACAGAGAAAATCATTTGTGTTCTGCTTCTTATGATTTTGTAACTTAACAATTACGTTAATAAAATGTTTCTATGACTGCAGCAACTTCCTAACTTAGATGCTAATAATAATAATGATAACAAACACTTAGCAAACCAATGACAACAATGTGTTTGTGTGATCTTCAGGCCAAGAACCGAGCTATCCACTACCTGCATTACATAGAGCTATACAACGACATGACCAGTAAGTGCATTTCCCCTTTTTTTTCTTTTAGTCTTTAACAACATCCTCATAGTTACTCAGCATGGAAACACTACCGTTGATAATGCAACACTCATTTGTTCATGTTCAGCTCAGTTTCCTTTGACAAATGAATTAGTACTGATCCAGCTGTGAGTCACATAGCATTGTCTGCATGAATTTGGCTTTACTTCTAGAAACCGAGGCGCTCACAATACCCTCTCCCACTCCACAACTCCATGACCTAAAGTCCTCAAGTTTCCTTTTCTCTCTCTTCCTCCTCCTCCTCCTCCTCCTCTCCTCCTCTCCTCCTCCTCCTCCTCCTCTCCTCCTCCTCCTTCTCTCCTTCATCTCCTCCCCACTCCTCGCACTTTCCACCTGGGCGCCTCCCTAGGGAGGTGTTCCAGGCACGTCCAGCTGGGAAGAGACCAAGGGGTAGAGCTAGGACCAGGTGGAGGGATTATATCTTTTCGCTGGCCTGGGAGCGCCTTGGGATCCCCCAGTCAGAGCTGGTTGATGTTGCCAGGGAAAAGAAAGTTTGGGGCTCTCTGCTGGAACTGCTACCCCCGCGACCCGACCACGGATAAGCGGGAGAAGATAGATGGATGGATGGATGCATTATCAGAAAGTCCAACATCTGGATGTTCCGGACCTGGCCACAAAATGTCGTTTTTGCTGGAGAAACAAAACAAAGCGCTCCACTGACCTTCCAGTACATGTTGGCAGCATATTCCCTCTCTCCAAGGACAGGACCAGGGTTGGTTATGAATATTCATGTAGCTCCAGTGTTCAGTAGAAATGAGTAAATTAGAATACATTTAAATATGGCGGCATGTTTGATGCTTTGTTTTGGCGTTTTTCAAACTTTTGTTGGAAGAAATCAAAACCTCTTGGAAGAGGAATTTGCTTCTTTTTTTCGACCTGCTTTCCCTTTGTCGTTGTTCGGTCTGAGTCATGCTTCACACAGAAGACGCACTTTTTTCAAATGAACCTGAACCTCCCGCAGAGACTGCAAATGTTCATCTTCCTCTGCAGTGTGTGTGACATTTAGTATTGCATCTTAGATTTCCTCACCCAGCAGGACATTTCTTCTGAGTTTCAAACTTCTCTCATCCATCATCTCAGTTAATTCCTTCTACTTAACTCCTTCCTCTGATGGTGCAGCAGCCAAGAGCAAATCCTCACTCATTCAGTGAAATGTATTCAAACCGGAGGGCTAATGGAGAGCAGCGAGTGTGGTGTTTTATAAGGGATGTGACACAAGAGCAACATCAAGCTGCAGTTTCCTGTACAGTTTCACCGTTTGTCAGGCGTGGTTCAGCAGCTCCTGCTCAGGGATTTAGAGTCTGAATAAATAATGATCCACAGCTGCTGCATGTGGAAGGACATCTGGTGGGCAGGTAGAGAAACACAGGACCTGAGGGAGAGCAGGAGGAAAGATGCATAACAAAACACCAGAGCCTTCACTTGGCACCATGACATAATCAGACGCTTTGTTATAAGGTATATGTTCTCTGTCTTTCCAGGTCTGAATCCAGAGAGTGTAACTCAGTTGTTTTTCTCTCCAACAGTTTATCATGACATTAACTCTAAGTTCAAGAGGACGACGCTCTGCATGAAGAAACAAAACGAAGGTACATCTCTGTTCATTAAGTATTTAGTAGGTGTAGCTTACTTTTGATTACTTTATGTGACGAGGGAAACATGTGAGATGTGAGACATGTAGGCAACACCTTTTCCTTACAGGTAATTTTCCAAACCATTTCTGCATACAAATATACTGGTACTTTGATCAGTAAAATATTAATATTCTAGTAAGAAAAGCTACTTTTTAACTGATGTAAATATTGATACAAATTGATAGTTATATTTCAAAGTTGTTATCGTTATTTGTTTGATTGCATGCTTGGACAAATTTCACCTTTTTACTTCCTGAACAATGACGAGTAAAATCTCACAGTCATACAATTGGAGGGATTTGGACAATTTAAACATTGTCTCCTTTATCCCCTAAATTATGGTTAAAAAAAACAAACACAATATTAAAGTTTTTATTGTATATGTAATATAATTTACTTTATCCCACTTCGTATCAGACGACATATACCGTGAGAGAAAATGTATAAATGTCCCCCCCTTGTATCCCATGGTGATGATAATGTATGCGCAATATAAATATCATTACCATCATTACAAAACACTCCCTGCTATATATGTGCAATATCATTATTGATAATGTGCTATGATAACGTGTATCTGCCACTATGTTTTTTTGCACCGCTAAATACTGTTAATATTTACATTCATTATGTGACCGTCTACGTTTCCTGTAGATATTTAATTGCTCTTTTTACTGCACTGTTAGTGTACAGTTTTACTAATATGCTGCTGTGTTTATTGTATGTGTGTAACTCTGGCACAACAATTTCCTTCGGGATAAATAAAGTCTTATCTTGTGTTCTCTGCAGGTTACGGTCTGCGCTGCCATCGAGCCGTCATCACTCTCTGTAAACTGATCGGGATGAAGGACCTCTACTGCAAGGTGGAAGGATCCGTCAATCTGCTCAACATCACCAGGGCCTTCTTCACCGGATTAGCCAATCAGGTGAAGTCACGTTGAGATAGTGGGAGGGCTTTCCAATGGGACGGTTTCATAAGAAAAATGTATCTGCTACCATGCAATAAAGGGAGGTCCTAAACATTTCGGATAATCAAAAAAAATCTCCAGACACTCCAGGAACACTTGATTGTAAGACAAGCTTCAAGCCGTTATCAGGGTCAACCCTAAAGCCCCACAAACTGAAATGCAATGGCCTTGAAACAAAGTGTACCACCAAAATCACACGTTTCCCCTTCTCCATGCACTTTTGAAGTTATAATAATAATATAATTAACTTTTGATTACAGAGCATCTTTCGAACAAAGTGCTTTCACATAAAAATCTTTAGACACAGAAAATAAAATGAACAAATAACCAGCAACAAAACAGAGTAAAACAAACAGAAAGTGATAAAGCATTATGACGTTCAGGTGTATAATGTAGAGAAAAATGATAATCTGAAATGTGTCTCTGTGTACATTATGTTTTTTATGATACACTGCAGATGTTTAGCCTCTGGAGCTGTTCATATAACTTTCCTCTATCTCTGTTTTCCTTTCTACCATCAGACAAACCAAAGTTTTTCTGAATTTGTCTCGCTGAGATACGCGTCGCAATCACATTGATCTTCTTACCTACTTCTCCTTATTCCTATTTGCATCAACATCTTTCTCTTCTTCCACGCTGCAGCAAATCCACCAGACTCTGGCGGACAGGAAGCAGCTGCACGTGGTGGAGTACCAGGCGCAGCGCGGCCCCCTGCCCGTGGTGGTGGCCAGCCCCAAAGAGGGGGCGAAGCCCGACCCGGAGCCCGTGGACGAGATCCCCAACACCCGGCTGAACTGGGACGACGTGCAGGCCGCGCAGGGCATCAATCACTCAAAATGGGCGGGGGTCAAACGCACTATCTGGTAGTGAGGGGCACTGGACTGATGGAGGGTTGTCACAATGTATTACTTTGCCCATGAAAGCTGAAACGAAAAAAAAAGGGGCATTTGTTCTCCAGAAAAATTTCAGTTTATGTTCCAAATCTATCAGATGTGTTGTTTTGTCATCCGAGGACAAAGGTTACTTGTTTCTCCAAATGAAGACGTCACATTTGAAAACTCTCCAGATACTCCCAGAAAAGTCAATAAGAAACGCTCAGATCCTAGATATCAATGTTTTCTTTTATAACTGTAAAATCAATGTGCTTTCTCACCCTAGGATTTGTTGAAAAGACTTGTACTAATATAATAAAGTATGGATCTGTGAAAGTGTGTTTGTGATAATAACTTTTCTGTCTCTGGAGCATTCAATAATGCCGTTTGTATCTGTACTCTGACGTCCTCTGACAACAGGGAGGCTTTGTTCCTCCTTAACAGAAAGAAATGTGATCATCAAAAATGATGCTGCTTAACTCATTTAAAAACATGATTTTCCAGTACAGTTGATGGCTGAAGAAATGCAGTGGTTATCTAGAACAACATTGTTTTTTTCAGGAGTTAAAGCACTCCCACTTGAGTCTTGGAAATGGAAACACAAGGAATCATTAATGAGATCGCGGAAGTAGTAATCTAACTGGAGTTTTCACAGGACTGAATGGCAGGCCGAGGTGTTTTTGAATCGCAATATTTAATACATAACACGCATAATGCCAACACTTTGTCAAGCAATAAACACCAGGCTTTACAGTCTACCTAGTCATAGAAGTGCTCCAGGTGAGGCTTGAACTCACAACCTCGGCATTGCTCTGCAGGAACTGTCTTATAAGTACCGCGCGCTAACCGATTGCGCCACTGGAGCGTATCCCTCTTTGAGCCGAGAGAGCTCATATAATAGTTTGCAGACTTTGTGTGTTTTCTTAAATTGTTGCTGAAACTGTGATATTATAAAGGAATACACACACTCCACTCCCTCTCTAATTTCAATCCAAATTTTGAAAGCTTACAAACATTATTTTTTGATCTCTTTCATTTTAATGTGGTGCCTATGTAGGTGCCTCTGTACTTTATTTCAGAAACACTTTTTGTTATATTCCATGGAATGCTCTTAACATCCTGATGGCAATGAATATATTAAATGCTTTGACAATAAATACATAAAAAAAATGTAATCTGGAAGCCGTGGCACTGTAAAAAGCACGACCAATTATCTGAACCGGCCCGGCTAAAATAACTGGATGGCCTACCTGCCTGTCAGCCTTCCATCTGTGCACAAACTTATCTCGTGCCCTCATTGGTCATGTGCGCGTTCGTGTGTGTTGCAGGAGGGGCTCTGTGAGGAAGTGGCAGATTTTTTCCGGTTGTGTATTTTCAAATTCAAACGATCTCGAGCTGGTTTCTCCAAAATGACCTACCCCACCTTGAAGTGAAACTATAACTAACACGCTGCTGATTGGTAATTGCGATTGCATTGTGTTTTTTTTCAGAATCAGAAATAGGTTTACTACTATTTTAAGAAAACTATAATAACATTAAAAATGTATGAAAAATATAGTACAATAAAATATAGCAGTATTTTTTCTATTCTTTGAGAGAAGAAGAAGAGTTGACACATTGTATTCGCACAAATACAATATGAGAGAAACGTGAGATCTGAAGGTGCTCCGCCCATATAAGGAATGTCTTTCAATGTCTTTAAATTTCACTCAAACACACACTTCTATTCAAAGAGTTTGAATGATCAATGATACATGATATGTTATGGAAGCCACTAATTAAGGCAAATTGTGGTATTTCTATGATGCTATCAAATCATTTAGGTCATTACTATTTACTAAGGGCATTTTCTAGTAGCGGTAGAATGTGGTGCTAATTTATACTTCAACTTTAAAACATTTCAGAGGAAAATGTTATACTTTTACTGCACTAAATGTATTTCAAACTTTATTTTTACATAAATACATGTGTATGTATTATATACTGTATATTTAATTTAATTTACTTTAATTTACTTTCCAAAATGAGCTCCATATTGATGTGTTCCTAAATACAAATAAATAAATCTCATATGTATTTTCTGATGATAAACACAGGGAAATGTAATACATTCATAAGAGGTATTCTGCACAATCAATACTTTTACTTTTGATACTTGAGTTCATTTAGCTGATAATACTTCTGTACTTTTACTTAAGTAACATTTGAACCGAGGACTTTTATTCGTAATTGAGTATATTTAGACTGTGGTATTAGTGCTTCTACTTAAGTAGAGGTGTGTTGCAATATTAATTGTAATAGGAACACTTTGTTCAGATACATTTAGTTAAATCAATTACCAAAAAGGGATCCTAACAGGAAGAATCCCCTCGATTTGAAGGTCATTTCCTCTGTCCTCTGTCCACTCACCAGTTCTGGCAGGTAGAAGATATCGGGGGCCGTGGTGCAGACCCCCAGTCCGCTGGGCAGGCTGCTCATCGGCTGAGCCGTGGTCGCAGCCATCTCTTCCTGATGCTTCTCCACGAATACACACACACTCACACTCCTCTCTGAGCTAACGGAGCAGCAGCAGGTGTTACTGACCCTGAGGAGAGATCCAAGTGAGCGGTCAAACCTGTTCTGCCCCACTCACTGCTCCTCACACACACTGCTCCTCACACACACTGCATACACACCCGTGTGTCCCGGGGGCTTCTGGGATATATCTGAAGAAGTTTTAGGTTGAAGTCAGTTTATGACCTTTATTATGTGTTAGCTGTTAGCAAATATGCATGTTAGGTAGACCTATCATTTGAAATTCTGAAAAAAAGCCTAACTAACAAATGAAAGGGCTTACAGAAAGGTGTATTTACTACTTGTACTTCTACTTTGAAGGCAGCTTTGGGCATACGGTGGTCGGGGTTTTTATTGGTGCCTCAGCATCGGAAGTTTAATTTTTGAGTTAATTTTCCATTTAATTTATTTATGATGTGTTCATGACATCCGCTCTGCGCTGGCTCTACTTTGTGATTTTGCAACTGCATTAACTCCCCATTTGGAGTGTATACAGTATATACATCTAACATTCAAAATTAGAAGCCCTCAGAGATTATCTACGTTGGCACAAAAATGTGATAAAATTGAGGCTGAAACATGTTGTGATCACTTGCTATTTTTCATCAATGTTGTACAAATAGAAATGGCTGGCTAATTTGACTTGCAAGCGATGTTTCATGGTGCAGAAAGGTAATGGTTCCCATGGTATTTAATGACAATGTGTTTCCTTATAATGGAAAATTTAAAATGAAAAACAGGGAAACCAGGATTAATGTCCAATCAATTTATTTTCAAAGATTTCAAATAGAAAGACACCTGTAAAGTGAAATTATTTTCATTCAGATTCAAATGATAAATCATGTGGAAACATCCGAACATACTGTATATCCAAACAGAAAGAAAAGAAAGAACTTGTATCAAAATGTAATTTAAAAAAGGGGGTTAAGGGGGAAAGTTGATCCATTATACATTAAGCTTGTGGTCATTGTAAACATGGAGAAAACAAGCAGGAAATCAAGTTTTAAATATTCAAGGTTTCAGGTTTTTATCAGTACAAGCCTCTGAGGAGATCTAAGCATTTTAAATGTGCTAAGATCTGCTATTAAATGTGGATGAAATGTTTTAATGACAGTTTGGTTTGTAGAAATGTTTACAGCCTGACGATTGTGAAAAGTCAAATACTTTGACTTGCACCATTAGTTCGGGGGGGGGTCATTGGTCCTTTTACCTGTACAGCAAAACCACCTAAAGCCAACGACACTTTATTCAAATTTTGCAGAGCGATGAATAGAATATGTTCTGAACTTGAAAAATATCATAACGTATATCCTGCTCCTGGAAATGTTATTACATCTGTGGTTGAATTAGTTATTGACACACATGTACCTTATAGGCCTACGACTGTTTTTTTCTAATATATTATATATGTCTTTTTGTTTTGCAAACATATTTTAACTTTTCAGTCTTCTTTACCTTCTGATGAAACTGCTGCCATACTGATTATAGAATTGTGGGGTAATTATCTTTTTTTAATAATAATTTTTGTGCAGAACGAGACCAATTAACAATTAACATTTAGCAATATTCTGGTTGTTTACCTTTCCCTCCTTCATTTGATATTTGGCATTTCGTTTTTTCTTTTAAAGTAACTCATGTTGACATTGAAATTAAGAGACACAACAACAACAAAAAAGTCATTCTGTTTTTCCTCCAATGACAGGTCAGCTGGGTATTTGATTTCTTTAAGACCTCTTCCATCGAATGGCAGAGAAAATGGTATGGATGAAGTAGAAAAGAGTGGCCAAAAAGGACATCACCTGGAAACACACACACACACACACACACACACACACACACACACACAGAGAGAAACAAGTCAAATCAACGTATCACCTGAATCTCCTTCTAAAGCACTGTTGAGCAGCTCATTTGCATTTAAAACTATAATAGGGGACCTTTAAACAAGATATACTCAGATGCATTTTGATTTGAAGTGGACCTATTGTGCTCATTTTCAGGCTCATATTGTATGTTTTTATTCTAGTGCAGATGTAAATTGAATTTTGGAGCTATATGGATAAAAAGTTTATATATAAAGATGCATGTGTATTATTTCCCAATTGATGAAAATATTAGACAATTAAAAAAAGAGCTTCACAGATAAGCTGAAACATACAGAATACATCGTATATGATACTGAAAATCCCACCTTAAAACTGTAGGGACACTGGAATAAAGCATTTACATAACTAACGTATGGAGTTATTTTGTCAAAACTAATATTATCACAAACTTTATCACTTAAAAAAAAGCTAAAGTTGGAATCATCACAAAATGCTGATAACATGTTATGATCCCCAGAATTGTATCTTTATTAAGTTGCAGACAGTTATCAGAATGGTGTAGTATATGTAATAAGTCTGTATGTGTGTGTGTGTGTGTGTGTGTGTGTGTGTGTGTGTGTGTGTGTGTGTGTGTGTGTGTGTGTGTGTGTGTGTGTGTGTGTGTGTGTGTGTGTGTGTGTGTGTGTGTGTGTGTGTGTGTGTGTGTGTGTGTGTGTGTGTGTGTGTGTGTGTGTGTGTACATGCATGCTTGTATGTGTTTCTGATTGTTTGACATACCACTGCAGCAATGTGCAGCTTGTAGATCTTGCGAGCATCAAGGAGGACATCTGGGTTAAACCCCGACACAGACGCTGGTGCTAATGCTGCTAATGCTGCAAATGTCTGGCCCTCCAGGACCGTGATGAAGGCCAGCGGCACCGACGCACCGAGGTAGAACACCGTCGCAACAAAATGATAACCCACATCCTGAAAAGAAACAAAAAAAAAGTTGGGCGACATGTTGATGAAGGTATGAAGTTAACCCTTTAACAGCCAGCACCACCATTTGGCTGTGCACATTTTGTGGCTTGATATCTTGTTGAAAAAAAAAGTTTAAGTCCATCTGATTTAGGGTTTTAAAGCATAAAAGGACATTTTCAATAGTCTGAATGCTGTGCTCCAACTTTGTGGCAGTAGTTTGATTGTTTTTTTAAGTTAAAACGCCTGCACTTTTGGCCATCTATGTACTGCCTATAGAGCGGTGGGATGACGTATTTTGTGGGCAGACCTGGAGGTAAGCGTTGAATTGGCTCCCTCGACAAAAAGCAATAGGATTTTTTCATTGGATTTCAGAATATTGGAGAAAATAAGCTCTTTGGCAAACATATGTTGATGATGTTTGCATGTTTTGTTCAGCAGGATAATCTTCACATATTAACACCCCTTTGTGATTTGGCATACATGCAATTGCCAGAAGTAAAAGGCTAACGTAAGGCTATGAAGGAACTACATCCTGGTCTATTGGCTACTCATCACCACCAAAGATGGACTTGTGTTTGCCCTGATGACGTTTTATTAGTTACTTGTTTGCAACCGCCATTAAAATTATACATAGAAGCTTCGTAAACTTAGGAGTTTACTTAGTGACATGTGACTTATGTTGTGTAAGAAAAAGTTAAAATCTCTTCAGCTGGTCAGATCTTATCTAAGGCATCCAACCACAAACACAAAATAAATGTGCCTTTAGGACAAAGTAAAATGCTAATTTATTTATTATCAGACTCATGTATTTGAATTAGCCAATCAGCTGGTGATGGGCGTGACTAACCAGGGCGGGCCAGCTGCTGCTCCGATTGGCTCCACAGAGGAAGATGAAGAACCAGAGTGTCGTCATCACGAAGCAGAAGACGGACACGGACATCACCCAGCCCATCGGGTTTTCATGTTTAACCTCAGTCGATGCCACCAGGATCCAAACCAGACCTCCAAAAACCTGCAGGGGAGAGGTTCAAATTCATTTTACAGCTTTTTTCTTACATGACACATTTTCAAATTACAATGTTGCATCTTAAAAACTGCCTTAATTTATTTTTGCATTTGGTTTCTAATTCTCAGTTTTCTCCATTACATAGATTTGATTTGATTTGCTAAGTTATTCCATTGTGAGTTTACTAAATTGGGAAAAATGGGTCAGGTATAGAATATAATTACGTTCAGTACTGTGGATAATACCCACAGGAGTAATTTGGAGTGAAGTGTCTTGCAAAGGACAGAACGACATGCTGACTGCAGTGGGATTCGAACTTGCTACACCCTAATTCGAAGTCTGGTACACTACCCACTGAGCCAAGGACATACTAGCCTGTTGGTCTACGTTTGATAACCGAGAAGTAGCCGAAATACACCCTGCGAGCCGGTTTCGAATCCCGCTCAATCCCTTGTATGTCAGAACATCCATAAATGTAAAGGTGGAGCTTATTTATTATTTTACCACACTTTTGGGTAGGTTGTGTATCAAATCAATGGATCATTTCAGTTATTCACCATAATCATTCGTGATTCATTGTCTGTTTATATGAGTGTACTTTGTAACAGAATCTAAATCTTCAAAGTAACTCATGTTATCAAATCAATGAAGTTAAGAGTCAAATCTTTGCCTCTGAAATGTAGTGACGTATTAAGGAGCATGCAAGGAAGTACATCATTGTACAGTACTTCTATAGATGTACTTAATATAGAATAGTACTTAGAATATAAGTAATATGACAAATATGTATGAGGATTATTGTTATGTTGTGGATTTATTATTATAATTACAACTTTTAATAAATGTATTAAAACTTAAGAACAAATGATTAAGTAAAGCACTACAGTCCCAGCTGTGTGCTTCACTTTTTAGTGTCCCCATTTCCGATGTGTTTTGAGATTCATTCAGCATTTTTCATTTGAAGCATTTTGTTTATGCAGCGCTTTTAGTAAACACTGGCATGTTTCAGTAAGTTGTTGATTGTTACTCATAATGGAAGTGTTTTGGGCCGATGAGGCGCGTTGGCCATCGTACTTTATCTATTATTTTGCAATAAAACTGAATAATTTTGTGGGACAATTAAAACAGGGACTTGTGATGGAAACTTATGAAGCAATGGAGACCAAACTCAGAGAGACACGAGGAGAGCAGGAACTTTGATGGCAAACACTGATGATTTATTTGGAGCTTCGGCCGGAGAATTCACAAGACATGTCGTGCGCCATGAGTTAACACAATAGATGCCAAACCAATTGTTTAAAACAAAAGTGAAATACATGGTCCCTATTAGCAAGCATAGAAATGCACAACATTAGAATTAATTTAGCAATTCAACAACTGACTTAACTGTTAAAGGTGTGTTAACAGGATTAAACTGTCAGCACCAGTTAATTTGGTGTCGTGACATTTACAATCATTCAGTCTAAATCACTGGGGCATAGCTTATTTAACCATTCAACTGTAACTCAACTCATAAAGTAAAGTAAAAGGTGAAATAAAAGTTGGAGAAGAGAATCGGCTGTGTGAAGTTTAAACCCGATAAGATTTAGAAAAGACTAATGATGACCACATGTAAAGAGTGTGCCGAGCCCTGAGTCAACAGCAGGTGGAGCAAATATTTATCTACAATAATGCATTCATTTATGACAACAGACTCTGAATTACACCTCAGATGCTGCCTCTAACCTCAAAGTCACAAAGACATGTTTTCTTTTCCGTATTGAAACTGTATGCTGCTTGCACTGACTGATTTATTCTAAACGAGATAAATAAATAAACCATGCATTGAAGCAACCTTTTTTTGTCTTAACGGTTGAACTATCGCTTGTCAGTCACGTGACGCCACTGGGCCCCACAAGAGTTTTTTTCCCATTGACTTACATTGGGAAAGAGACATCTGTGAATCACTCTATCAATAGAACACGGTTACTCCACAGTATGAATACTTGAACAGCCCTTATTTAAATAAATAGGTCCTAAAGGGTTTTAAATGATTCTCCATGTATTTGACTGGGCTGAGACAAGGCAAGGTGGAGCTGCTGGGAGGCGGGTTTAAGTAAACGCAGGTGCTTAATGCAGAAGATTATTGTTCTCAAGAGTCAGGACAGCTTTTACTGAGCAACTTTCATAAAAATGAACAGGGCCCCGCCTTAAGCACTTTATACAGTTTATCTTACAGTAATTCATCCATTTCAAGGATGAATCCAAGCTATTTAAAATACTTTTTTAGAGCCCTTTGTGCATGCTTCCAAGTTGTGAGCATTTTAGAGTCAAGTAGATCTTCAGTGGAGTATCTCTTTAAAGGTCAGCTATTATGCAAAATCCACTTTTTCATGACTTAAACACGTGTGACGTGTGACGTGTGTCACTTTATGATGTCATAATGATTTTTTGGCTTGTTACTTCCAAAATGTAATACATGCGCACGCAAGCACACACACACACACACACACACACACACACACACACATACACACACACCCACACACTCAAACACACTCAACACACACAGCAGCAGCCCTCTTCTTGCTACAAACTTAAATATGAAAAGGTTCAACTACGCACACACTGGTGTCTCTGGTGTCGGAATGTCTCGAATGTCTGTGAATTCTTAACAAAAAATTTGGGTTGAAATGTGTTGTAACTGTACTGAGAATTGTAACGGGTAGTAGGCCTATATTACACAAATGTCATTGGTAATGCATTACATTACTTCGTTACAGCAAAAAGTAATACATTACTGTAACTCCGTTACCCAACACTGATCACCAACCAATGTAACCCCCCCTCCCTTATCACCTGTCGAGGGGCGTGGGGAGTGGCTCTTTATTTTTATCTAAAGCAGTGGTGTAAAACTCAAGGCCCGGGGGCAAAATCCGGCCCGTGACTTCATGTTATGTGGCTCACAAGAGCTTGCAAATAATATAATATGTTTATTGTAAGGTTACATGGCGATTTACAGAAGCACGTTGCCCATAAACTACATGTAGCACAATGTCTCTCAAATTTGCCTTTTTTCTCACAATTTGCCTTTTTTCCCTCAAAATATTAATTTATTTTCAAAATGTCATTTCTTTTTTTTGATTTTGACTTTTTATCCAGAATTTGGCTTTTCTTTTTAAATCATTTTGACATTCTCACTGAAGAGACTTATTAAGTTATTACCCTATCCGATAATAATCCAATGCAGAGGCAATAATGTAATATAATACATTATTTTATATTACATTTTTATATATGTATTTTTATAGTCTTGTATATAAAACTGGCCCTTTGAGTGCAACCATGATGCTAATGTGGCCCGAGATGCAATTGAGTTTGACACCCCTGATCTAAAGTAACAGACAGAGAATCAGCACGTTTGAAACAGGGCTGAAATAGAGGGGATTATGGGATGCTACAATAATCTGTTTGGTATTTCAGCCAAACACTTCAGAGACATGTTTTGTGAGACCTATAATAAAGTAATGAAAAACAGTATAAATCGGTGGAACCTAAACTGCAGTAGCCCATGACCTTACATCAGCTTCAAGGTTTATTTAAAACTACTGCAAACTACACATACATGTACAGTATTGTCTATGTTCCCAGTGTTACACATTAATATACTTATGTACACAACATTTCAAATAATAAAAAATGTCTTGTGCTTGCTGAAGGCATAGGGTTCCGAGTGTGGATGTCTCATATTTCGTCAATATGCTCTGGCTGGTTTTCTTAGCTTGAAATTGCTCCATCTGTTTCCTTTCCGTGAAAATGAAACAGACAGCTTCTTCAAAACGCCCTCTGTCAAGTTTCCTTCCCGCCCTTTTTATATCCGAGATGGGTTACTTTACCGCGCCAACCCCAAACATTACCAGTACCTTTCCATACCTGAGCAGCAGGTTATTTCATGAAAAGGTGCACTGGACAGCAGCCAGAAAAAAGACCCGAGACAGCAAGTTAACCATGTGAGTGGATGGTTGGTTTAGATTTACACCTCCCTCTGCAATTAAAGCTGGTTTTCCACCTCCTCACACAGATGTAATCTTCAGTTCCCTGAACAGAAACTGCAAGGGGTCTATAACAGAATCAGATGAGTTATATTCCTTTAATAAAACATTTACTTTTGACTCATGTTAATCCACAAAGGACAGTCACACCTTATGACACATTTAGGGAATGGCAGGTTTTAAGAGTTTCTAAGCAACTTCATGTCACTTCTTGACTTTTGAATGCAACACAAAAGCATGAAAAGCCCAACCCAAACTATTTTGAACTGTTTGTAGGCCACGACTAACTGAACTTCTTGAAAGGTGGATGACTACGATTTCTTGATCATTGCAACACTTTATAGACATATGGTGCCATTCCAAACGGCTGTGAAAAGCTGGAATAAAAGCAGAATTCAGTATTTATCAAATGTTAAAAGATCTTGACAGAAAGGAATTAAAGACAGATACGTTTAAAAAGAGGTTATAGCATCAGCTTTGGAAGTGTAACTTTTTGGATTTTCAAAAAAAATGTTGTTGTTGTATTGTTCCTGCAGAATAAAGACGATCCTCTTTAAAAGTCAGGACGATGCTTTGTTGTGACGTGCAGTGTTTGATGTTTTGAGCTGAATTGTTATAATGTAACTGTTCAGACCCAGATATAGAGCATTGTTAAAAAAAAATCCAGATATTGTTGCATCGTCACGAGGCTAACAGACAAGGATATTATATAGTATTCATCATGAATATATATTATAGTCTGCGATTAAGTTACATTGAGTTACTTGACCTATGTTATATACATTTATTAGTCGCATAAAAGTACATCGTATCCATAAAATATAACACTTTTGAAGAGAAGATACCTTTGCTTTTTATGTTTTAACAGTCTTTTGCTGATAATATTTGTGTACTATTACCAAAGTAACATTTTGAATACAGTCATTTTACTTGATTATTTTGTCACTGTTACTTTTACCCAATCAAAGGAACTGAGTAATTCATCCGCCCCTGTAACAAAGTCTACACAGATGAGTAAATAGAAAGTCTAATGTAAAAGAGGCCATTAAAAAAGATATATCCTTCTGCAATGAACAAATAGGAAACTCACAAACTCAGGGATGAAGAACAGGTCGGGGATGGATGTAAAGACCCTGCCGCCGGTAGGCAGAACATCGCCCATGGTGGTGGAAGCCATAGTCCCAAACACTGTGTGAGTGTGTGTGTGAGTTCCTGAAGAATGATATGTGAAACCTGTTTATTTCTGCCTTTTTAAGGCCATCATCCCCCCCCCCACCCCCATGTTTCCTGCCACACTCCTGTGTGTGTGTGTGTGTGTGTGTGTGTGTGTGTGTGTGTGTGTGTGTGTGTGTGTGTGTGTGTGTGTGTGTGTGTGTGTGTGTGTGTGTGTGTGTGTGTGTGTGTGTGTGTGTGTTTTATAGAGTTTAAAAACACTTCAAAACCTGTCACTGTTGCTGGGCTGGAAAGAGAGATAAGCAAGGTGTCGGTGATGTTTTTGGCGGAGTCGGGAATATAAGTACAGCAAGAGTCACCGATCACATGACACAGGCTACCCTTTGAGGCGAACAAAAGATCGAAAGCCAACTGATGTTGCATAAGCATATTCCTAGTGGCTATCATGAACGGGGTAAGTGCCTGGAAACCTTGGGTTACTTCGTAAGTGAGTCATCATGGGACCGCTGTATTTGGTTTTACCATATTAGGTAACATAAGAATGTGCCACTACAACATGTTGTTGTTTATACCTTTTTTAAACCTTTTCTTTTAAATATTAAGCTTCTTCACTATTTGTCCTACTCTTCCAGTTTAACATCTCACTTTCAAGTGTTCAACAAAGTCCTTGCAATGCATTCGAGCTGTAACAATTTTGATTCAAATCATTTCACTTTTCTGCATTTCGCCGCTAATTTCAGCAACACACTTACTTGGTTTTTGTAGCTAAAAGCAGCTACCATTCAACTAATAAAATATTCAGCTTTTTCTGCATTTTCAGCTAAATTCAGCCACAAATCTTCACAGTTTACAGCATTTGCACGCATTTTCTGGAAGAAATGCATTTTCTAGTTATCATTTAGTTTTTCTTTAGTTTTTTTTCCGTTACATTGGAGTATGACAGGGGAGGCTCTCATACGTCGCTGATACTGTATATATATCTAACATTCAAAAAAGCCCTCAGAGATTATTTTCACCGCCACATATATTTGTGATAAAATGGAGAAACAAACGTATTGTAATGACTTGCTATTTTTCCTCAATGTTATACAAATAAAAATGGCTGGCAAGCAATGTTTTATGGTGTAGAAAGGTAATGGTGCCCATTGTATTTAATGACAATGTGTTGCTTTATCATGAACAATTTAAAAGGAAAATCAGAGAAGCCAGGATTAATGTCCAATCAATTTATTTTCAAAGATTTCACATAGAAAGACACCTGTAAAGTGAAATGATTTCAAATGATAAATCATGTGGAAACATCCGAACATACTGTATATCCAAACAGAAAGAAAAGAAAGAACTTGTATCAAAATGTAATTTAAAAAAGGGGGTTAAGGGGGAAAGTTGATCCATTATACATTAAGCTTTTGCTCATTGTAAACATGGAGAAAACAAGCAGGAAATCAAGTTTTAAA